>OZ010796.1:500591104-501191104 GCA_963932465.1 Maratus speciosus
GGAAGGATCGTAAATTTCGCACTAAACGTTGATCAGAAGAAAGCAAGCGCATGAATACAGTATACGCAACTTCGGTGAAATTCCCATAAATGGTGGAAAAATATAGTCCGATTTTTCATGCTTATTATAAAACGAATAAGAGTCTTCCTGGAAACACACATGGTCTTATTCGGTTCACCTAAAATAGATTTATATTATATAGTAATTTTAATAAGATCATTTTCGGAGGGAAAAAAAAGTGAATTAAAAATAAAATTAGAGTTTTCCCAGAAAAAAGAAAAGTGTTATTCACCTCGTATTAATCAGATTTATATTATATATCAATTTGCAGAAAATCGTTAGAAGCGTTTTCGAGATTTTCATATTAGGAACTTCCTCGATAATCATACCAACGTTTTCACTTTAAAAATGGCTATTTAGATCTCAAAATATACTGCACGTAGAAATGTAAAAATTTCAGTATACGATTAGACTGCAGATATAAGACTGTTCTAGAAAAATCAGAACAATAGGACCTATATCTGCGGAGATATTAAAAAGCGGCTTTTCGCGTTTTCTTTGATGTCGAGTTAGCTGTATATATGAGTTCCGCCATCTACGAATTCTACGATACGATTTTAGGCTTAAGGCTGCGTCACTCGCAATACTACCGTCTTCCATGATAATGCAAAGAAATCCTATATTTTTTCATATTTCCTTAAATATCTCGGCTCCTATTGGTCGGAGAGCTTAGATCTCGCGCCAAAAGTAGCTGCGAAGCACCCAAGCAAACTTTTCCCCGCGATTATTTTGCCGTCTTCCAATTTCCTCTAACTGTATTAGGGGCCCGGGTAGGGCCCCTTTAATATATTTTTCGTAGTAATTTCAGCAATTATGTTAAATTATTGGTTAAGACCGCCACCCTCCTGATCCCTGTATCTATGGAAAGGTTGTGTGAAGGAGTTTCGTTCAGATACGCTTTCGTTAAGATTAGAGTGCGCTCCCTGGTGGTGGAATATGGAACTAACATAACACGATATAGCTAAAATTAGGAAATCTAACAATGCAATCTGTTTGAAACTTTGAGATAGTTCATAACACTTAATAAAAAGAACTTTCCGTAGATACATGGGTCGGGAGGGTGGCGGTCCTAACCAATATTTTCAGAAATTTAGAAAAATGCTCCCCTAGGGGGGTGAAAAGGGGGAGGATGAGAACCGAAGATGCATAACTTGAATCAGCCTTCACAGACCTTTCCTATGATATATCACATGCCGGGTAACAGATAAATACAGAAAAGTGGGGGGGAGGGAATTGAGGGGGATGGACACCGGAGATGCATAAACATAGTAGCAAGAGGGGGGAAGAGAAAGATGGGGAAAAACTGGGCTCGTGATGCCCAACAGTTTGATGAGAACTCTCTCTGAGGCGGAACTTCCTACTTATAGGAGCAAAAGTCACCGAGTTATTGTCTTTTGAAAAAAAAATTTTTGCAAAAATTTGCTTTTTTTGGCCATAACTTTCTGGAAAGACCTCGTAAAGCTTAGTTAACATGATTTTCAGTTCGGAAATTTTAATACCTTTAATTTAAGGTGTATTATGTGGGGGGTATTAGCTTAAATTAAAAAGTTCAATAAAAACGGTCATAACTTTATGGTCGTGCCTCGTATGTCTAAGCTTGTATGTTATTCAGTTCGGAATTTAATTTACCTTTATTTTAAGGTGTATGTTGAGGGGGTGCGTGGGAAATTTAATGATGTCGAGTCTCAGATTCAATTTTGAAAGGATTTTCCATCGATTATGAGTCGTTAATTAGCTAATTGCGTCCGTAATTACGGCGGGATTTTCTCGAAACCGCAAACACCGGGTGTCCGAGAAAACGGCGGTGCGAATCGACATATCATAAGAAGCTCTGCGTGGCCCGGGAGCGAAGGAGTTCCGGTCACAAGGGCGAATGTTACACACATACATACAGACAGACGTTTACGGACATTAATAGTAGTAGAGATGATAATGCAAAGAAATCCTATATTTTTTCATATTTCCTTAAATATCTCGGCTCCTATTGGTCGGAGAGCTTAGATCTCGCGCCAAAAGTAGCTGCGAAGCACCCAAGCAAACTTTTCCCCGCGATTATTTTGCCGTCTTCCAATTTCCTCTAACTGTATTAGGGGCCCGGGTAGGGCCCCTTTAATATATTTTTCGTAGTAATTTCAGCAATTATGTTAAATTATTGGTTAAGACCGCCACCCTCCTGATCCCTGTATCTATGGAAAGGTTGTGTGAAGGAGTTTCGTTCAGATACGCTTTCGTTAAGATTAGAGTGCGCTCCCTGGTGGTGGAATATGGAACTAACATAACACGATATAGCTAAAATTAGGAAATCTAACAATGCAATCTGTTTGAAACTTTGAGATAGTTCATAACACTTAATAAAAAGGACTTTCCGTAGATACACGGGTCGGGAGGGTGGCGGTCCTAACCAATATTTTCAGAAATTTAGAAAAATGCTCCCCTAGGGGGGTGAAAAGGGGGAGGATGAGAACCGAAGATGCATAACTTGAATCAGCCTTCACAGACCTTTCCTATGATATATCACATGCCGGGTAACAGATAAATACAGAAAAGTGGGGGGGGGGAATTGGGGGGGATGGACACCGGAGATGCATAAACATAGTAGCAAGAGGGGGGAAGAGAAAGATGGGTAAAAACTGGGCTCGTGATGCCCAACAGTTTGATGAGAACTCTCTCTGAGGCGGAACTTCCTACTTATAGGAGCAAAAGTCACCGAGTTATTGTCTTTTGAAAAAAAATTTTTTGCAAAAATTTGCTTTTTTTGGCCATAACTTTCTGGAAAGACCTCGTAAAGCTTAGTTAACATGATTTTCAGTTCGGAAATTTTAATACCTTTAATTTAAGGTGTATTATGTGGGGGGTATTAGCTTAAATTAAAAAGTTCAATAAAAACGGTCATAACTTCATGGTCGTGCCTCGTATGTCTAAGCTTGTATGTTATTCAGTTCGGAATTTAATTTACCTTTATTTTAAGGTGTATGTTGAGGGGGTGCGTGGGAAATTTAATGATGTCGAGTCTCAGATTCAATTTTGAAAGGATTTTCCATCGATTATGAGTCGTTAATTAGCTAATTGCGTCCGTAATTACGGCGGGATTTTCTCGAAACCGCAAACACCGGGTGTCCGAGAAAACGGCGGTGCGAATCGACATATCATAAGAAGCTCTGCGTGGCCCGGGAGCGAAGGAGTTCCGGTCACAAGGGCGAATGTTACATACATACAGACAGACGTTTACGGACATTAATAGTAGTAGAGATGATAATGCAAAGAAATCCTATATTTTTTCATATTTCCTTAAATATCTCGGCTCCTATTGGTCGGAGAGCTTAGATCTCGCGCCAAAAGTAGCTGCGAAGCACCCAAGCAAACTTTTCCCCGCGATTATTTTGCCGTCTTCCAATTTCCTCTAACTGTATTAGGGGCCCGGGTAGGGCCCCTTTAATATATTTTTCGTAGTAATTTCAGCAATTATGTTAAATTATTGGTTAAGACCGCCACCCTCCTGATCCCTGTATCTATGGAAAGGTTGTGTGAAGGAGTTTCGTTCAGATACGCTTTCGTTAAGATTAGAGTGCGCTCCCTGGTGGTGGAATATGGAACTAACATAACACGATATAGCTAAAATTAGGAAATCTAACAATGCAATCTGTTTGAAACTTTGAGATAGTTCATAACACTTAATAAAAAGAACTTTCCGTAGATACATGGGTCGGGAGGGTGGCGGTCCTAACCAATATTTTCAGAAATTTAGAAAAATGCTCCCCTAGGGGGGTGAAAAGGGGGAGGATGAGAACCGAAGATGCATAACTTGAATCAGCCTTCACAGACCTTTCCTATGATATATCACATGCCGGGTAACAGATAAATACAGAAAAGTGGGGGGGAGGGAATTGAGGGGGATGGACACCGGAGATGCATAAACATAGTAGCAAGAGGGGGGAAGAGAAAGATGGGGAAAAACTGGGCTCGTGATGCCCAACAGTTTGATGAGAACTCTCTCTGAGGCGGAACTTCCTACTTATAGGAGCAAAAGTCACCGAGTTATTGTCTTTTGAAAAAAAAATTTTTGCAAAAATTTGCTTTTTTTGGCCATAACTTTCTGGAAAGACCTCGTAAAGCTTAGTTAACATGATTTTCAGTTCGGAAATTTTAATACCTTTAATTTAAGGTGTATTATGTGGGGGGTATTAGCTTAAATTAAAAAGTTCAATAAAAACGGTCATAACTTTATGGTCGTGCCTCGTATGTCTAAGCTTGTATGTTATTCAGTTCGGAATTTAATTTACCTTTATTTTAAGGTGTATGTTGAGCGGGTGCGGGGGAAATTTAATGATGTCGAGTCTCAGATTCAATTTTGAAAGGATTTTCCATCGATTATGAGTCGTTAATTAGCTAATTGCGTCCGTAATTACGGCGGGATTTTCTCGAAACCGCAAACACCGGGTGTCCGAGAAAACGGCGGTGCGAATCGACATATCATAAGAAGCTCTGCGTGGCCCGGGAGCGAAGGAGTTCCGGTCACAAGGGCGAATGTTACATACATACAGACAGACGTTTACGGACATTAATAGTAGTAGAGATGATAATGCAAAGAAATCCTATATTTTTTCATATTTCCTTAAATATCTCGGCTCCTATTGGTCGGAGAGCTTAGATCTCGCGCCAAAAGTAGCTGCGAAGCACCCAAGCAAACTTTTCCCCGCGATTATTTTGCCGTCTTCCAATTTCCTCTAACTGTATTAGGGGCCCGGGTAGGGCCCCTTTAATATATTTTTCGTAGTAATTTCAGCAATTATGTTAAATTATTGGTTAAGACCGCCACCCTCCTGATCCCTGTATCTATGGAAAGGTTGTGTGAAGGAGTTTCGTTCAGATACGCTTTCGTTAAGATTAGAGTGCGCTCCCTGGTGGTGGAATATGGAACTAACATAACACGATATAGCTAAAATTAGGAAATCTAACAATGCAATCTGTTTGAAACTTTGAGATAGTTCATAACACTTAATAAAAAGGACTTTCCGTAGATACACGGGTCGGGAGGGTGGCGGTCCTAACCAATATTTTCAGAAATTTAGAAAAATGCTCCCCTAGGGGGGTGAAAAGGGGGAGGATGAGAACCGAAGATGCATAACTTGAATCAGCCTTCACAGACCTTTCCTATGATATATCACATGCCGGGTAACAGATAAATACAGAAAAGTGGGGGGGGGGAATTGGGGGGGATGGACACCGGAGATGCATAAACATAGTAGCAAGAGGGGGGAAGAGAAAGATGGGTAAAAACTGGGCTCGTGATGCCCAACAGTTTGATGAGAACTCTCTCTGAGGCGGAACTTCCTACTTATAGGAGCAAAAGTCACCGAGTTATTGTCTTTTGAAAAAAAATTTTTTGCAAAAATTTGCTTTTTTTGGCCATAACTTTCTGGAAAGACCTCGTAAAGCTTAGTTAACATGATTTTCAGTTCGGAAATTTTAATACCTTTAATTTAAGGTGTATTATGTGGGGGGTATTAGCTTAAATTAAAAAGTTCAATAAAAACGGTCATAACTTCATGGTCGTGCCTCGTATGTCTAAGCTTGTATGTTATTCAGTTCGGAATTTAATTTACCTTTATTTTAAGGTGTATGTTGAGGGGGTGCGTGGGAAATTTAATGATGTCGAGTCTCAGATTCAATTTTGAAAGGATTTTCCATCGATTATGAGTCGTTAATTAGCTAATTGCGTCCGTAATTACGGCGGGATTTTCTCGAAACCGCAAACACCGGGTGTCCGAGAAAACGGCGGTGCGAATCGACATATCATAAGAAGCTCTGCGTGGCCCGGGAGCGAAGGAGTTCCGGTCACAAGGGCGAATGTTACATACATACAGACAGACGTTTACGGACATTAATAGTAGTAGAGATGATAATGCAAAGAAATCCTATATTTTTTCATATTTCCTTAAATATCTCGGCTCCTATTGGTCGGAGAGCTTAGATCTCGCGCCAAAAGTAGCTGCGAAGCACCCAAGCAAACTTTTCCCCGCGATTATTTTGCCGTCTTCCAATTTCCTCTAACTGTATTAGGGGCCCGGGTAGGGCCCCTTTAATATATTTTTCGTAGTAATTTCAGCAATTATGTTAAATTATTGGTTAAGACCGCCACCCTCCTGATCCCTGTATCTATGGAAAGGTTGTGTGAAGGAGTTTCGTTCAGATACGCTTTCGTTAAGATTAGAGTGCGCTCCCTGGTGGTGGAATATGGAACTAACATAACACGATATAGCTAAAATTAGGAAATCTAACAATGCAATCTGTTTGAAACTTTGAGATAGTTCATAACACTTAATAAAAAGAACTTTCCGTAGATACATGGGTCGGGAGGGTGGCGGTCCTAACCAATATTTTCAGAAATTTAGAAAAATGCTCCCCTAGGGGGGTGAAAAGGGGGAGGATGAGAACCGAAGATGCATAACTTGAATCAGCCTTCACAGACCTTTCCTATGATATATCACATGCCGGGTAACAGATAAATACAGAAAAGTGGGGGGGAGGGAATTGAGGGGGATGGACACCGGAGATGCATAAACATAGTAGCAAGAGGGGGGAAGAGAAAGATGGGGAAAAACTGGGCTCGTGATGCCCAACAGTTTGATGAGAACTCTCTCTGAGGCGGAACTTCCTACTTATAGGAGCAAAAGTCACCGAGTTATTGTCTTTTGAAAAAAAAATTTTTGCAAAAATTTGCTTTTTTTGGCCATAACTTTCTGGAAAGACCTCGTAAAGCTTAGTTAACATGATTTTCAGTTCGGAAATTTTAATACCTTTAATTTAAGGTGTATTATGTGGGGGGTATTAGCTTAAATTAAAAAGTTCAATAAAAACGGTCATAACTTTATGGTCGTGCCTCGTATGTCTAAGCTTGTATGTTATTCAGTTCGGAATTTAATTTACCTTTATTTTAAGGTGTATGTTGAGCGGGTGCGGGGGAAATTTAATGATGTCGAGTCTCAGATTCAATTTTGAAAGGATTTTCCATCGATTATGAGTCGTTAATTAGCTAATTGCGTCCGTAATTACGGCGGGATTTTCTCGAAACCGCAAACACCGGGTGTCCGAGAAAACGGCGGTGCGAATCGACATATCATAAGAAGCTCTGCGTGGCCCGGGAGCGAAGGAGTTCCGGTCACAAGGGCGAATGTTACATACATACAGACAGACGTTTACGGACATTAATAGTAGTAGAGATGATAATGCAAAGAAATCCTATATTTTTTCATATTTCCTTAAATATCTCGGCTCCTATTGGTCGGAGAGCTTAGATCTCGCGCCAAAAGTAGCTGCGAAGCACCCAAGCAAACTTTTCCCCGCGATTATTTTGCCGTCTTCCAATTTCCTCTAACTGTATTAGGGGCCCGGGTAGGGCCCCTTTAATATATTTTTCGTAGTAATTTCAGCAATTATGTTAAATTATTGGTTAAGACCGCCACCCTCCTGATCCCTGTATCTATGGAAAGGTTGTGTGAAGGAGTTTCGTTCAGATACGCTTTCGTTAAGATTAGAGTGCGCTCCCTGGTGGTGGAATATGGAACTAACATAACACGATATAGCTAAAATTAGGAAATCTAACAATGCAATCTGTTTGAAACTTTGAGATAGTTCATAACACTTAATAAAAAGGACTTTCCGTAGATACACGGGTCGGGAGGGTGGCGGTCCTAACCAATATTTTCAGAAATTTAGAAAAATGCTCCCCTAGGGGGGTGAAAAGGGGGAGGATGAGAACCGAAGATGCATAACTTGAATCAGCCTTCACAGACCTTTCCTATGATATATCACATGCCGGGTAACAGATAAATACAGAAAAGTGGGGGGGGGGAATTGGGGGGGATGGACACCGGAGATGCATAAACATAGTAGCAAGAGGGGGGAAGAGAAAGATGGGTAAAAACTGGGCTCGTGATGCCCAACAGTTTGATGAGAACTCTCTCTGAGGCGGAACTTCCTACTTATAGGAGCAAAAGTCACCGAGTTATTGTCTTTTGAAAAAAAATTTTTTGCAAAAATTTGCTTTTTTTGGCCATAACTTTCTGGAAAGACCTCGTAAAGCTTAGTTAACATGATTTTCAGTTCGGAAATTTTAATACCTTTAATTTAAGGTGTATTATGTGGGGGGTATTAGCTTAAATTAAAAAGTTCAATAAAAACGGTCATAACTTCATGGTCGTGCCTCGTATGTCTAAGCTTGTATGTTATTCAGTTCGGAATTTAATTTACCTTTATTTTAAGGTGTATGTTGAGGGGGTGCGTGGGAAATTTAATGATGTCGAGTCTCAGATTCAATTTTGAAAGGATTTTCCATCGATTATGAGTCGTTAATTAGCTAATTGCGTCCGTAATTACGGCGGGATTTTCTCGAAACCGCAAACACCGGGTGTCCGAGAAAACGGCGGTGCGAATCGACATATCATAAGAAGCTCTGCGTGGCCCGGGAGCGAAGGAGTTCCGGTCACAAGGGCGAATGTTACATACATACAGACAGACGTTTACGGACATTAATAGTAGTAGAGATGATAATGCAAAGAAATCCTATATTTTTTCATATTTCCTTAAATATCTCGGCTCCTATTGGTCGGAGAGCTTAGATCTCGCGCCAAAAGTAGCTGCGAAGCACCCAAGCAAACTTTTCCCCGCGATTATTTTGCCGTCTTCCAATTTCCTCTAACTGTATTAGGGGCCCGGGTAGGGCCCCTTTAATATATTTTTCGTAGTAATTTCAGCAATTATGTTAAATTATTGGTTAAGACCGCCACCCTCCTGATCCCTGTATCTATGGAAAGGTTGTGTGAAGGAGTTTCGTTCAGATACGCTTTCGTTAAGATTAGAGTGCGCTCCCTGGTGGTGGAATATGGAACTAACATAACACGATATAGCTAAAATTAGGAAATCTAACAATGCAATCTGTTTGAAACTTTGAGATAGTTCATAACACTTAATAAAAAGAACTTTCCGTAGATACATGGGTCGGGAGGGTGGCGGTCCTAACCAATATTTTCAGAAATTTAGAAAAATGCTCCCCTAGGGGGGTGAAAAGGGGGAGGATGAGAACCGAAGATGCATAACTTGAATCAGCCTTCACAGACCTTTCCTATGATATATCACATGCCGGGTAACAGATAAATACAGAAAAGTGGGGGGGAGGGAATTGAGGGGGATGGACACCGGAGATGCATAAACATAGTAGCAAGAGGGGGGAAGAGAAAGATGGGGAAAAACTGGGCTCGTGATGCCCAACAGTTTGATGAGAACTCTCTCTGAGGCGGAACTTCCTACTTATAGGAGCAAAAGTCACCGAGTTATTGTCTTTTGAAAAAAAAATTTTTGCAAAAATTTGCTTTTTTTGGCCATAACTTTCTGGAAAGACCTCGTAAAGCTTAGTTAACATGATTTTCAGTTCGGAAATTTTAATACCTTTAATTTAAGGTGTATTATGTGGGGGGTATTAGCTTAAATTAAAAAGTTCAATAAAAACGGTCATAACTTTATGGTCGTGCCTCGTATGTCTAAGCTTGTATGTTATTCAGTTCGGAATTTAATTTACCTTTATTTTAAGGTGTATGTTGAGCGGGTGCGGGGGAAATTTAATGATGTCGAGTCTCAGATTCAATTTTGAAAGGATTTTCCATCGATTATGAGTCGTTAATTAGCTAATTGCGTCCGTAATTACGGCGGGATTTTCTCGAAACCGCAAACACCGGGTGTCCGAGAAAACGGCGGTGCGAATCGACATATCATAAGAAGCTCTGCGTGGCCCGGGAGCGAAGGAGTTCCGGTCACAAGGGCGAATGTTACATACATACAGACAGACGTTTACGGACATTAATAGTAGTAGAGATGATAATGCAAAGAAATCCTATATTTTTTCATATTTCCTTAAATATCTCGGCTCCTATTGGTCGGAGAGCTTAGATCTCGCGCCAAAAGTAGCTGCGAAGCACCCAAGCAAACTTTTCCCCGCGATTATTTTGCCGTCTTCCAATTTCCTCTAACTGTATTAGGGGCCCGGGTAGGGCCCCTTTAATATATTTTTCGTAGTAATTTCAGCAATTATGTTAAATTATTGGTTAAGACCGCCACCCTCCTGATCCCTGTATCTATGGAAAGGTTGTGTGAAGGAGTTTCGTTCAGATACGCTTTCGTTAAGATTAGAGTGCGCTCCCTGGTGGTGGAATATGGAACTAACATAACACGATATAGCTAAAATTAGGAAATCTAACAATGCAATCTGTTTGAAACTTTGAGATAGTTCATAACACTTAATAAAAAGGACTTTCCGTAGATACACGGGTCGGGAGGGTGGCGGTCCTAACCAATATTTTCAGAAATTTAGAAAAATGCTCCCCTAGGGGGGTGAAAAGGGGGAGGATGAGAACCGAAGATGCATAACTTGAATCAGCCTTCACAGACCTTTCCTATGATATATCACATGCCGGGTAACAGATAAATACAGAAAAGTGGGGGGGGGGGGAATTGGGGGGGATGGACACCGGAGATGCATAAACATAGTAGCAAGAGGGGGGAAGAGAAAGATGGGTAAAAACTGGGCTCGTGATGCCCAACAGTTTGATGAGAACTCTCTCTGAGGCGGAACTTCCTACTTATAGGAGCAAAAGTCACCGAGTTATTGTCTTTTGAAAAAAAATTTTTTGCAAAAATTTGCTTTTTTTGGCCATAACTTTCTGGAAAGACCTCGTAAAGCTTAGTTAACATGATTTTCAGTTCGGAAATTTTAATACCTTTAATTTAAGGTGTATTATGTGGGGGGTATTAGCTTAAATTAAAAAGTTCAATAAAAACGGTCATAACTTCATGGTCGTGCCTCGTATGTCTAAGCTTGTATGTTATTCAGTTCGGAATTTAATTTACCTTTATTTTAAGGTGTATGTTGAGGGGGTGCGGGGGAAATTTAATGATGTCGAGTCTCAGATTCAATTTTGAAAGGATTTTCCATCGATTATGAGTCGTTAATTAGCTAATTGCGTCCGTAATTACGGCGGGATTTTCTCGAAACCGCAAACACCGGGTGTCCGAGAAAACGGCGGTGCGAATCGACATATCATAAGAAGCTCTGCGTGGCCCGGGAGCGAAGGAGTTCCGGTCACAAGGGCGAATGTTACATACATACAGACAGACGTTTACGGACATTAATAGTAGTAGAGATGATAATGCAAAGAAATCCTATATTTTTTCATATTTCCTTAAATATCTCGGCTCCTATTGGTCGGAGAGCTTAGATCTCGCGCCAAAAGTAGCTGCGAAGCACCCAAGCAAACTTTTCCCCGCGATTATTTTGCCGTCTTCCAATTTCCTCTAACTGTATTAGGGGCCCGGGTAGGGCCCCTTTAATATATTTTTCGTAGTAATTTCAGCAATTATGTTAAATTATTGGTTAAGACCGCCACCCTCCTGATCCCTGTATCTATGGAAAGGTTGTGTGAAGGAGTTTCGTTCAGATACGCTTTCGTTAAGATTAGAGTGCGCTCCCTGGTGGTGGAATATGGAACTAACATAACACGATATAGCTAAAATTAGGAAATCTAACAATGCAATCTGTTTGAAACTTTGAGATAGTTCATAACACTTAACAAGATAAAGTAAAAAAACTAAAACCCAACTACGACAAAAAACTACGCTGAAAAAGTATAAAAGTACCCCATGAATACAGGTAAAGTCACAAGCTATTTTGCAAATAAAATGACAGTTCCGGAACTGTCATTTTATTCCAAAAAGCCGTTGACGGAACTTTATTACGACTTATAGAATTGGCACATCGATTACAGGCTGTTATTCTTTGTGGAGTGTTAGGCGGGAAAAGATTATTAGATGTTATATTTTTTACTTGATTTTTGTATAGTGTTTTTTTACAAATATAACATGTTTTGTCCGATACCTCCGAAATTGCCCTATCAAACTCGTCCTTGTCTGTTTCGAACAAAATTCTTCGAGCTCGGTAGGTTCTAGATGTATTTATCTGCATGGATTGAAGTCGTATCTCTCTTGATGTTGGAGTTTCGTTAGCACGAATTTCTGAAGCATGATTGCTCATCGACTCAAGTCGTGATTGCCTAGTAGACGGGGATTCTAGATCACGCATTTCAGAGGCATGATTACGCATGTTTTCCAAACGTGATTGTCTAGTCGACGGAGACTCTTGATCACGCATTTGAGAGGCATGATTACACATATTTTCCAAACGTGATTGTCTAGTCGACGGAGACTCTTGAGCACGCATTTGAGAGGCATGATTACACATATTTTCCAATCGTGATTGTCTAGTCGACGGAGACTCTTGAGCACGCATTTGAGAGGCATGATTACACATATTTTCCAAACGTGATTGTCTAGTCGACGGAGACTCTTGATCACGCATTTGAGAGGCATGATTACACATATTTTCCAAACGTGATTGTCTAGTCGACGGAGACTCTTGATCACGCATTTGAGAGGCATGATTACACATATTTTCCAAACGTGATTGTCTAGTCGACGGAGACTCTTGATCACGCATTTGAGAGGCATGATTACACATATTTTCCAAACGTGTTTGTCGAGTCGACGGAGATTCTAGATTACGTACTTGAGAAGCATGATCTTTCATTGACTTGAGTCGAAGTATTTTTGAAGTGGGAGTTTCTAAGCTTCGGGTTTCGGAAGCATGTGTCTTTAACGAATAAAGTCGCTGTGATCGAGAATTTTGAGATTCTTGCGATCTTATCTGAGCAATGTAGTTTTTTGCTTTATGTAAACGTATGATTTTTTTTTGAGAAGTTTCTTTCTCACGAAGATTATCAGCCCGTTTTTTAGCATTCCAACGATTTTCCACTTTAGAATGTTCGGACTGCGTTTTCCTACGATTTTTCTGATAATCTTTGTCTTTTATTCTTCTAAATTCAGTAATATCTGGGGATTCATTTTTTCTTGTCTCAGAAATGCGTGAAGCTTTTTTTGTTTTCCTTGATAAAGCCATTTTTTAAAAGCTTTTATTTTATACCTAAAATAATGAAACTAAATGTTAATATTTATAGCTCTATTTATTTACACTAGATTTACTAACCTAACTCAAACTAAATTGTTTTTGTTTATAGACCTATACTTATTATACTACTTCTTATTTCTATACTTACTAACTATACTATACTACTAACTTTTACTGCTATTTCGTAGACTATATAAACCTGGTACTTTTGGTGCAATACCAGCAAAATTATTTTTATTTATTTAATCCGACAAAATTTAAACAGTGTATCGAAGTAGGATGGCTGTGGTTGCTTCCCTGCGTTACCGGGTACACAACGTGACAACGAATAGGCAAATAGATACACACGCACATATAACAACATAAGCCCGAAGGCATATAATGCAGAGGACATTTTTATGGGAGTTTTAGCCAGTTATCAAACTGTTTCCGCCTTCACCGCGTGGAGGTACTCCCAGCTTATGTCGTTTACATTAGTGCATTAAATTATTCTATTAACGTTCACGCTGCTCTACATTACAGTTCCCGTGATCCGCGCTTTACTCTTATCGCTCATTTTTTTTAAACATCTTCAAAGCAGTCTTGTAATTATGTATAAGCATATAAATACTGGTGAAGCTCTTTCAAGTAATACCAAACACATTACATATATTTTTATTTTATACTTTTTGTCCGCTAGAGGGCATAATAGTAAATTTGGTGACAAACTTTATAGCTCACAACCAACAGAATATCAAGATCAAGACCCTTCTAATGGCACTGCAGTGGTCTTATTCTGATTACTAAGTACCAAAGAAATTAAGAACGAAAAGATGTGAATTATATGCAATTAGCCCATAAATGCAAGTAAAGTCACAAGCAAATGCTAGTAATATATATATATTCGAAATGTACAAGTGAAGCGCTTTAAAATGATACCAAACACGGCATATCTAGCTTAACTTTATTTTTTTACTCTGTATATTTTGTCCGCTAGAAGGCGCCACATTGAATTTGGTGAAAATCTATATAGCCTATAACCAGCGGACAATTAAGACGCTTCTAATGATATGTCATTTGTCGAATTCTGATTAGTGGTTTAGAAGTTACGAGGGAACAGATGAACATACATACATACATACATACATACATACATACATACATACATACATAGCCTGTCAAAATCATAACCCTCCTTTGGCTTTGCCGTAGTCGGGTAATAAAAAGAACTTTCCGTAGATACATGGGTCGGGAGGGTGGCGGTCCTAACCAATATTTTCAGAAATTTAGAAAAATGCTCCCCTAGGGGGGTGAAAAGGGGGAGGATGAGAACCGAAGATGCATAACTTGAATCAGCCTTCACAGACCTTTCCTATGATATATCACATGCCGGGTAACAGATAAATACAGAAAAGTGGGGGGGAGGGAATTGAGGGGGATGGACACCGGAGATGCATAAACATAGTAGCAAGAGGGGGGAAGAGAAAGATGGGGAAAAACTGGGCTCGTGATGCCCAACAGTTTGATGAGAACTCTCTCTGAGGCGGAACTTCCTACTTATAGGAGCAAAAGTCACCGAGTTATTGTCTTTTGAAAAAAAAATTTTTGCAAAAATTTGCTTTTTTTGGCCATAACTTTCTGGAAAGACCTCGTAAAGCTTAGTTAACATGATTTTCAGTTCGGAAATTTTAATACCTTTAATTTAAGGTGTATTATGTGGGGGGTATTAGCTTAAATTAAAAAGTTCAATAAAAACGGTCATAACTTTATGGTCGTGCCTCGTATGTCTAAGCTTGTATGTTATTCAGTTCGGAATTTAATTTACCTTTATTTTAAGGTGTATGTTGAGGGGGTGCGTGGGAAATTTAATGATGTCGAGTCTCAGATTCAATTTTGAAAGGATTTTCCATCGATTATGAGTCGTTAATTAGCTAATTGCGTCCGTAATTACGGCGGGATTTTCTCGAAACCGCAAACACCGGGTGTCCGAGAAAACGGCGGTGCGAATCGACATATCATAAGAAGCTCTGCGTGGCCCGGGAGCGAAGGAGTTCCGGTCACAAGGGCGAATGTTACACACATACATACAGACAGACGTTTACGGACATTAATAGTAGTAGAGATGATAATGCAAAGAAATCCTATATTTTTTCATATTTCCTTAAATATCTCGGCTCCTATTGGTCGGAGAGCTTAGATCTCGCGCCAAAAGTAGCTGCGAAGCACCCAAGCAAACTTTTCCCCGCGATTATTTTGCCGTCTTCCAATTTCCTCTAACTGTATTAGGGGCCCGGGTAGGGCCCCTTTAATATATTTTTCGTAGTAATTTCAGCAATTATGTTAAATTATTGGTTAAGACCGCCACCCTCCTGATCCCTGTATCTATGGAAAGGTTGTGTGAAGGAGTTTCGTTCAGATACGCTTTCGTTAAGATTAGAGTGCGCTCCCTGGTGGTGGAATATGGAACTAACATAACACGATATAGCTAAAATTAGGAAATCTAA
Organism: Maratus speciosus; assembly: GCA_963932465.1. Lineage (NCBI taxonomy): Eukaryota > Metazoa > Arthropoda > Arachnida > Araneae > Salticidae > Maratus > Maratus speciosus. The sequence continues at coordinate 500,606,657 of OZ010796.1, forward strand.
CAATGCAATCTGTTTGAAACTTTGAGATAGTTCATAACACTTAATAAAAAGGACTTTCCGTAGATACACGGGTCGGGAGGGTGGCGGTCCTAACCAATATTTTCAGAAATTTAGAAAAATGCTCCCCTAGGGGGGTGAAAAGGGGGAGGATGAGAACCGAAGATGCATAACTTGAATCAGCCTTCACAGACCTTTCCTATGATATATCACATGCCGGGTAACAGATAAATACAGAAAAGTGGGGGGGGGGGGGGAATTGGGGGGGATGGACACCGGAGATGCATAAACATAGTAGCAAGAGGGGGGAAGAGAAAGATGGGTAAAAACTGGGCTCGTGATGCCCAACAGTTTGATGAGAACTCTCTCTGAGGCGGAACTTCCTACTTATAGGAGCAAAAGTCACCGAGTTATTGTCTTTTGAAAAAAAAATTTTTGCAAAAATTTGCTTTTTTTGGCCATAACTTTCTGGAAAGACCTCGTAAAGCTTAGTTAACATGATTTTCAGTTCGGAAATTTTAATACCTTTAATTTAAGGTGTATTATGTGGGGGGTATTAGCTTAAATTAAAAAGTTCAATAAAAACGGTCATAACTTCATGGTCGTGCCTCGTATGTCTAAGCTTGTATGTTATTCAGTTCGGAATTTAATTTACCTTTATTTTAAGGTGTATGTTGAGGGGGTGCGGGGGAAATTTAATGATGTCGAGTCTCAGATTCAATTTTGAAAGGATTTTCCATCGATTATGAGTCGTTAATTAGCTAATTGCGTCCGTAATTACGGCGGGATTTTCTCGAAACCGCAAACACCGGGTGTCCGAGAAAACGGCGGTGCGAATCGACATATCATAAGAAGCTCTGCGTGGCCCGGGAGCGAAGGAGTTCCGGTCACAAGGGCGAATGTTACATACATACAGACAGACGTTTACGGACATTAATAGTAGTAGAGATGATAATGCAAAGAAATCCTATATTTTTTCATATTTCCTTAAATATCTCGGCTCCTATTGGTCGGAGAGCTTAGATCTCGCGCCAAAAGTAGCTGCGAAGCACCCAAGCAAACTTTTCCCCGCGATTATTTTGCCGTCTTCCAATTTCCTCTAACTGTATTAGGGGCCCGGGTAGGGCCCCTTTAATATATTTTTCGTAGTAATTTCAGCAATTATGTTAAATTATTGGTTAAGACCGCCACCCTCCTGATCCCTGTATCTATGGAAAGGTTGTGTGAAGGAGTTTCGTTCAGATACGCTTTCGTTAAGATTAGAGTGCGCTCCCTGGTGGTGGAATATGGAACTAACATAACACGATATAGCTAAAATTAGGAAATCTAACAATGCAATCTGTTTGAAACTTTGAGATAGTTCATAACACTTAATAAAAAGAACTTTCCGTAGATACATGGGTCGGGAGGGTGGCGGTCCTAACCAATATTTTCAGAAATTTAGAAAAATGCTCCCCTAGGGGGGTGAAAAGGGGGAGGATGAGAACCGAAGATGCATAACTTGAATCAGCCTTCACAGACCTTTCCTATGATATATCATATGCCGGGTAACAGATAAATACAGAAAAGTGGGGGGGAGGGAATTGAGGGGGATGGACACCGGAGATGCATAAACATAGTAGCAAGAGGGGGGAAGAGAAAGATGGGGAAAAACTGGGCTCGTGATGCCCAACAGTTTGATGAGAACTCTCTCTGAGGCGGAACTTCCTACTTATAGGAGCAAAAGTCACCGAGTTATTGTCTTTTGAAAAAAAAATTTTTGCAAAAATTTGCTTTTTTTGGCCATAACTTTCTGGAAAGACCTCGTAAAGCTTAGTTAACATGATTTTCAGTTCGGAAATTTTAATACCTTTAATTTAAGGTGTATTATGTGGGGGGTATTAGCTTAAATTAAAAAGTTCAATGAAAACGGTCATAACTTTATGGTCGTGCCTCGTATGTCTAAGCTTGTATGTTATTCAGTTCGGAATTTAATTTACCTTTATTTTAAGGTGTATATTGAGCGGTTGCGGGGGAAATTTAATGATGTCGAGTCTCAGATTCAATTTTGAAAGGATTTTCCATCGATTATGAGTCGTTAATTAGCTAATTGCGTCCGTAATTACGGCGGGATTTTCTCGAAACCGCAAACACCGGGTGTCCGAGAAAACGGCGGTGCGAATCGACATATCATAAGAAGCTCTGCGTGGCCCGGGAGCGAAGGAGTTCCGGTCACAAGGGCGAATGTTACACACATACATACAGACAGACGTTTACGGACATTAATAGTAGTAGAGATGATCAATGCAAAAACCCTTAACGGGTTAACAGTTTGTGACGCAGCACTTTATCTTATGCTCTAAGAATTTTAAATATGGAACTTAAAAATAATGATATCAAATTTTGAGTGACGCTATGCTATTAATTATAATCTCTCTATATATTATTTATTTCATCTTTTTATTTTTTTATAATCGCATGTGCAAAAATTATGTTCAATTTAAAAAAATGTATAAAAGTTTATTCATTGATGCTTTAACATTTACACCTCTCATAAATTCCAAGTATGAGTTTTAAAAGATATGATATCAAAATTTTAGTGACGCTTTGATGTGGCTTTAAACGATTTGTTTTAAAATTAAATTTAAATTATTTTTGTTTTGGCTAAGATATATTGACACATCTAAATAATAGTTTTAATTCTCCAATATGCTTTAAATATGTCACTTTCACTGAATTTATATAATGCATTTAAATGTATTTATTTGAATAAATTGATTTATCCTTTGTCCAATGCTATTAAAAATTTAAAATAAGATTTGCGTAAATAATTTTTTTTTGCCTCATAGTATCCATTTGAATACATTTCCCTTAGTTTGGATACAATGACGCAAAAAAATTATTTACGCAAATCTTATTTTAAATTTTTAATAGCATTGGACAAAGGATAAATCAATTTATTCAAATAAATACATTTAAATGCATTATATAAATTCAGTGAAAGTGACATATTTAAAGCATATTGGAGAATTAAAACTATTATTTAGATGTGTGAATATATCTTAGCCAAAACAAAAATAATTTAAATTTAATTTTAAAACAAATCGTTTAAAGCCACATCAAAGCGTCACTAAAATTTTGATATCATATCTTTTAAAACTCATACTTGGAATTTATGAGAGGTGTAAATGTTAAAGCATCAATGAATAAACTTTTATACATTTTTTTAAATTGAACATAATTTTTGCACATGCGATTATAAAAAAATAAAAAGATGAAATAAATAATATATAGAGAGATTATAATTAATAGCATAGCGTCACTCAAAATTTGATATCATTATTTTTAAGTTCCATATTTAAAATTCTTAGAGCATAACATAAAGTGCTGCGTCACAAACTGTTAACCCGTTAAGGGTTTTTGCATTGATATCATTACTTTTTTGAGGTTATTGAAAAAAATAAATAAAACGATAAACACACACAAAAAAAATTAAAGACCAATACAAAGAATTCATAGTCAGGATTTCAATTCACCTTCAATCTCTCCCCCCTCCCTCCCCGCAAAAAAGGATGACCATACTTCAATTTTAAAGAGCATCGTGCAATGAGATTTTTATAAGAACTCTTTGGTAAGATATGGAAGTAATGTACAACATGCATGTTTAGAGGGTATTTCTGTTGGTTTGCTTCAGAGATATAGAAAGCTATGTTAAATTTTACTATATAAAAAAATTACTTTGTTAAGAAAAATAGCAAGAAATATTACTCTTTAAACCTTTATATATATATATAACAATCATCGCTCACTTATAAAAGTAATTCCATACATTTATATTAAATCCCAAACCTATAAATTTCTGCTTCTCCCTTTTCTCATTCCTAGTGCAAAAAAATTAAACATTCTTTAATTTTATATAAAATAATCTTTCACCATCCCTATTTAAAATTCTTTATTAACAATAATAATAAATCATATAAAATAATCCCCTGAGCTCCGAAGATTCCACTTCTGCTTTTGCATCCACCTCTCCAGCTTACCTAAATAATAAAATCTTTCAAAAATTAGTTTGAAAAAAAAAAAAAAATCTGCAACATTTGTTGCTCACTAACATAAATAAATAAATAAGCTCTAACTTACCTAATGTACAGTCAAGGAAAAAAAAAAGTAAACACCCCCTACTAACTCCTCAACAAATTACCGTAAAAGAAAGTTACTGGTACCGAACGATTGGAAATAAAGTTTACTTTTAAATGATGTATATAAAATTTGCTTAAGGGGTTATCTACAGATTAAAACGAACCATAACTTTGTTTTTCTTTCAATAGCAGTACACAATTTTTACAGCATAAATGAATTCTACACAATTTAATTAGCCTAAAAACAAATTTTTATGCAATTCGTACTATAAGTTCCCGAGAAATTAATTATTTTAAAACAAGCTTATTTTAAGGGCTGTATCCAAATTGAAGTTCGGTACTCGATTGTTAACCGAGAGAGCCCCCTTCTTGATCAAGGCACCTCAAGCGTCACTCAAGCAGTCAATGAAGTTTGCTAGATTACAGGACAGCGTAAGACATTTCAAAATATCTAGTCACTTCTATCATAGACGGCCCCTTAAACCATAATTTTGCCGTTTATTAAGCATAATTTGAAAACTATTTGGAAGAAAAATGTGAAATTTTGGATTTCCATAAAGCAGGACTTAATAAATCTAAATCCATCAAAAAAATTTTAGGTTACAATTCATAATTTTTTCGAATATTAATTTCATAATTCATATCATGAAATTATAAAAATTGCAAATTCAACGTATTTATGTTTGGGTATGTTAGTATTACTGCTACACAAAAAATTAGCACATTAGGAGCATAATTTCAGGAGATATGAATAAAAATATGAAAATATAATTTAACATTAGAAGCACTACATTTTGAATGTTTATAATTCAAAAACTTATTGTTCAAATTACTTGAAATTTGGTGCCTAGGCATAGTTTGAACCGAAGATTTGAAATATCTCGTTAAAATTGGGTATTGTCATTGAAAAAAATGAAGTTTGGATTTGTTTTAATATGTAGATGGCCCCCTAAGCAAATTTTATATACATCATTTAAAAATAGACTTTATTTCCAATCGTTCGGTTTCAATAACTTTTGTCTACGATAATAATTTGTTAAGGAGTTAGTAGAGGGTGTTTACTTTTTTTTTCCACGACTGTACATTTCACCTCTTCTCCCTCCCCTTACTCCCCAACATTAAAAAAATTTAAATCTTTATTTTTATACAGAAAATTCTTCTATATAAATTATCCTCCTATTCCTCAAAATTACCACTTTCCCACTCCAACCTAGAGATTTCAATCTTTAAAGCTTTTTAGAAAATCGGATCTGCAAAGTCTGTTGCTTAATAATAAAATATATAATCATGTACACTTTTAATTATTTTTCACACAATCAATTGATGTCATGATAATAGTTGTTCTGAGCGAATATTGTGTTGGCTGGGCTGTCGTACAGATAGCTCAATTGGAAGAGTACTGGCAATTAAAGCCAAGGGTTATTAAAGTTCACTGTAATTCAAGATGTTTAACCCCTTCGCGACAAGAGCACTTTGGTTAATTTTTAACCTTTTACTACAGGTTTTTAAAAACAGAAAATTTTCTGTAATTGAACCACAGAAATGCTCCCATTAAAGAAGGTAAACTTTACAATTAAAAATAAGTGGTGAGAATAATGAAGGATTCTGAACACCTTAAGTGGCCAAGTATACCGGTCGCTCATTCCCAAGGGCTTAAAGATGCTTTTTTGCTATTATAACCTTTAGGATTTACAGTATAAAAAAATCTTAATCACTTCTGAGGTAAATAAAGACAGTGGAAAAAAATCAAGATGGCAATGTTTTGATTGGTAAATTCTAAGCTGAGTAATTTGTGCTACAGAATGAAAAAAATATAAAGTTGTAATAATGTCCTCTTACAGATACTAAATCTTTAAGGTTTTTGATGTGTGAACTACATATGAATACAGTAGAAGATCTTTATAATGCACACCTTGGTATGAGAAGTTGTGCGTATTATAGAATTTTGTATTATATAGATCATATTTCATACATCATTAAATTTACTTCGTATAGGGGAGACCGGGGGAATGACGCCAACCCGGGTTATGCCGCCACCCCACCTAGTTTAAAAACTAAGGGCAGTTTGAGATAGTGAATGTGCCTGCACTATAGCGGCCAACAATATAAACAGTGCCTAAAGTGAGAGTGACTTTGCTGTACGTCGTTCGTTTTTTCTAGTGAAAAATGTAGTTTTCATCTAGTTGCTTGTTATTTTGGAGCTTCAAATGAGTAGAGATAAGCATCTTTTATTGTAACATTAGGTATTTAAGATAATATGGCCCGCAATCTACATCCATTCGCCGACATTTTGATGCAATGTAATGAACAAGTTCGGTTCTTCTTTCGGCTTTGCTTGGGGATTTCTGCCATATTGTCCTCTCGGGGTAATGCCGCCGCCATGCAAATCGGGTGAGAAATGGTCTCAGTTTAATGTAGTGGAGCCGATTCAGCAGAGTGACTTTTGCAATATGAAGAAAATTGTAAGCTTAACCATTATTCTGCTCAATTACATTGCTTTCTAACTATTTTAAGTAGGTTGTGTGTTTCCTAGTATCCATTTGATGCATGTACTAGGTCATTAAAGAGTGGCGGCATTACCCCGGTACAGTGACGGAATTACCCCAGTGTCCTGGGTAATCCCGCCACTGTGCAGAGCTTTAAAAAATATTTTTTTATGTATGCTTACTTTACAGTTATGATTACGGTTAAATTTATACAGATACTAAAGACCATGATTCAGCTTTAGAATTTTTACTATTAAAAAATAAACATTTTTTCGAGGTGAAAAAATTTAAATTCCCTTAAGGTGTCGCCATTCCCCCGGTCTCCCCTACATGCTTTAAATTACATTCCTTGGAACCAGAAAATGTGCAAATTATGAAATTTTACATAATAGGTATAGATCACACATTATTAAATTACCTTAAAGATATTACCTTGAAATATAACATCCAAATATGCCTGGGCAAAATCATTATAAACAGTGGTAACTCATGACTGACAGTTTTGGGAACACTAAGTGCATGGCTGGCACAGATTTATTCTTTTTCACTATTTTTAATAATGAAATCTTTGCCTTATTTTTAGCAGAATTTTCTTCCATTAAATAAGGCAAAAATTTAAAAAAAAAAAAAAAAAAAAAAAAAAAAAACTTTTGGAAAGCATGCATTTTAGTGCTGCAAGAAAAACCTGTCATGAGCTGCTCTGATTATAACACTCATTTACAAAAAATTTTAATATAATAACAATGTTTTCATTACTCCAAAATAATGTGTTAAAGGCGCTAATGTATCATATTTAGTGTTCCAAGAAATGGCAATATTTGTAAAATACATGTGCTTCTTAACTGAAAAATTCATTGTTTATATCTGAGAAATACATTACATCTTCTGCATTAAAATTTTTTAGTGGCAGGCTTTTGTGATTGAACAAGGACTGCTTGCAGAGTGCTTTTAAGGATTTTACAATATAAAATTATGGCTCATGAACTACTATTAATCAAATACAGTAATAGGGATAAAAAAAAAAATCATTAAATAGTTTATTTAAAAAATTACTTGTATTTTCATCAGATATACTGATTATTACTACCATATGTTATGTGTAACATATTTATTAGAAAAATTACAACTATTTTCATGAAGTTTTGGATTCCCCCCCCCCCCCGGACATACTGTCAAATTTCGCAAGGTTTTTTTTTTCTTGTTATGTTCCTCCCCCGACCGAGAATGGAGCGGGTTTTTTACAATCAACTGATTAATTTTCTTTTTCTTTTATTGCTACTGTTTTTATGTTAGTGTGGTGATCTTTCAAATGCTATTGCACAACGAGGCGATAAACGCGCTACTCTGTAAGTGGCACGGCAACCCTCCAGTATACAGGTGGAATTGATAAAAAGAGTTTTTGTAGTCGGAATATGCGGAATGTTACAGAATAGTGACTGGTTTAATGAAAGCAGAATAAAAACTTAATATTTAATTTAAGATGCGAGTCAGATTAATATATTAATTGAAATGGTTACTGAGTAATCACTTTATTAGTTTATACAAAGTCTAATTATCATGACAGCTACAATGCAGCTGCTAATGAAATTTTGTGAAACCAATCTTTTCTAAATAGTAACATGTTCTGAATTGTTCTTATTTACAATTATACTTCATTACCACAAATACCATATAAGGGAGCTGGCTACTTTTATATTTTTTAAAAGTAAATTATTTAAAGCTTTCTTTTAAGCATATTAACTTTAAAATTAAATAAAAACAAGTATCTTACTTTTGCAAAAAAGCTGCTTTATCTTATTTATCTATAAACTTTAATTACTAAATAAGGAAAAGTATCATGATGAAAATTTTTACTTTTAGGAGCTCAAAACAACCAGTCAGGATAAAATGGTTCATTTTGAGCTAATCGTGATAATTTTAGTATATAAAGTAGAATTTACTATCAGTCAAAAATATGTCCAAGACTGAAATCAGTCCTGAGACTGAAGGTCTTGCACCCATGGCTGTAATCAATTAGCCTAAAAGAAATGCTTCAGGTTTTTTTTTTTTTTTTTCTGTTTTTCTTTTGTTACAGAGATAAACGGCAATAAGAATTTTTTTTCCCCTTTAGGTTAAATTTTATAAAAATAAAATACTACTATGCTTTAATTTTTGAAGCTGAAAAGAGTTGTATAAAAAAAATAAATAAATAAACGAAAGATGTCATTTTAAGTCTGTTTTCGTTTATAATATTATTAGAAACGATTCGCAAATGAATCATTTTATAAACGGGATTGGAAATCTTAATTTTGATTTCGTCATACCTTTTATTTAAATTGTGCGTTCTTTAAAAATGAAAGATTTTGTTTAATTTCTTTAAAAGAAAACTCAAAATTAAATTAGTAATCTATTTGTATTACACTCACATATATCACAAGAAATACCTATGCCACACATGAACGTTATTTTGTAAGGAAAACAGTTATAAGTATTGTTGAAAATAAAAACAATTCAGAACATTATACTAATTAGAAAGGATCGGTTGCAAAGAATGCTGTCTGGATAGTTAGAAATTGTACTCACTTTCTCCCCTTGGAATACCATTTCAAGATCTTTGATATTTCTTATTTCTTCAGTCAACTTCGCGTATCGCGTAGTGATACATGGCGAAGTCTTATGGCGAACGCGATGAATTTTCATTTCGATACGAGAATTTTCGATAAATATCGAATTTCGATACGAGAATTTTTTTAAAAATGTGAAATATTTTCCCCTTAAAAAATGTTTACTTACTATGAATAACAATGAAATAAAATACCTATAATTACAAAATACTGCTCTATTTTAAAAAATCAGTCTAAGTATTTTAAAGCACATAATAAACTGTTTTCGTAGTTTAAAAAAAGATTTATTGCCAATATTCAGATTTTTAACTGTGACCTAAACCGCGCAAAACCGATGTGCAACGTTCTGTCTGCTAGCCCATAGAATAACATGTAATCCGCGATCCTAAGAAGTCCATTTTTTCATGCGGATTATATAAAAATTAAGAGTTTTCCTAGATACTAGGTTAGTCTTATCCACTTCGTCAAAAACAGATTCATTTTATATATTAATGTTTTTAAAAAAATCTAGACCGTTTCGGAGAAAAGAAAAAGACAAACTTACACCATCGAAATTGCTTTCAAAATGGGTTTACAGATCTGAAAATATGCTGCACGTAGAATTGTAAAAAATTCAGAATAGGATTAGACTGCAGATATAAGACTGTTTTAAAAAAATCAGAACAATAGGACCTGTATTTGATGAGTTATTAACAGGCGGCTTTTCACATTTTCTTTGATGTCGAGTTAGCTGTATATATGAGTTCCGCCATCTACGAATTCTACGATACGATACGATTTTAGGCTTAAGGCTGCGTCACTCGGAATACTACCGTCTTCCATGATAATGCAAAGAAATCCTATATTTTTTCATATTTCCTTAAATATCTCGGCTCCTATTGGTCGGAGAGCTTAGATCTCGCGCCAAAAGTAGCTGCGAAGCACCCAAGCAAACTTTTCCCCGCGATTATTTTGCCGTCTTCCAATTTCCTCTAACTGTATTAGGGGCCCGGGTAGGGCCCCTTTAATATATTTTTCGTAGTAATTTCAGCAATTATGTTAAATTATTGGTTAAGACCGCCACCCTCCTGATCCCTGTATCTATGGAAAGGTTGTGTGAAGGAGTTTCGTTCAGATACGCTTTCGTTAAGATTAGAGTGCGCTCCCTGGTGGTGGAATATGGAACTAACATAACACGATATAGCTAAAATTAGGAAATCTAACAATGCAATCTGTTTGAAACTTTGAGATAGTTCATAACACTTAATAAAAAGAACTTTCCGTAGATACATGGGTCGGGAGGGTGGCGGTCCTAACCAATATTTTCAGAAATTTAGAAAAATGCTCCCCTAGGGGGGTGAAAAGGGGGAGGATGAGAACCGAAGATGCATAACTTGAATCAGCCTTCACAGACCTTTCCTATGATATATCACATGCCGGGTAACAGATAAATACAGAAAAGTGGGGGGGGAGGGAATTGGGGGGGATGGACACCGGAGATGCATAAACATAGTAGCAAGAGGGGGGAAGAGAAAGATGGGGAAAAACTGGGCTCGTGATGCCCAACAGTTTGATGAGAACTCTCTCTGAGGCGGAACTTCCTACTTATAGGAGCAAAAGTCACCGAGTTATTGTCTTTTGAAAAAAAAATTTTTGCAAAAATTTGCTTTTTTTGGCCATAACTTTCTGGAAAGACCTCGTAAAGCTTAGTTAACATGATTTTCAGTTCGGAAATTTTAATACCTTTAATTTAAGGTGTATTATGTGGGGGGTATTAGCTTAAATTAAAAAGTTCAATAAAAACGGTCATAACTTTATGGTCGTGCCTCGTATGTCTAAGCTTGTATGTTATTCAGTTCGGAATTTAATTTACCTTTATTTTAAGGTGTATGTTGAGGGGGTGCGGGGGAAATTTAATGATGTCGAGTCTCAGATTCAATTTTGAAAGGATTTTCCATCGATTATGAGTCGTTAATTAGCTAATTGCGTCCGTAATTACGGCGGGATTTTCTCGAAACCGCAAACACCGGGTGTCCGAGAAAACGGCGGTGCGAATCGACATATCATAAGAAGCTCTGCGTGGCCCGGGAGCGAAGGAGTTCCGGTCACAAGTGCGAATGTTACACACATACATACAGACAGACGTTTACGGACATTAATAGTAGTAGAGATGATTAAAGGGTTAAAAGTTTGTGACGCAGCACTTTACCTTATGCTCTAAGAATTTTAAATATGGAACTTAAAAATAATGATATCAAATTTTGAGTGACGCTATGCTATTAATTATAATCTCTCTACATATTATTTATTTCATCTTTTTATTTTTTTATAATCGCATGTGCAAAAGTTATGTTCAATTTAAAAAAATGTATAAAAGTTTATTCATTGATGCTTTAACATTTACACCTTTCATAAATTCCAAGTATGAGTTTTAAAAGATATGATATCAAAATTTTAGTGACGCTTTGATGTGGCTTTAAACGATTTGTTTTAAAATTAAATTTAAATTATTTTTGTTTTGGCTAAGATATATTCACACATCTAAATAATAGTTTTAATTTCCCAATATACTTTAAATATATCACTTTCACTGAATTTATATAATGCATTTAAATGTATTTATTTGAATAAATTGATTTATCCCTTGTCCAATGCTATTAAAAATTTAAAATAAGATTTACGTAAATAATTTTTTTGCGTCATTGTATCCAAACTAAGTGAAATGTATTCAAATGGATACTATGAGGCAAAAAAATTATTTACGTAAATCTTATTTTAAATTTTTAATAGCATTGGACAAGGGATAAATCAATTTATTCAAATAAATACATTTAAATGCATTATATAAATTCAGTGAAAGTGATATATTTAAAGTATATTGGGAAATTAAAACTATTATTTAGATGTGTGAATATATCTTAGCCAAAACAAAAATAATTTAAATTTAATTTTAAAACAAATCGTTTAAAGCCACATCAAAGCGTCACTAAAATTTTGATATCATATCTTTTAAAACTCATACTTGGAATTTATGAAAGGTGTAAATGTTAAAGCATCAATGAATAAACTTTTATACATTTTTTTAAATTGAACATAACTTTTGCACATGCGATTATAAAAAAATAAAAAGATGAAATAAATAATATGTAGAGAGATTATAATTAATAGCATAGCGTCACTCAAAATTTGATATCATTATTTTTAAGTTCCATATTTAAAATTCTTAGAGCATAAGGTAAAGTGCTGCGTCACAAACTTTTAACCCGTTAAGGGTTTTTGTATTGATATCATTACTTTTTTGAGGTTATTGAAAAAATAAATAAAACGATAAACACACAAAAAAATTAAAGACCAATACAAAGAATTCATAGTCAGGATTTCCATTCACCTTCAATCTCTCCCCCCTCCCTCCCCGCAAAAAAGGATGACCATACTTCAATTTTAAATAGCACCGTACAATGAGATTTTTTATAAGAACTCTTTGGTAAGATATGGAAGCAATGTACAACATGCATGTTTAGAGGGTATTTCTGTTGGTTTGTTTCAGAGATATAAAAAGCTATGTTAAATTTTACTATATAAAAAATTTACTTTAAGAAAAATAGCAAGAAATATTACTCTTTAAACCTTTATATATATATAATATATATAACAATCATCGCTCACTTATAAAAGTAATTACATACATTTATATTAAATCCAAAACTACAAATTTCTGCTTCTCCCTTTTCTCATTCCTAGTGCAAAAAAATTAAACATTCTTTAATTTTATATAAAATAATCTTTAACCATCCCTATTTAAAATTCTTTATTAACAATATTAATAAATCATATAAAATAATCCCCTGAGCTCCGAAGATTCCACTTCTGCTTTTGCACCCACCTCTCCAGCTCACCTAAATAGTAAAATCTTTCAAAAATTAGTTTGAAAAAAAAAAAAAAAATCTACAACATTTGTTGCTCACTAACATAAATAAATAAATAAGCACTAACTTCCCTAATGTACTGTCATGGGGAAAAAAAGTAAACACTCCCTACTAACTCCTCATCAAATTACCGTAGAAGAAAGTTACTGGTACCGAACGATTGGAAATAAAGTCTACTTTTAAATGATGTATATAAAATTTGCTTAAGGGGTCATCTACATATTAAAACGAACCATAACTTTGTTTTTTTTTTCAATAGCAGTACACAATTCTTACAGCATAAATGAATTCTACACCCTTTAAACCTAAACACTTTAGCCTAAACCTAAACCTTTAGCCTAAAAACAAATTTTTATGCAATTCGTACTATAAGTTTCCGAGAAATTAATTATTTTAAAACAAGCTTATTTTAAGGGCTGTATCCAAATTGAAGTTCGGTACTCGATTGTTAACCAAGAGAGCCCCCTTCTTGATCAAGGCACCTTAAGCGTCACTCAAGCAGTCAATGAAGTCTGCTAGATTACAGGACAGCGTAAGGCATTTCAAAATATCTAGTCACTTCTATCATAGACGGCCCCTTAAACCATCATTTTGCCGTTTTTTAAGAATAATTTGAAAACTATTTGGAAGAAAAATGTGAAATTTTGCATTTCCATAAAGCAGGACTTAATAAATCTAAATCCATCAAAAAAAATTGTAGGTTGCAATTCATAATTTTTTCGAATATTAATTTCCTAATTCATATCATAAAATTATAAAAATTGCAAATTCAACGTATTTATGTTTGGGTATATTAGTATTACATCTACACAAAAAATTAGCACATTAGGAAAATAATTTCAAGAGACATAAATAAAAACAAGTGGGTAAGTGTGATCACAGATCGCACAGAGGGTTTCGTTTAATATTCCTTTCAAAACACTTTATCCTTTTGAAATATCGGTTAGTTCCACATTTCACACCCAGGGGGCGCACTTGATTCTAAACAAACCTGTATCCGAACGAAAATCCGTTTTACATACTATCCGTAGATATATTAATCGAGGGGATTGGGCCCATAGCACCCGAGATAAGTAGACGCACCTGGCGGAAAAAACGGAACTAAAATATATAAGGCTATGGTGCATAATATGAAAGAATGGTCAAAGGGGTGTCGGCAAAAGTTGGAAAATTTCTCCCCGGGTTAAAAGAGCGGAGGTTAGAAAAACTGCTTAAAATACACAAGTTAGAGCCCAGAGGGGTAAATAATAAAAGACTTTTTGAAAATTTTATGATTTGTAGTGTGGTCTGAGGCATTCAGCTATACATATGCAAAATTTCATGTCACCAACTTAATTAGGAAAGAATTATCTCTTAGAAAGAATTGCTTCAAATACATATGTGGTAGCTCAAAGGGTTAAACGTAAGACTTTTTCAAGATTTTATGATTTGTCGCCTGGCCTCAGGTGTTCTGCAATAAGTATGCAAAATTCCAAATCTCCAATTTAATTAGGGGCTCAGTTAGAAAGAATGGCTTAAAATACACAAGCTGGAGTTGAAAGGGTTAAACATAAAACTTTTTCAAAATTTATTATTTGACTTGAGATCAGAGGTGTTGAGCTATAAGTATGCAAAATTTCAAGCCTCCAACCTAAATAGGGGCTCACTTAGAAAGAATTGTTTAAAATGCACATGTGGGAGCACAAAGGGATAAATGCACGACATTTTCAAAATTTTATGATTTGTCGTTTGATGTGAGGTGTTCAGCTATAAGTATGCAAAATTTCACGCCTCCAAACTAATTAGGAGCTCACTTAGAAAGTATTGTTTAAAATACACATGCGGAAGCCCAAAGGGTTAAATGTACGACTTTTTCAAAATTTTATGATTTGTCGTTTGATGTGAGGTGTTCAGCTATAAGTATGCAAAATTTCACGTCTCCAAACTAATTAGGAGCTCACTTAGAAATAATTGTTTAAAATACACATGCGGGAGCCCAAAGGGTTAAATGTACGACTTTTTCAAAATTTTATCATTTGCCGTATGATGTGAGGTGTTCAGCTATAAGTTCCCAAAATATCATGTCTCGAACATAATTAGGGGCTCAGTTAGAAAGAATTGTTTAAAATGCACATGTGAGACCCCAAAGGGTTAAACTTACGACATTTTTAAAATGTTATGATTTGTCGTTTGATGTGAGGTGTTCAGCTATAAGTATGCAAAATTTCACGCCTCCAACCTAATTAGGGGCTCACTTAGAAAGAATTGTTTAAAATACACGTGGGACCCCAAAGGGTTAAAAGTACGACATTTTCAAAATTTTATTATTTGTCGTTGGATGTGAGGTGTTCAGCTATAAGTATGCAAAATTTCACGCCTCCAACCTAATTAGGGGCTCACTTAGAAAGAATTGTTTAAAATACACGTGGGACCCCAAAGGGTTAAACGTACGACATTTTCAAAATTTTATGATTTGTCGTTGGATGTGAGGTGTTCAGCTATAAGTATGCAAAATTTCACGCCTCCAAACTAATTAGGAGCTCATTTAGAAATAATTGTTTAAAATACACATGCGGGAGCCCAAAGGGTTAAATGTACGACTTTTTCAAAATTTTATCATTTGTCGTATGATGTGAGGTGTTCAGCTATAAGTTCCCAAAATGTCATGTCTCGAACATAATTAGGAGCTCACTTAGAAAGAATTGTTTAAAATGCACATGTGGGACCCCAAAGGGTTAAACTTACGACATTTTTAAAATTTTATGATTTGTCGTTTGATATGAGGTGTTCAGCTATATGTATGCAAAATTTCACGCCTCCAACCTAATTAGGGGCTCACTTAGAAAGAATTGTTTAAAATACACATGTGAGACCCCAAAGGGTTAAACGTATGACATTTTCAAAATTTTATGATTTGTCATTTGATGTGAGGTGTTCAACTATAAGTATGCAAAATTTCACGCCTCCAAATTAATAAGAGCTCACTTAGAAAGAATTGTTTAAAATACACATACGGGAGCTCAAAGGGTTAAATGTACGACTTTTTCAAAATTTTATCATTTGTCGTATGATGTGAGGTGTTCAGCTATAAGTACCCAAAATTTCATGTCTACAACATAATTAGGAGCTCACTTAGAAAGAATTGTTTAAAATACACATGCGGGAGCCCAAAGGGTTAAATGTACGACTTTTTCAAAATTTTATGATTTGTCGTATGATGTGAGGTGTTCAGCTATAAGTACCCAAAATTTCATGTCTCCAACATGTATAGTTTCTGAGAACGGGCTCTGTGACGGACAGACAGACAGAGGAGCGAGACGAATAGGGTTTCGTCAGATGAATGAAACCCTAATAAGAAAATGTAGTTTAACATTAGAAGCACTAAATTTTGAATGTTTATAATAAAAAAAAAACTTATTCAAATGACATGAGATTTGGTGCCTAGGCATAGTTTGAACCGAAGATTTGAAATATCTCGTTAAAATTTGGTATTGCCATTGAAAAAAATGAAGTTTGGATTTGTTTTAATATGTAGATGGTCCCCTAAGCAAATTTTATATACATCATTTAAAAATAGACTTTATTTCCAATAGTTCGGTACCAGTAACTTTCGTCTACGATAATAATTTGTTGAGGAATTAGTAGAAGGTGTTTACTTTTTTTTTTTTCCACGACTGTACATTTCACCTCTTCTCCCTCCCCCTACTCCCCAGCATTGAAAAAATCGAAATCTTTATTTTTATAGAGAAAATTCTTCTATATAAATTAACCTCCTATTCCTCAAAATTACCAGTTTCCCACTCCAGCCTAGAGATTTCAATCTTTAAAGCATTTTAGAAAAACGGATCTGCAAAGTCTGTTGCTTAATAATAAAATATATAACCATATTACACTTTTAATTATTTTTCACACAATCAATTGATGTCATGATAATAGTTGTTCTGAGCGAATATTGTGTTGGCTGGAATGTGGTACAGATAGCTCAATTGGAAGAGTACTGGCAATTAAAGCCAAGGGTTATTAAAGTTCACTGTAATTCAAGATGTTTAACCCCTTCGCGACAAGAGCCCTTTGGTTAATTTTTAACCTATTACTACAGGTTTTTTAAAAAAGAAAATTTTCTGTAATTGAATCACAGAAATGCTCCGATTAAAGAAGGTAAACTTTACAATTAAAAATAAGTGGTGAGAATAATGAAGGATTCTGAACACCTTAAGTGGCCAAGTATACCGGTCGCTCATCCCCAAGGGCTTAAAGATGCTTTTTTGCTATTATAACCTTTAGGATTTACAATATAAAAAAATCTTAACCACTTCTGAGGTAAATAAAGACAGTGGAAAAAAATAAAGATGGCAATGTTTAAAAAAAAAAAAAAAAAAAAAAAAAAAAACTTTGGAAAGCATGCATTTTAGTGCTGCAAGAAAAACCTGTCATGAGCTGCTACTGATTATAACACCCATTTACAAAAAATTTTAATATAATAACAATGTTTTCATTACTCCAAAATAATATGTTAAAGGCGATAATTTATAATATTTAGTGTTCCAAGAAATAGCAATATTTGTAAAATACATGTGCTTTTTAACTGCAAAATTCATTGTTTATATCTGAGAAATACATTACATCTTCTGCATTAAAATTTTTTAGTGGCAGGCTTTTGTGATTGAACAAGAACTGCTTGCAGAGTGCTTTTAATGATTTTAGAATGTAAAATTATGGCTCTTAAACTACTATTAATCCAATACAGTAATAGGGATAAAAAAATTCATTAAGTATTTCATTTTAAAAAATTATTTGTATTTTCATCAGATATACCGATTATTACTACCATATGTTATATGTAACATATTTATAAGAAAAGTTACAACTATTTTGTTGAAGTTTTGGATTCCCCCCCCCCCCCACCTCCCTGACATGCTGTCAAATTTCGCAAGGTTTTTTTTTTCTTGTGATGTTCCTACCCCGACCGAGAATGGAGCGGTTTTTTTACAATCAACTGATTAATTTTGATTTTCTTTTATTGCTACTTTTTTATGTTAGTGTGGTGATCTTTCAAATGCTATTGCACAACGAGGCGATAAACGCACTACTCTGTAAGTGGCACGGCAACCCTCCAGTGTACAGGTGGAATTGATAAAAAGAGTTTTTGTAGTCGGAATATGCGAAATGTTAAAGAATAGTGAATGGTTTAATGAAAGCAGAATAAAAACTTAATATTTAATTTAAGATGCGAGTCAGATTAATATATTAATTGAAATGGTTACTGGGTAATCACTTTATTAGTTTATACAAAGTCTAATTATCATGACAGCTACAATGCAGCTGCTAATGAAATTTTGTGAAACCAATCTTTTCTAAATAGTAACATGTTCTGAATTGTTCTTATTTACAATAATACTTCATTACCACAAATACCATATAAGGGAGCTGACTACTTTTACATTTTTTAAAAGTAAATTATTTAAAGCTTTCTTTTAAGCATATTAACTTTAAAATTAAATAAAAACAAGTATCTAACTTTTGCAAAAAAGCTGTTTTATCTTATTTATCTATAAACTTTAATTACTAAATAAGGAAAAATATCATGATGAAAAATTTTACTTTTAGGAGCTCAAAACAACCAGTCAGGATAAAATGGTTCATTTTGAGCTAATCGTGATAACTTAAGTATATAAAGTAGAATTTACTATAAGTAAAAAATATGTCCAAGACTGAAATCAGTTCTGAGACTGAAGGTCTTGCACCCATGCCTGTAATTAATTAGCCTAAAAGAAATGCTTCAGGTTTTTTTTTTTCCTTCTGTTTTTCTTTTATTACAGAGATAAACGGCAATAAGAATTTTTTTTTCCCTTTAGGTTTAATTTTATAAAAATAAAATACTACGATGCTTTAATTTTTGAAGCTGAAAAGAGTTATATAAGAAAAAAATAAACGAAAGATACCCATATTTCGAAAAAGATGTCATTTTAAGTCAATTTTCGTTTATAATGTCACGATTCGCAAATGAATCATTTTATAAACGGGATTGGAAATCTTAATTTTGATTTCGTCATACCTTTTATTTAAACCGTGCGTTCTTTAAAAATGAAAGATTTTGTTTAATTTCTTTAAAAGAAAACTCAAAACACAAAATTAAATTAGTAATCTATACTCGCATATCACAGGAAATACCTATGCCACACATGAACGTTATTTTGTAAGGAAAAGTTATAAGTATTGTTGAAAATAAAAACAATTCAGAACATTATACTAATTAGAAAGGATCGGTTGCAAAGAATGCTGTCTGGATAATTAGAAATTGTACTCACTTTCTCTCCTTGGAATACTATTTCAAGATCTTTGATATTTCTTATTTCTTCCGTCAACTTCGCGTATCGCGTAGTGATACATGGCGAAGTCTTATGGCGAACGCGATGAATTTTCATTTCGATACGAGAATTTTCGATAAATATCGAATTTCGATACGAGAATTTTTTTAAAAATGTGAAATATTTTCTCCTTAAAAAATGTTTACTTACTATGAATAACAATGAAATAAAATACCTATAATTACAAAATACTGCTCCATTTTAAAAAATTAGTCTAAGTATTTTAAAGCACATAATAAACTGTTTTTGTAGTTTAAAAAAAGATTTATTGCCAATATTCAGATTTTTAACTGTGACCTAAACCGCGCAAAACCGATGTACAACGTTCTGTCTGCTAGCCCATAGAATAACATGTAATCCGCGATCCTAAGAAGTCCAATTTTTCATGCGGATTATATAAAAATTAAGAGTTTTCCTAGATACTAGGTTAGTATTATCCACTTCATTAAAAACAGATTCATTTTATATGTTAATGTTTTAAAAAAAATCTAGACCGTTTCGGAGAAAAAAAAAAGACAAACTTACACCATCGAAATTGCTTTCAAAATTGGTTTACAGATCTGAAAATATACTGCACGTAGAATTGTAAAAAATTCAGAATAGGATTAGACTGCAGATATAAGACTGTTTTAAAAAAATCAGAACAGTAGGACCTATATTTGCTGAGTTATTAACAGGCGGCTTTTCGCATTTTCTTTGATGTCGAGTTAGCTGTATATATGAGTTCCGCCATCTATGAATTCTACGATACGATACGATACGATTTTAGGCTTAAGGCTGCGTCACTCGGAATACTACCGTCTTCCATGATAATGCAAAGAAATCCTATATTTTTTCATATTTCCTTAAATATCTCGGCTCCTATTGGTCGGAGAGCTTAGATCTCGCGCCAAAAGTAGCTGCGAAGCACCCAAGCAAACTTTTCCCCGCGATTATTTTGCCGTCTTCCAATTTCCTCTAACTGTATTAGGGGCCCGGGTAGGGCCCCTTTAATATATTTTTCGTAGTAATTTCAGCAATTATGTTAAATTATTGGTTAAGACCGCCACCCTCCTGATCCCTGTATCTATGGAAAGGTTGTGTGAAGGAGTTTCGTTCAGATACGCTTTCGTTAAGATTAGAGTGCGCTCCCTGGTGGTGGAATATGGAACTAACATAACACGATATAGCTAAAATTAGGAAATCTAACAATGCAATCTGTTTGAAACTTTGAGATAGTTCATAACACTTAATAAAAAGAACTTTCCGTAGATACATGGGTCGGGAGGGTGGCGGTCCTAACCAATATTTTCAGAAATTTAGAAAAATGCTCCTCTAGGGGGGTGAAAAGGGGGGGGGGATGAGAACCGAAGATGCATAACTTGAATCAGCCTTCACAGACCTTTCCTATGATATATCACATGCCGGGTAACAGATAAATACAGAAAAGTGGGGGGGGAGGGAATTGGGGGGGATGGACACCGGAGATGCATAAACATAGTAGCAAGAGGGGGGAAGAGAAAGATGGGGAAAAACTGGGCTCGTGATGCCCAACAGTTTGATGAGAACTCTCTCTGAGGCGGAACTTCCTACTTATAGGAGAAAAAGTCACCGAGTTATTGTCTTTTGAAAAAAAAATTTTTGCAAAAATTTGCTTTTTTTGGCCATAACTTTCTGGAAAGACCTCGTAAAGCTTAGTTAACATGATTTTCAGTTCGGAAATTTTAATACCTTTAATTTAAGGTGTATTATGTGGGGGGTATTAGCTTAAATTAAAAAGTTCAATAAAAACGGTCATAACTTTATGGTCGTGCCTCGTATGTCTAAGCTTGTATGTTATTCAGTTCGGAATTTAATTTACCTTTATTTTAAGGTGTATGTTGAGGGGGTGCGGGGGAAATTTAATGATGTCGAGTCTCAGATTCAATTTTGAAAGGATTTTCCATCGATTATGAGTCGTTAATTAGCTAATTGCGTCCGTAATTACGGCGGGATTTTCTCGAAACCGCAAACACCGGGTGTCCGAGAAAACGGCGGTGCGAATCGACATATCATAAGAAGCTCTGCGTGGCCCGGGAGCGAAGGAGTTCCGGTCACAAGGGCGAATGTTACACACATACATACAGACAGACGTTTACGGACATTAATAGTAGTAGAGATGATTAACGGGTTAAAAGTTTGTGACGCAGCACTTTACCTTATGCTCTAAGAATTTTAAATATGGAACTTAAAAATAATGATATCAAATTTTGAGTGACGCTATGCTATTAATTATAATCTCTCTACATATTATTTATTTCATCTTTTTATTTTTTTATAATCGCATGTGCAAAAGTTATGTTCAATTTAAAAAAATGTATAAAAGTTTATTCATTGATGCTTTAACATTTACACCTTTCATAAATTCCAAGTATGAGTTTTAAAAGATATGATATCAAAATTTTAGTGACGCTTTGATGTGGCTTGAAACGATTTGTTTTAAAATTAAATTTAAATTATTTTTGTTTTGGCTAAGATATATTCACACATCTAAATAATAGTTTTAATTTCCCAATATACTTTAAATATATCACTTTCACTGAATTTATATAATGCATTTAAATGTATTTATTTGAATAAATTGATTTATCCCTTGTCCAATGCTATTAAAAATTTAAAATAAGATTTACGTAAATAATTTTTTTGCGTCATTGTATCCAAACTAAGTGAAATGTATTCAAATGGATACTATGAGGCAAAAAAATTATTTACGTAAATCTTATTTTAAATTTTTAATAGCATTGGACAAGGGATAAATCAATTTATTCAAATAAATACATTTAAATGCATTATATAAATTCAGTGAAAGTGATATATTTAAAGTATATTGGGAAATTAAAACTATTATTTAGATGTGTGAATATATCTTAGCCAAAACAAAAATAATTTAAATTTAATTTTAAAACAAATCGTTTAAAGCCACATCAAAGCGTCACTAAAATTTTGATATCATATCTTTTAAAACTCATACTTGGAATTTATGAAAGGTGTAAATGTTAAAGCATCAATGAATAAACTTTTATACATTTTTTTAAATTGAACATAACTTTTGCACATGCGATTATAAAAAAATAAAAAGATGAAATAAATAATATGTAGAGAGATTATAATTAATAGCATAGCGTCACTCAAAATTTGATATCATTATTTTTAAGTTCCATATTTAAAATTCTTAGAGCATAAGGTAAAGTGCTGCGTCACAAACTTTTAACCCGTTAAGGGTTTTTGTATTGATATCATTACTTTTTTGAGGTTATTGAAAAAATAAATAAAACGATAAACACACAAAAAAATTAAAGACCAATACAAAGAATTCATAGTCAGGATTTCCATTCACCTTCAATCTCTCCCCCCTCCCTCCCCGCAAAAAAGGATGACCATACTTCAATTTTAAAGAGCACCGTACAATGAGATTTTTTATAAGAACTCTTTGGTAAGATATGGAAGCAATGTACAACATGCATGTTTAGAGGGTATTTCTGTTGGTTTGTTTCAGAGATATAAAAAGCTATGTTAAATTTTACTATATAAAAAATTTACTTTAAGAAAAATAGCAAGAAATATTACTCTTTAAACCTTTATATATATATAATATATATAACAATCATCGCTCACTTATAAAAGTAATTACATACATTTATATTAAATCCAAAACTACAAATTTCTGCTTCTCCCTTTTCTCATTCCTAGTGCAAAAAAATTAAACATTCTTTAATTTTATATAAAATAATCTTTAACCATCCCTATTTAAAATTCTTTATTAACAATATTAATAAATCATATAAAATAATCCCCTGAGCTCCGAAGATTCCACTTCTGCTTTTGCACCCACCTCTCCAGCTCACCTAAATAGTAAAATCTTTCAAAAATTAGTTTGAAAAAAAAAAAAAAATCTACAACATTTGTTGCTCACTAACATAAATAAATAAATAAGCACTAACTTCCCTAATGTACTGTCATGGGGAAAAAAAGTAAACACTCCCTACTAACTCCTCATCAAATTACCGTAGAAGAAAGTTACTGGTACCGAACGATTGGAAATAAAGTCTACTTTTAAATGATGTATATAAAATTTGCTTAAGGGGTCATCTACATATTAAAACGAACCATAACTTTGTTTTTTTTTTCAATAGCAGTACACAATTCTTACAGCATAAATGAATTCTACACCCTTTAAACCTAAACACTTTAGCCTAAACCTAAACCTTTAGCCTAAAAACAAATTTTTATGCAATTCGTACTATAAGTTTCCGAGAAATTAATTATTTTAAAACAAGCTTATTTTAAGGGCTGTATCCAAATTGAAGTTCGGTACTCGATTGTTAACCAAGAGAGCCCCCTTCTTGATCAAGGCACCTTAAGCGTCACTCAAGCAGTCAATGAAGTCTGCTAGATTACAGGGCAGCGTAAGGCATTTCAAAATATCTAGTCACTTCTATCATAGACGGCCCCTTAAACCATCATTTTGCCGTTTTTTAAGAATAATTTGAAAACTATTTGGAAGAAAAATGTGAAATTTTGCATTTCCATAAAGCAGGACTTAATAAATCTAAATCCATCAAAAAAAATTGTAGGTTGCAATTCATAATTTTTTCGAATATTAATTTCCTAATTCATATCATAAAATTATAAAAATTGCAAATTCAACGTATTTATGTTTGGGTATATTAGTATTACATCTACACAAAAAATTAGCACATTAGGAAAATAATTTCAAGAGACATAAATAAAAACAAGTGGGTAAGTGTGATCACAGATCGCACAGAGGGTTTCGTTTAATATTCCTTTCAAAACACTTTATCCTTTTGAAATATCGGTTAGTTCCACATTTCACACCCAGGGGGCGCACTTGATTCTAAACAAACCTGTATCCGAACGAAAATCCGTTTTACATACTATCCGTAGATATATTAATCGAGGGGATTGGGCCCATAGCACCCGAGATAAGTAGACGCACCTGGCGGAAAAAACGGAACTAAAATATATAAGGCTATGGTGCATAATATGAAAGAATGGTCAAAGGGGTGTCGGCAAAAGTTGGAAAATTTCTCCCCGGGTTAAAAGAGCGGAGGTTAGAAAAACTGCTTAAAATACACAAGTTAGAGCCCAGAGGGGTAAATAATAAAAGACTTTTTGAAAATTTTATGATTTGTAGTGTGGTCTGAGGCATTCAGCTATACATATGCAAAATTTCATGTCACCAACTTAATTAGGAAAGAATTATCTCTTAGAAAGAATTGCTTCAAATACATATGTGGTAGCTCAAAGGGTTAAACGTAAGACTTTTTCAAGATTTTATGATTTGTCGCCTGGCCTCAGGTGTTCTGCAATAAGTATGCAAAATTCCAAATCTCCAATTTAATTAGGGGCTCAGTTAGAAAGAATGGCTTAAAATACACAAGCTGGAGTTGAAAGGGTTAAACATAAAACTTTTTCAAAATTTATTATTTGACTTGAGATCAGAGGTGTTGAGCTATAAGTATGCAAAATTTCAAGCCTCCAACCTAAATAGGGGCTCACTTAGAAAGAATTGTTTAAAATGCACATGTGGGAGCACAAAGGGATAAATGCACGACATTTTCAAAATTTTATGATTTGTCGTTTGATGTGAGGTGTTCAGCTATAAGTATGCAAAATTTCACGCCTCCAAACTAATTAGGAGCTCACTTAGAAAGTATTGTTTAAAATACACATGCGGAAGCCCAAAGGGTTAAATGTACGACTTTTTCAAAATTTTATGATTTGTCGTTTGATGTGAGGTGTTCAGCTATAAGTATGCAAAATTTCACGTCTCCAAACTAATTAGGAGCTCACTTAGAAATAATTGTTTAAAATACACATGCGGGAGCCCAAAGGGTTAAATGTACGACTTTTTCAAAATTTTATCATTTGCCGTATGATGTGAGGTGTTCAGCTATAAGTTCCCAAAATATCATGTCTCGAACATAATTAGGGGCTCAGTTAGAAAGAATTGTTTAAAATGCACATGTGAGACCCCAAAGGGTTAAACTTACGACATTTTTAAAATGTTATGATTTGTCGTTTGATGTGAGGTGTTCAGCTATAAGTATGCAAAATTTCACGCCTCCAACCTAATTAGGGGCTCACTTAGAAAGAATTGTTTAAAATACACGTGGGACCCCAAAGGGTTAAAAGTACGACATTTTCAAAATTTTATTATTTGTCGTTGGATGTGAGGTGTTCAGCTATAAGTATGCAAAATTTCACGCCTCCAACCTAATTAGGGGCTCACTTAGAAAGAATTGTTTAAAATACACGTGGGACCCCAAAGGGTTAAACGTACGACATTTTCAAAATTTTATGATTTGTCGTTGGATGTGAGGTGTTCAGCTATAAGTATGCAAAATTTCACGCCTCCAAACTAATTAGGAGCTCATTTAGAAATAATTGTTTAAAATACACATGCGGGAGCCCAAAGGGTTAAATGTACGACTTTTTCAAAATTTTATCATTTGTCGTATGATGTGAGGTGTTCAGCTATAAGTTCCCAAAATGTCATGTCTCGAACATAATTAGGAGCTCACTTAGAAAGAATTGTTTAAAATGCACATGTGAGACCCCAAAGGGTTAAACTTACGACATTTTTAAAATTTTATGATTTGTCGTTTGATATGAGGTGTTCAGCTATATGTATGCAAAATTTCACGCCTCCAACCTAATTAGGGGCTCACTTAGAAAGAATTGTTTAAAATACACATGTGAGACCCCAAAGGGTTAAACGTATGACATTTTCAAAATTTTATGATTTGTCATTTGATGTGAGGTGTTCAACTATAAGTATGCAAAATTTCACGCCTCCAAATTAATAAGAGCTCACTTAGAAAGAATTGTTTAAAATACACATACGGGAGCTCAAAGGGTTAAATGTACGACTTTTTCAAAATTTTATCATTTGTCGTATGATGTGAGGTGTTCAGCTATAAGTACCCAAAATTTCATGTCTACAACATAATTAGGAGCTCACTTAGAAAGAATTGTTTAAAATACACATGCGGGAGCCCAAAGGGTTAAATGTACGACTTTTTCAAAATTTTATGATTTGCCGTATGATGTGAGGTGTTCAGCTATAAGTACCCAAAATTTCATGTCTCCAACATGTATAGTTTCTGAGAACGGGCTCTGTGACGGACAGACAGACAGAGGAGCGAGACGAATAGGGTTTCGTCAGATGAATGAAACCCTAATAAGAAAATGTAGTTTAACATTAGAAGCACTAAATTTTGAATGTTTATAATAAAAAAAAACTTATTCAAATGACATGAGATTTGGTGCCTAGGCATAGTTTGAACCGAAGATTTGAAATATCTCGTTAAAATTTGGTATTGCCATTGAAAAAAATGAAGTTTGGATTTGTTTTAATATGTAGATGGTCCCCTAAGCAAATTTTATATACATCATTTAAAAATAGACTTTATTTCCAATAGTTCGGTACCAGTAACTTTCGTCTACGATAATAATTTGTTGAGGAATTAGTAGAAGGTGTTTACTTTTTTTTTTTTCCACGACTGTACATTTCACCTCTTCTCCCTCCCCCTACTCCCCAGCATTGAAAAAATCGAAATCTTTATTTTTATAGAGAAAATTCTTCTATATAAATTAACCTCCTATTCCTCAAAATTACCACTTTCCCACTCCAGCCTAGAGATTTCAATCTTTAAAGCATTTTAGAAAAACGGATCTGCAAAGTCTGTTGCTTAATAATAAAATATATAACCATATTACACTTTTAATTATTTTTCACACAATCAATTGATGTCATGATAATAGTTGTTCTGAGCGAATATTGTGTTGGCTGGAATGTGGTACAGATAGCTCAATTGGAAGAGTACTGGCAATTAAAGCCAAGGGTTATTAAAGTTCACTGTAATTCAAGATGTTTAACCCCTTCGCGACAAGAGCCCTTTGGTTAATTTTTAACCTATTACTACAGGTTTTTTAAAAAAGAAAATTTTCTGTAATTGAATCACAGAAATGCTCCGATTAAAGAAGGTAAACTTTACAATTAAAAATAAGTGGTGAGAATAATGAAGGATTCTGAACACCTTAAGTGGCCAAGTATACCGGTCGCTCATCCCCAAGGGCTTAAAGATGCTTTTTTGCTATTATAACCTTTAGGATTTACAATATAAAAAAATCTTAACCACTTCTGAGGTAAATAAAGACAGTGGAAAAAAATAAAGATGGCAATGTTTAAAAAAAAAAAAAAAAAAAAAAAAAAAAAACTTTGGAAAGCATGCATTTTAGTGCTGCAAGAAAAACCTGTCATGAGCTGCTACTGATTATAACACCCATTTACAAAAAATTTTAATATAATAACAATGTTTTCATTACTCCAAAATAATATGTTAAAGGCGATAATTTATAATATTTAGTGTTCCAAGAAATAGCAATATTTGTAAAATACATGTGCTTTTTAACTGCAAAATTCATTGTTTATATCTGAGAAATACATTACATCTTCTGCATTAAAATTTTTTAGTGGCAGGCTTTTGTGATTGAACAAGAACTGCTTGCAGAGTGCTTTTAATGATTTTAGAATGTAAAATTATGGCTCTTAAACTACTATTAATCCAATACAGTAATAGGGATAAAAAAATTCATTAAGTATTTCATTTTAAAAAATTATTTGTATTTTCATCAGATATACCGATTATTACTACCATATGTTATATGTAACATATTTATAAGAAAAGTTACAACTATTTTGTTGAAGTTTTGGATTCCCCCCCCCCCCCCACCTCCCTGACATGCTGTCAGATTTCGCAAGGTTTTTTTTTTCTTGTGATGTTCCTACCCCGACCGAGAATGGAGCGGTTTTTTTACAATCAACTGATTAATTTTGATTTTCTTTTATTGCTACTTTTTTATGTTAGTGTGGTGATCTTTCAAATGCTATTGCACAACGAGGCGATAAACGCACTACTCTGTAAGTGGCACGGCAACCCTCCAGTGTACAGGTGGAATTGATAAAAAGAGTTTTTGTAGTCGGAATATGCGAAATGTTAAAGAATAGTGAATGGTTTAATGAAAGCAGAATAAAAACTTAATATTTAATTTAAGATGCGAGTCAGATTAATATATTAATTGAAATGGTTACTGGGTAATCACTTTATTAGTTTATACAAAGTCTAATTATCATGACAGCTACAATGCAGCTGCTAATGAAATTTTGTGAAACCAATCTTTTCTAAATAGTAACATGTTCTGAATTGTTCTTATTTACAATAATACTTCATTACCACAAATACCATATAAGGGAGCTGACTACTTTTACATTTTTTAAAAGTAAATTATTTAAAGCTTTCTTTTAAGCATATTAACTTTAAAATTAAATAAAAACAAGTATCTAACTTTTGCAAAAAAGCTGTTTTATCTTATTTATCTATAAACTTTAATTACTAAATAAGGAAAAATATCATGATGAAAAATTTTACTTTTAGGAGCTCAAAACAACCAGTCAGGATAAAATGGTTCATTTTGAGCTAATCGTGATAACTTAAGTATATAAAGTAGAATTTACTATAAGTAAAAAATATGTCCAAGACTGAAATCAGTTCTGAGACTGAAGGTCTTGCACCCATGCCTGTAATTAATTAGCCTAAAAGAAATGCTTCAGGTTTTTTTTTTTCCTTCTGTTTTTCTTTTATTACAGAGATAAACGGCAATAAGAATTTTTTTTTCCCTTTAGGTTTAATTTTATAAAAATAAAATACTACGATGCTTTAATTTTTGAAGCTGAAAAGAGTTATATAAGAAAAAAATAAACGAAAGATACCCATATTTCGAAAAAGATGTCATTTTAAGTCAATTTTCGTTTATAATGTCACGATTCGCAAATGAATCATTTTATAAAAGGGATTGGAAATCTTAATTTTGATTTCGTCATACCTTTTATTTAAACCGTGCGTTCTTTAAAAATGAAAGATTTTGTTTAATTTCTTTAAAAGAAAACTCAAAACACAAAATTAAATTAGTAATCTATACTCGCATATCACAGGAAATACCTATGCCACACATGAACGTTATTTTGTAAGGAAAAGTTATAAGTATTGTTGAAAATAAAAACAATTCAGAACATTATACT
The DNA here is from genome assembly GCA_963932465.1 of Maratus speciosus. Lineage (NCBI taxonomy): Eukaryota > Metazoa > Arthropoda > Arachnida > Araneae > Salticidae > Maratus > Maratus speciosus. Next base: position 500,636,236 of record OZ010796.1, read on the forward strand.
AATTAGAAAGGATCGGTTGCAAAGAATGCTGTCTGGATAATTAGAAATTGTACTCACTTTCTCTCCTTGGAATACTATTTCAAGATCTTTGATATTTCTTATTTCTTCCGTCAACTTCGCGTATCGCGTAGTGATACATGGCGAAGTCTTATGGCGAACGCGATGAATTTTCATTTCGATACGAGAATTTTCGATAAATATCGAATTTCGATACGAGAATTTTTTTAAAAATGTGAAATATTTTCTCCTTAAAAAATGTTTACTTACTATGAATAACAATGAAATAAAATACCTATAATTACAAAATACTGCTCCATTTTAAAAAATTAGTCTAAGTATTTTAAAGCACATAATAAACTGTTTTTGTAGTTTAAAAAAAGATTTATTGCCAATATTCAGATTTTTAACTGTGACCTAAACCGCGCAAAACCGATGTACAACGTTCTGTCTGCTAGCCCATAGAATAACATGTAATCCGCGATCCTAAGAAGTCCAATTTTTCATGCGGATTATATAAAAATTAAGAGTTTTCCTAGATACTAGGTTAGTATTATCCACTTCATTAAAAACAGATTCATTTTATATGTTAATGTTTTAAAAAAAATCTAGACCGTTTCGGAGAAAAAAAAAAGACAAACTTACACCATCGAAATTGCTTTCAAAATTGGTTTACAGATCTGAAAATATACTGCACGTAGAATTGTAAAAAATTCAGAATAGGATTAGACTGCAGATATAAGACTGTTTTAAAAAAATCAGAACAGTAGGACCTATATTTGCTGAGTTATTAACAGGCGGCTTTTCGCATTTTCTTTGATGTCGAGTTAGCTGTATATATGAGTTCCGCCATCTATGAATTCTACGATACGATACGATACGATTTTAGGCTTAAGGCTGCGTCACTCGGAATACTACCGTCTTCCATGATAATGCAAAGAAATCCTATATTTTTTCATATTTCCTTAAATATCTCGGCTCCTATTGGTCGGAGAGCTTAGATCTCGCGCCAAAAGTAGCTGCGAAGCACCCAAGCAAACTTTTCCCCGCGATTATTTTGCCGTCTTCCAATTTCCTCTAACTGTATTAGGGGCCCGGGTAGGGCCCCTTTAATATATTTTTCGTAGTAATTTCAGCAATTATGTTAAATTATTGGTTAAGACCGCCACCCTCCTGATCCCTGTATCTATGGAAAGGTTGTGTGAAGGAGTTTCGTTCAGATACGCTTTCGTTAAGATTAGAGTGCGCTCCCTGGTGGTGGAATATGGAACTAACATAACACGATATAGCTAAAATTAGGAAATCTAACAATGCAATCTGTTTGAAACTTTGAGATAGTTCATAACACTTAATAAAAAGGACTTTCCGTAGATACACGGGTCGGGAGGGTGGCGGTCCTAACCAATATTTTCAGAAATTTAGAAAAATGCTCCCCTAGGGGGGTGAAAAGGGGGAGGATGAGAACCGAAGATGCATAACTTGAATCAGCCTTCACAGACCTTTCCTATGATATATCACATGCCGGGTAACAGATAAATACAGAAAAGTGGGGGGGAGGGAATTGGGGGGGATGGACACCGGAGATGCATAAACATAGTAGCAAGAGGGGGGAAGAGAAAGATGGGGAAAAACTGGGCTCGTGATGCCCAACAGTTTGATGAGAACTCTCTCTGAGGCGGAACTTCCTACTTATAGGAGCAAAAGTCACCGAGTTATTGTCTTTTGAAAAAAAAATTTTTGCAAAAATTTGCTTTTTTTGGCCATAACTTTCTGGAAAGACCTCGTAAAGCTTAGTTAACATGATTTTCAGTTCGGAAATTTTAATACCTTTAATTTAAGGTGTATTATGTGGGGGGTATTAGCTTAAATTAAAAAGTTCAATAAAAACGGTCATAACATTATGGTCGTGCCTCGTATGTCTAAGCTTGTATGTTATTCAGTTCGGAATTTAATTTACCTTTATTTTAAGGTGTATGTTGAGGGGGTGCGGGGGAAATTTAATGATGTCGAGTCTCAGATTCAATTTTGAAAGGATTTTCCATCGATTATGAGTCGTTAATTAGCTAATTGCGTCCGTAATTACGGCGGGATTTTCTCGAAACCGCAAACACCGGGTGTCCGAGAAAACGGCGGTGCGAATCGACATATCATAAGAAGCTCTGCGTGGCCCGGGAGCGAAGGAGTTCCGGTCACAAGGGCGAATGTTACACACATACAGACAGACAGACGTTTACGGACATTAATAGTAGTAGAGATGATAATGCAAAGAAATCCTATATTTTTTCATATTTCCTTAAATATCTCGGCTCCTATTGGTCGGAGAGCTTAGATCTCGCGCCAAAAGTAGCTGCGAAGCACCCAAGCAAACTTTTCCCCGCGATTATTTTGCCGTCTTCCAATTTCCTCTAACTGTATTAGGGGCCCGGGTAGGGCCCCTTTAATATATTTTTCGTAGTAATTTCAGCAATTATGTTAAATTATTGGTTAAGACCGCCACCCTCCTGATCCCTGTATCTATGGAAAGGTTGTGTGAAGGAGTTTCGTTCAGATACGCTTTCGTTAAGATTAGAGTGCGCTCCCTGGTGGTGGAATATGGAACTAACATAACACGATATAGCTAAAATTAGGAAATCTAACAATGCAATCTGTTTGAAACTTTGAGATAGTTCATAACACTTAATAAAAAGAACTTTCCGTAGATACATGGGTCGGGAGGGTGGCGGTCCTAACCAATATTTTCAGAAATTTAGAAAAATGCTCCCCTAGGGGGGTGAAAAGGGGGAGGATGAGAACCGAAGATGCATAACTTGAATCAGCCTTCACAGACCTTTCCTATGATATATCACATGCCGGGTAACAGATAAATACAGAAAAGTGGGGGGGGGGAATTGGGGGGGATGGACACCGGAGATGCATAAACATAGTAGCAAGAGGGGGGAAGAGAAAGATGGGGAAAAACTGGGCTCGTGATGCCCAACAGTTTGATGAGAACTCTCTCTGAGGCGGAACTTCCTACTTATAGGAGCAAAAGTCACCGAGTTATTGTCTTTTGAAAAAAAAATTTTTGCAAAAATTTGCTTTTTTTGGCCATAACTTTCTGGAAAGACCTCGTAAAGCTTAGTTAACATGATTTTCAGTTCGGAAATTTTAATACCTTTAATTTAAGGTGTATTATGTGGGGGGTATTAGCTTAAATTAAAAAGTTCAATAAAAACGGTCATAACTTTATGGTCGTGCCTCGTATGTCTAAGCTTGTATGTTATTCAGTTCGGAATTTAATTTACCTTTATTTTAAGGTGTATGTTGAGGGGGTGCGGGGGAAATTTAATGATGTCGAGTCTCAGATTCAATTTTGAAAGGATTTTCCATCGATTATGAGTCGTTAATTAGCTAATTGCGTCCGTAATTACGGCGGGATTTTCTCGAAACCGCAAACACCGGGTGTCCGAGAAAACGGCGGTGCGAATCGACATATCATAAGAAGCTCTGCGTGGCCCGGGAGCGAAGGAGTTCCGGTCACAAGGGCGAATGTTACACACATACATACAGACAGACGTTTACGGACATTAATAGTAGTAGAGATGATCAATGCAAAAACCCTTAACGGGTTAAAAGTTTGTGACGCAGCACTTTATCTTATGCTCTAAGAATTTTAAATATGGAACTTAAAAATAATGATATCAAATTTTGAGTGACGCTATGCTATTAATTATAATCTCTCTATATATTATTTATTTCATCTTTTTATTTTTTTTATAATCGCATGTGCAAAAATTATGTTCAATTTAAAAAAATGTATAAAAGTTTATTCATTGATGCTTTAACATTTACACCTCTCATAAATTCCAAGTATGAGTTTTAAAAGATATGATATCAAAATTTTAGTGACGCTTTGATGTGGCTTTAAACGATTTGTTTTAAAATTAAATTTAAATTATTTTTGTTTTGGCTAAGATATATTCACACATCTAAATAATAGTTTTAATTTTCCAATATGCTTTAAATATGTCACTTTCACTGAACTTATATAATGCATTTAAATGTATTTATTTGAATAAATTGATTTATCCTTTGTCCAGTGCTATTAAAAATTTAAAATAAGATTTGCGTAAATAATTTTTTTGCGTCATTGTATCCAAACTAAGGGAAATGTATTCAGATGGATACTATGAGGCAAAAAAAATTATTTACGCAAATCTTATTTTATATTTTTAATAGCATTGGACAAAGGATAAATCAATTTATTCAAATAAATACATTTAAATGCATTATATAAGTTCAGTGAAAGTGACATATTTAAAGCATATTGGAAAATTAAAACTATTATTTAGATGTGTGAATATATCTTAGCCAAAACAAAAATAATTTAAATTTAATTTTAAAACAAATCGTTTAAAGCCACATCAAAGCGTCACTAAAATTTTGATATCATATCTTTTAAAACTCATACTTGGAATTTATGAGAGGTGTAAATGTTAAAGCATCAATGAATAAACTTTTATACATTTTTTTAAATTGAACATAATTTTTGCACATGCGATTATAAAAAAAATAAAAAGATGAAATAAATAATATATAGAGAGATTATAATTAATAGCATAGCGTCACTCAAAATTTGATATCATTATTTTTAAGTTCCATATTTAAAATTCTTAGAGCATAAGATAAAGTGCTGCGTCACAAACTTTTAACCCGTTAAGGGTTTTTGCATTGATATCATTACTTTTTTGAGGTTATTGAAAAAAATAAATAAAACAATAAACACACACAAAAAAAATTAAAGACCAATACAAAGAATTCATAGTCAGGATTTCAATTCACCTTCAATCTCTCCCCCCTCCCTCCCCGCAAAAAGGATGACCATACTTCAATTTTAAAGAGCATCGTGCAATGAGATTTTTATAAGAACTCTTTGGTAAGATACGGAAGTAATGTACAACATGCATGTTTAGAGGGTATTTCTGTTGGTTTGTTTCAGAGATATAAAAAGCTATGTTAAATTTCACTATATAAAAAAATTACTTTGTTAAGAAAAATAGCAAGAAATATTACTCTTTAAACCTTTATATATATATATATATATAACAATCATCGCTCACTTATAAAAGTAATTCCATACATTTATATTAAATCCAAAACTACAAATTTCTGCTTCTCCCTTTTCTCATTCCTAGTGCAAAAAAATTAAACATTCTTTAATTTTATATAAAATAATCTTTCACCATCCCTATTTAAAATTCTTTATTAACAATAATAATAAATCATATAAAATAATCCCCTGAGCTCCGAAGATTCCACTTCTGCTTTAGCACCCACCTCTCCAGCTTACCTAAATAATAAAATCTTTCAAAAATTAGTTTGAAAAAAAAAAAAAAATCTGCAACATTTGTTGCTCACTAACATAAATAAATAGATAAGATCTAACTTCTCTAATGTACAGTCATGGTAAAAAAAAAAGTAAACACCCCCTACTAACTCCTCAACAAATTACCGTAGAAGAAAGTTACTGGTACCGAACGATTGGAAATAAAGCCTACTTTTAAATGATGTATATAAAATTTGCTTAAGGGGTTACCTACATATTAAAACGAACCATAACTTTGTTTTTTTTCAATAGCAGAACACAATTTTTACAGCATAAATGAATTCTACACAATTTAATTAGCCTAAAAACAAATTTTTATGCAATTCGTACTATAAGTTCCCGAGAAATTAATTATTTTAAAACAAGCTTATTTTAAGGGCTGTATCCAAATTGAAGTTCGGCACTCGATTGTTAACCGAGAGAGCCCCCTTCTTGATCAAGGCACCTTAAGCGTCACTCAAGCAGTCAATGAAGTTTGCTAGATTACAGGACAGCGTAAGACATTTCAAAATATCTAGTCACTTCTATCATAGTCTTAAACCATAATTTTGCCGTTTTTTAAGCATAATTTGAAAACTATTTGGAAGAAAAATGTGAAATTTTGGATTTCCATAAAGCAGGACTTAATAAATCTAAATCCATCAAAAAAATTTTAGGTTACAATTCATAATTTTTTCGAATATTAATTTCATAATTCATATAATAAAATTATAAAAATTGCAAATTCAACGTATTTATGTTTGGGTATGTTAGTATTACTGCTACACAAAAAATTAGCACATTAGGAGCATAATTTCAGGAGATATGAATAAAAATATGAAAATATAATTTAACATTAGAAGCACTAAATTTTGAATGTTTATATTTCAAAAACTTATTATTCAAATTACTTGAAATTTGGTGCCTAGGCATAGTTTGAACCGAAGATTTGAAATATCTCGTTAAAATTGGGTATTGCCATTGAAAAAAATGAAGTTTGGATTTGTTTTAATATGTAGATGGCCCCCTAAGCAAATTTTATATACATCATTAAAAATAGACTTTATTTCCAATCGTTCGGTACCAATAACTTTTGTCTACGATAATAATTTGTTAAGGAGTTAGTAGAGGGTGTTTACTTTTTTTTTCCACGACTGTACATTTCACCTCTTCTCCCTACCCCTACTCCCCAACATTAAAAAAATTTAAATCTTTATTTTTATACAGAAAATTCTTCTATATAAATTATCCTCCTATTCCTCAAAATTACCACTTTCCCACTCCAGCCTAGAGATTTCAATCTTTAAAGCTTTTTTAGAAAATCGGATCTGCAAAGTCTGTTGCTTAATAATAAGATATATAATCATGTACACTTTTAATTATTTTTCACACAATCAATTGATGTCATGATAATAGTTGTTCTGAGCGAATATTGTGTTGGCTGGGCTGTCGTACAGATAGCTCAATTGGAAGAGTACTGGCAATTAAAGCCAAGTGTTATTAAAGTTCACTGTAATTCAAGATGTTTAACCCCTTCGCGACAAGAGCCCTTTGGTTAATTTTTAACCTTTTACTACAGGTTTTTAAAAACAGAAAATTTTCTGTAATTGAATCACAGAAATTCTCCCATTAAAGAAAGTAAACTTTACAATTAAAAATAAGTGGTGAGAATAATGAAGGATTCTGAACACCTTAAGTGGCCAAGTATACCGGTCGCTCATTCCCAAGGGCTTAAAGATGCTTTTTTGCTATTATAACCTTTAGGATTTACAATATAAAAAAATCTTAATCACTTCGGAGGTAAATAAAGACAGTGGAAAAAATCAAGATGGCAATGTTTTGATTGGCAAATTCTAAGCTGAGTAATTTGTGCTACAGAATGAAAAAAATATAAAGTTGTAATAATGTCCTCTTACAGATACTAAATCTTTAAGGTTTTTGATGTGTGAACTACATATGAATACAGTAGAAGATCTTTATAATGCACCACCTTGGTATGAGAAGTTGTGCGTATTATAGAATTTTGCATTATATAGATCATATTTCATACATCATTAAATTTACTTCGTATACATGCTTTAAATTACATTCCTTGGAACCAGAAAATGTGCAAATTATGAAATTTTACATAATAGGTATAGATCACACATTATTAAATTACCTTAAAGATATTACCTTGAAATATAACATCCAAATATGACTGGGCAAAATCATTATAAACAGTGGTAAACACTAAATGCATGGCTGGTCAATTTATTCTTTTTCACTATTTTTAATAATGAAATCTTTGCCTTATTTTTAGCAGAATTTTCTTCCATTAAATAAGGCAAAAATTTATAATAAAAAAAAAAAAAAAAAAAAAAAAAAAAAAAAAAAAAAAAAAAAAAAAAACTTTTGGAAAGCATGCATTTTAGTGCTGCAAGAAAAACCTGTCATGAGCTGCTCTGATTATAACACTCATTTACAAAAAAATTTAATATAATAACAATGTTTTCGTTACTCCAAAATAATGTGTTAAAGGCGATAATGTATCATATTTAGTGTTCCAAGAAATAGCAATATTTGTAAAATACATGTGCTTCTTAACTGAAAAATTTATTGTTTATATCTGAGAAATACATTACATCTTCTGCATTAAAATTTTTTAGTGGCAGGCTTTTGTGATTGAACAAGGACTGCAGAGTGCTCTTAAGGATTTTACAATATAAAATTATGGCTCTTGAACTACTATTAATCAAATACAGTAATAGGGATAAAAAAAATCATTAAATAGTTTATTTTAAAAAATTACTTGTATTTTCATCAGATATACTGATTATTACTACCATATGTTATGCGTAACATATTTATTAGAAAAGTTACAACTATTTTCATGAAGTTTTGGATTCCCCCCCCCCCCCCCCTAATATACTGTCAAATTTCGCGAGGATTTTTTTTCTTGTGATGTTCCTCCCCCGACCGAGAATGGGGCGGGTTTTTTACAATCAACTGATTAATTTTGTTTTTCTTTTATTGCTACTTTTTTACGTTAGTGTGGTGATCTTTCAAATGCTATTGCACAACGAGGCGATAAACGCGCTATTCTGTAAGTGGCACGGCAACCCTCCAGTATACAGGTGGAATTGATAAAAAGAGTTTTTGTAGTCGGAATATGCAGAATGTTACAGAATAGTGACTGGTTTAATGAAAGCAGAATAAAAAATATTTAATTTAAGATGCGAGTCAGATTAATATATTAATTGAAATGGTTACTGAGTAATCACTTTATTAGTTTATACAAAGTCTAATTATCATGACAGCTACAATGCAGCTGCTAATGAAATTTTGTGAAACCAATCTTTTCTAAATAGTAACATGTTCTGAATTGTTCTTATTTACAATTATACTTCATTACCACAAATACCATATAAGGGAGCTGGCTACTTTTATATTTTTTAAAAGTAAATTATTTAAAGCTTTCTTTTAAGCATATTAACTTTAAAATTAAATAAAAACAAGTATCTTACTTTTGCAAAAAAGCTGTTTTATCTTATTTATCTATAAACTTTAATTACTAAATAAGGAAAAGTATCATGATGAAAATTTTTACTTTTAGGAGCTCAAAACAACCAGTCAGGATAAAACGGTTCATTTTGAGCTAATCGTGATAATTTAAGTATATAAAGTAGAATTTACTATCAGTCAAAAATATGCCCAATACTGAAATCAGTCCTGAGACTGAAGGTCTTGCATCCATGGCTGTAATCAATTAGCCTAAAAGAAATGCTTCAGGTTTTTTTTGTTTTTTTTTCTGTTTTTCTTTTGTTACAGAGATAAACGGCAATAAGAATTTTTTCCCCCCTTTAGGTTAAATTTTATAAAAATAAAATACTACGATGCTTTAATTTTTGAAGCTGAAAAGAGTTGTATAAAAAAAAAAAATAAATAAATAAACGAAAGATGTCATTTTAAGTCAATTTTCGTTTATAATATTATTAGAAACGATTCGCAAATGAATCATTTTATAAACGGGATTGGAAATCTTAATTTTGATTTCGTCATACCTTTTATTTAAATTGTGCGTTCTTTAAGATTGAAAGATTTTGTTTAATTTCTTTAAAAGAAAACTCAAAATTAAATTAGTAATCTATCTGTATTACACTTACATATCACAAGAAATACCTATGCCACACATGAACGTTATTTTGTAAGGAAAACAGTTATAAGTATTGTTGAAAATAAAAACAATTCAGAACATTATACTAATTAGAAAGGATCGGTTGCAAAGAATGCTGTCTGGATAATTAGAAATTGTACTCACTTTCTCCCCTTGGAATACCATTTCAAGATCTTTGATAGTTCTTATTTCTTCAGTCAACTTCGCGTATCGCGTAGTGATACATGGCGAAGTCTTATGGCGAACGCGATGAATTTTCATTTCGATACGAGAATTTTCGATAAATATCGAATTTCGATACGAGAATTTTTTTTTAAATGTGAAATATTTTCTCCTTAAAAAGTGTTTACTTACTATGAATAACAATGAAATAAAATACCTATAATTACAAAATACTGCTCCATTTTAAAAAATCAGTCTAAGTATTTTAAAGCACATAATAAACTGTTTTCGTAGTTTAAAAAAAGATTTATTGCCAATATTCAGATTTTTAACTGTGACCTAAACTGCGCAAAACCGATGTGCAACGTTCTGTCTGCTAGCCCATAGAATAACATGTAATCCGCGATCCTAAGAAGTCCATTTTTTCATGCGGATTAAATAAAAATTAAGAGTTTTCCTAGATACTAGGTTAGTCTTATCCACTTCGTCAAAAACAGATTCATTTTATATATTAATGTTTTTAAAAAAATCTAGACCGTTTCGGAGAAAAAAAAAAGACAAACTTACACCATCGAAATTGCTTTCAAAATGGGTTTACAGATCTGAAAATATACTGCACGTAGAATTGTAAAAAATTCAGAATAGGATTAGACTGCAGATATAAGAGTGTTTTAAAAAAATCAGAACAATAGGACCTATATTTGATGAGTTATTAACAGGCGGCTTTTCGCATTTTCTTTGATGTCGAGTTAGCTGTATATATGAGTTCCGCCATCTACGAATTCTACGATACGATACGATACGATTTTAGGCTTAAGGCTGCGTCACTCGGAATACTACCGTCTTCCATGATAATGCAAAGAAATCCTATATTTTTTCATATTTCCTTAAATATCTCGGCTCCTATTGGTCGGAGAGCTTAGATCTCGCGCCAAAAGTAGCTGCGAAGCACCCAAGCAAACTTTTCCCCGCGATTATTTTGCCGTCTTCCAATTTCCTCTAACTGTATTAGGGGCCCGGGTAGGGCCCCTTTAATATATTTTTCGTAGTAATTTCAGCAATTATGTTAAATTATTGGTTAAGACCGCCACCCTCCTGATCCCTGTATCTATGGAAAGGTTGTGTGAAGGAGTTTCGTTCAGATACGCTTTCGTTAAGATTAGAGTGCGCTCCCTGGTGGTGGAATATGGAACTAACATAACACGATATAGCTAAAATTAGGAAATCTAACAATGCAATCTGTTTGAAACTTTGAGATAGTTCATAACACTTAATAAAAAGAACTTTCCGTAGATACATGGGTCGGGAGGGTGGCGGTCCTAACCAATATTTTCAGAAATTTAGAAAAATGCTCCCCTAGGGAGGTGAAAAGGGGGAGGATGAGAACCGAAGATGCATAACTTGAATCAGCCTTCACAGACCTTTCCTATGATATATCACATGCCGGGTAACAGATAAATACAGAAAAGTGGGGGGGAGGGAATTGGGGGGGATGGACACCGGAGATGCATAAACATAGTAGCAAGAGGGGGGAAGAGAAAGATGGGGAAAAACTGGGCTCGTGATGCCCAACAGTTTGATGAGAACTCTCTCTGAGGCGGAACTTCCTACTTATAGGAGCAAAAGTCACCGAGTTATTGTCTTTTGAAAAAAAAATTTTTGCAAAAATTTGCTTTTTTTGGCCATAACTTTCTGGAAAGACCTCGTAAAGCTTAGTTAACATGATTTTCAGTTCGGAAATTTTAATACCTTTAATTTAAGGTGTATTATGTGGGGGGGTATTAGCTTAAATTAAAAAGTTCAATAAAAACGGTCATAACTTTATGGTCGTGCCTCGTATGTCTAAGCTTGTATGTTATTCAGTTCGGAATTTAATTTACCTTTATTTTAAGGTGTATGTTGAGGGGGTGCGGGGGAAATTTAATGATGTCGAGTCTCAGATTCAATTTTGAAAGGATTTTCCATCGATTATGAGTCGTTAATTAGCTAATTGCGTCCGTAATTACGGCGGGATTTTCTCGAAACCGCAAACACCGGGTGTCCGAGAAAACGGCGGTGCGAATCGACATATCATAAGAAGCTCTGCGTGGCCCGGGAGCGAAGGAGTTCCGGTCACAAGGGCGAATGTTACACACATACATACAGACAGACGTTTACGGACATTAATAGTAGTAGAGATGATAATGCAAAGAAATCCTATATTTTTTCATATTTCCTTAAATATCTCGGCTCCTATTGGTCGGAGAGCTTAGATCTCGCGCCAAAAGTAGCTGCGAAGCACCCAAGCAAACTTTTCCCCGCGATTATTTTGCCGTCTTCCAATTTCCTCTAACTGTATTAGGGGCCCGGGTAGGGCCCCTTTAATATATTTTTCGTAGTAATTTCAGCAATTATGTTAAATTATTGGTTAAGACCGCCACCCTCCTGATCCCTGTATCTATGGAAAGGTTGTGTGAAGGAGTTTCGTTCAGATACGCTTTCGTTAAGATTAGAGTGCGCTCCCTGGTGGTGGAATATGGAACTAACATAACACGATATAGCTAAAATTAGGAAATCTAACAATGCAATCTGTTTGAAACTTTGAGATAGTTCATAACACTTAATAAAAAGGACTTTCCGTAGATACACGGGTCGGGAGGGTGGCGGTCCTAACCAATATTTTCAGAAATTTAGAAAAATGCTCCCCTAGGGGGGTGAAAAGGGGGAGGATGAGAACCGAAGATGCATAACTTGAATCAGCCTTCACAGACCTTTCCTATGATATATCACATGCCGGGTAACAGATAAATACAGAAAAGTGGGGGGGGGGGGAATTGGGGGGGATGGACACCGGAGATGCATAAACATAGTAGCAAGAGGGGGGAAGAGAAAGATGGGGAAAAACTGGGCTCGTGATGCCCAACAGTTTGATGAGAACTCTCTCTGAGGCGGAACTTCCTACTTATAGGAGCAAAAGTCACCGAGTTATTGTCTTTTGAAAAAAAAATTTTTGCAAAAATTTGCTTTTTTTGGCCATAACTTTCTGGAAAGACCTCGTAAAGCTTAGTTAACATGATTTTCAGTTCGGAAATTTTAATACCTTTAATTTAAGGTGTATTATGTGGGGGGTATTAGCTTAAATTAAAAAGTTCAATAAAAACGGTCATAACTTTATGGTCGTGCCTCGTATGTCTAAGCTTGTATGTTATTCAGTTCGGAATTTAATTTACCTTTATTTTAAGGTGTATGTTGAGGGGGTGCGGGGGAAATTTAATGATGTCGAGTCTCAGATTCAATTTTGAAAGGATTTTCCATCGATTATGAGTCGTTAATTAGCTAATTGCGTCCGTAATTACGGCGGGATTTTCTCGAAACCGCAAACACCGGGTGTCCGAGAAAACGGCGGTGCGAATCGACATATCATAAGAAGCTCTGCGTGGCCCGGGAGCGAAGGAGTTCCGGTCACAAGGGCGAATGTTACACACATACATACAGACAGACGTTTACGGACATTAATAGTAGTAGAGATGATAATGCAAAGAAATCCTATATTTTTTCATATTTCCTTAAATATCTCGGCTCCTATTGGTCGGAGAGCTTAGATCTCGCGCCAAAAGTAGCTGCGAAGCACCCAAGCAAACTTTTCCCCGCGATTATTTTGCCGTCTTCCAATTTCCTCTAACTGTATTAGGGGCCCGGGTAGGGCCCCTTTAATATATTTTTCGTAGTAATTTCAGCAATTATGTTAAATTATTGGTTAAGACCGCCACCCTCCTGATCCCTGTATCTATGGAAAGGTTGTGTGAAGGAGTTTCGTTCAGATACGCTTTCGTTAAGATTAGAGTGCGCTCCCTGGTGGTGGAATATGGAACTAACATAACACGATATAGCTAAAATTAGGAAATCTAACAATGCAATCTGTTTGAAACTTTGAGATAGTTCATAACACTTAATAAAAAGGACTTTCCGTAGATACACGGGTCGGGAGGGTGGCGGTCCTAACCAATATTTTCAGAAATTTAGAAAAATGCTCCCCTAGGGGGGTGAAAAGGGGGAGGATGAGAACCGAAGATGCATAACTTGAATCAGCCTTCACAGACCTTTCCTATGATATATCACATGCCGGGTAACAGATAAATACAGAAAAGTGGGGGGGGGGGAATTGGGGGGGATGGACACCGGAGATGCATAAACATAGTAGCAAGAGGGGGGAAGAGAAAGATGGGGAAAAACTGGGCTCGTGATGCCCAACAGTTTGATGAGAACTCTCTCTGAGGCGGAACTTCCTACTTATAGGAGCAAAAGTCACCGAGTTATTGTCTTTTGAAAAAAAAATTTTGCAAAAATTTGCTTTTTTTGGCCATAACTTTCTGGAAAGACCTCGTAAAGCTTAGTTAACATGATTTTCAGTTCGGAAATTTTAATACCTTTAATTTAAGGTGTATTATGTGGGGGGTATTAGCTTAAATTAAAAAGTTCAATAAAAACGGTCATAACTTTATGGTCGTGCCTCGTATGTCTAAGCTTGTATGTTATTCAGTTCGGAATTTAATTTACCTTTATTTTAAGGTGTATGTTGAGGGGGTGCGTGGGAAATTTAATGATGTCGAGTCTCAGATTCAATTTTGAAAGGATTTTCCATCGATTATGAGTCGTTAATTAGCTAATTGCGTCCGTAATTACGGCGGGATTTTCTCGAAACCGCAAACACCGGGTGTCCGAGAAAACGGCGGTGCGAATCGACATATCATAAGAAGCTCTGCGTGGCCCGGGAGCGAAGGAGTTCCGGTCACAAGGGCGAATGTTACACACATACATACAGACAGACGTTTACGGACATTAATAGTAGTAGAGATGATAATGCAAAGAAATCCTATATTTTTTCATATTTCCTTAAATATCTCGGCTCCTATTGGTCGGAGAGCTTAGATCTCGCGCCAAAAGTAGCTGCGAAGCACCCAAGCAAACTTTTCCCCGCGATTATTTTGCCGTCTTCCAATTTCCTCTAACTGTATTAGGGGCCCGGGTAGGGCCCCTTTAATATATTTTTCGTAGTAATTTCAGCAATTATGTTAAATTATTGGTTAAGACCGCCACCCTCCTGATCCCTGTATCTATGGAAAGGTTGTGTGAAGGAGTTTCGTTCAGATACGCTTTCGTTAAGATTAGAGTGCGCTCCCTGGTGGTGGAATATGGAACTAACATAACACGATATAGCTAAAATTAGGAAATCTAACAATGCAATCTGTTTGAAACTTTGAGATAGTTCATAACACTTAATAAAAAGGACTTTCCGTAGATACAGGGGTCGGGAGGGTGGCGGTCCTAACCAATATTTTCAGAAATTTAGAAAAATGCTCCCCTAGGGGGGTGAAAAGGGGGAGGATGAGAACCGAAGATGCATAACTTGAATCAGCCTTCACAGACCTTTCCTATGATATATCACATGCCGGGTAACAGATAAATACAGAAAAGTGGGGGGGGAGGGAATTGGGGGGGATGGACACCGGAGATGCATAAACATAGTAGCAAGAGGGGGGAAGAGAAAGATGGGGAAAAACTGGGCTCGTGATGCCCAACAGTTTGATGAGAACTCTCTCTGAGGCGGAACTTCCTACTTATAGGAGCAAAAGTCACCGAGTTATTGTCTTTTGAAAAAAAAATTTTTGCAAAAATTTGCTTTTTTTGGCCATAACTTTCTGGAAAGACCTCGTAAAGCTTAGTTAACATGATTTTCAGTTCGGAAATTTTAATACCTTTAATTTAAGGTGTATTATGTGGGGGGGTATTAGCTTAAATTAAAAAGTTCAATAAAAACGGTCATAACTTTATGGTCGTGCCTCGTATGTCTAAGCTTGTATGTTATTCAGTTCGGAATTTAATTTACCTTTATTTTAAGGTGTATGTTGAGGGGGTGCGGGGGAAATTTAATGATGTCGAGTCTCAGATTCAATTTTGAAAGGATTTTCCATCGATTATGAGTCGTTAATTAGCTAATTGCGTCCGTAATTACGGCGGGATTTTCTCGAAACCGCAAACACCGGGTGTCCGAGAAAACGGCGGTGCGAATCGACATATCATAAGAAGCTCTGCGTGGCCCGGGAGCGAAGGAGTTCCGGTCACAAGGGCGAATGTTACACACATACATACAGACAGACGTTTACGGACATTAATAGTAGTAGAGATGATAATGCAAAGAAATCCTATATTTTTTCATATTTCCTTAAATATCTCGGCTCCTATTGGTCGGAGAGCTTAGATCTCGCGCCAAAAGTAGCTGCGAAGCACCCAAGCAAACTTTTCCCCGCGATTATTTTGCCGTCTTCCAATTTCCTCTAACTGTATTAGGGGCCCGGGTAGGGCCCCTTTAATATATTTTTCGTAGTAATTTCAGCAATTATGTTAAATTATTGGTTAAGACCGCCACCCTCCTGATCCCTGTATCTATGGAAAGGTTGTGTGAAGGAGTTTCGTTCAGATACGCTTTCGTTAAGATTAGAGTGCGCTCCCTGGTGGTGGAATATGGAACTAACATAACACGATATAGCTAAAATTAGGAAATCTAACAATGCAATCTGTTTGAAACTTTGAGATAGTTCATAACACTTAATAAAAAGGACTTTCCGTAGATACACGGGTCGGGAGGGTGGCGGTCCTAACCAATATTTTCAGAAATTTAGAAAAATGCTCCCCTAGGGGGGTGAAAAGGGGGAGGATGAGAACCGAAGATGCATAACTTGAATCAGCCTTCACAGACCTTTCCTATGATATATCACATGCCGGGTAACAGATAAATACAGAAAAGTGGGGGGGGGGGAATTGGGGGGGATGGACACCGGAGATGCATAAACATAGTAGCAAGAGGGGGGAAGAGAAAGATGGGGAAAAACTGGGCTCGTGATGCCCAACAGTTTGATGAGAACTCTCTCTGAGGCGGAACTTCCTACTTATAGGAGCAAAAGTCACCGAGTTATTGTCTTTTGAAAAAAAAATTTTTGCAAAAATTTGCTTTTTTTGGCCATAACTTTCTGGAAAGACCTCGTAAAGCTTAGTTAACATGATTTTCAGTTCGGAAATTTTAATACCTTTAATTTAAGGTGTATTATGTGGGGGGTATTAGCTTAAATTAAAAAGTTCAATAAAAACGGTCATAACTTTATGGTCGTGCCTCGTATGTCTAAGCTTGTATGTTATTCAGTTCGGAATTTAATTTACCTTTATTTTAAGGTGTATGTTGAGGGGGTGCGTGGGAAATTTAATGATGTCGAGTCTCAGATTCAATTTTGAAAGGATTTTCCATCGATTATGAGTCGTTAATTAGCTAATTGCGTCCGTAATTACGGCGGGATTTTCTCGAAACCGCAAACACCGGGTGTCCGAGAAAACGGCGGTGCGAATCGACATATCATAAGAAGCTCTGCGTGGCCCGGGAGCGAAGGAGTTCCGGTCACAAGGGCGAATGTTACACACATACATACAGACAGACGTTTACGGACATTAATAGTAGTAGAGATGATAATGCAAAGAAATCCTATATTTTTTCATATTTCCTTAAATATCTCGGCTCCTATTGGTCGGAGAGCTTAGATCTCGCGCCAAAAGTAGCTGCGAAGCACCCAAGCAAACTTTTCCCCGCGATTATTTTGCCGTCTTCCAATTTCCTCTAACTGTATTAGGGGCCCGGGTAGGGCCCCTTTAATATATTTTTCGTAGTAATTTCAGCAATTATGTTAAATTATTGGTTAAGACCGCCACCCTCCTGATCCCTGTATCTATGGAAAGGTTGTGTGAAGGAGTTTCGTTCAGATACGCTTTCGTTAAGATTAGAGTGCGCTCCCTGGTGGTGGAATATGGAACTAACATAACACGATATAGCTAAAATTAGGAAATCTAACAATGCAATCTGTTTGAAACTTTGAGATAGTTCATAACACTTAATAAAAAGGACTTTCCGTAGATACAGGGGTCGGGAGGGTGGCGGTCCTAACCAATATTTTCAGAAATTTAGAAAAATGCTCCCCTAGGGGGGTGAAAAGGGGGAGGATGAGAACCGAAGATGCATAACTTGAATCAGCCTTCACAGACCTTTCCTATGATATATCACATGCCGGGTAACAGATAAATACAGAAAAGTGGGGGGGGAGGGAATTGGGGGGGATGGACACCGGAGATGCATAAACATAGTAGCAAGAGGGGGGAAGAGAAAGATGGGGAAAAACTGGGCTCGTGATGCCCAACAGTTTGATGAGAACTCTCTCTGAGGCGGAACTTCCTACTTATAGGAGCAAAAGTCACCGAGTTATTGTCTTTTGAAAAAAAAATTTTTGCAAAAATTTGCTTTTTTTGGCCATAACTTTCTGGAAAGACCTCGTAAAGCTTAGTTAACATGATTTTCAGTTCGGAAATTTTAATACCTTTAATTTAAGGTGTATTATGTGGGGGGGTATTAGCTTAAATTAAAAAGTTCAATAAAAACGGTCATAACTTTATGGTCGTGCCTCGTATGTCTAAGCTTGTATGTTATTCAGTTCGGAATTTAATTTACCTTTATTTTAAGGTGTATGTTGAGGGGGTGCGGGGGAAATTTAATGATGTCGAGTCTCAGATTCAATTTTGAAAGGATTTTCCATCGATTATGAGTCGTTAATTAGCTAATTGCGTCCGTAATTACGGCGGGATTTTCTCGAAACCGCAAACACCGGGTGTCCGAGAAAACGGCGGTGCGAATCGACATATCATAAGAAGCTCTGCGTGGCCCGGGAGCGAAGGAGTTCCGGTCACAAGGGCGAATGTTACACACATACATACAGACAGACGTTTACGGACATTAATAGTAGTAGAGATGATAATGCAAAGAAATCCTATATTTTTTCATATTTCCTTAAATATCTCGGCTCCTATTGGTCGGAGAGCTTAGATCTCGCGCCAAAAGTAGCTGCGAAGCACCCAAGCAAACTTTTCCCCGCGATTATTTTGCCGTCTTCCAATTTCCTCTAACTGTATTAGGGGCCCGGGTAGGGCCCCTTTAATATATTTTTCGTAGTAATTTCAGCAATTATGTTAAATTATTGGTTAAGACCGCCACCCTCCTGATCCCTGTATCTATGGAAAGGTTGTGTGAAGGAGTTTCGTTCAGATACGCTTTCGTTAAGATTAGAGTGCGCTCCCTGGTGGTGGAATATGGAACTAACATAACACGATATAGCTAAAATTAGGAAATCTAACAATGCAATCTGTTTGAAACTTTGAGATAGTTCATAACACTTAATAAAAAGAACTTTCCGTAGATACATGGGTCGGGAGGGTGGCGGTCCTAACCAATATTTTCAGAAATTTAGAAAAATGCTCCCCTAGGGGGGTGAAAAGGGGGAGGATGAGAACCGAAGATGCATAACTTGAATCAGCCTTCACAGACCTTTCCTATGATATATCACATGCCGGGTAACAGATAAATACAGAAAAGTGGGGGGGGAGGGAATTGGGGGGGATGGACACCGGAGATGCATAAACATAGTAGCAAGAGGGGGGAAGAGAAAGATGGGGAAAAACTGGGCTCGTGATGCCCAACAGTTTGATGAGAACTCTCTCTGAGGCGGAACTTCCTACTTATAGGAGCAAAAGTCACCGAGTTATTGTCTTTTGAAAAAAAAATTTTTGCAAAAATTTGCTTTTTTTGGCCATAACTTTCTGGAAAGACCTCGTAAAGCTTAGTTAACATGATTTTCAGTTCGGAAATTTTAATACCTTTAATTTAAGGTGTATTATGTGGGGGGGTATTAGCTTAAATTAAAAAGTTCAATAAAAACGGTCATAACTTTATGGTCGTGCCTCGTATGTCTAAGCTTGTATGTTATTCAGTTCGGAATTTAATTTACCTTTATTTTAAGGTGTATGTTGAGGGGGTGCGGGGGAAATTTAATGATGTCGAGTCTCAGATTCAATTTTGAAAGGATTTTCCATCGATTATGAGTCGTTAATTAGCTAATTGCGTCCGTAATTACGGCGGGATTTTCTCGAAACCGCAAACACCGGGTGTCCGAGAAAACGGCGGTGCGAATCGACATATCATAAGAAGCTCTGCGTGGCCCGGGAGCGAAGGAGTTCCGGTCACAAGGGCGAATGTTACACACATACATACAGACAGACGTTTACGGACATTAATAGTAGTAGAGATGATAATGCAAAGAAATCCTATATTTTTTCATATTTCCTTAAATATCTCGGCTCCTATTGGTCGGAGAGCTTAGATCTCGCGCCAAAAGTAGCTGCGAAGCACCCAAGCAAACTTTTCCCCGCGATTATTTTGCCGTCTTCCAATTTCCTCTAACTGTATTAGGGGCCCGGGTAGGGCCCCTTTAATATATTTTTCGTAGTAATTTCAGCAATTATGTTAAATTATTGGTTAAGACCGCCACCCTCCTGATCCCTGTATCTATGGAAAGGTTGTGTGAAGGAGTTTCGTTCAGATACGCTTTCGTTAAGATTAGAGTGCGCTCCCTGGTGGTGGAATATGGAACTAACATAACACGATATAGCTAAAATTAGGAAATCTAACAATGCAATCTGTTTGAAACTTTGAGATAGTTCATAACACTTAATAAAAAGAACTTTCCGTAGATACATGGGTCGGGAGGGTGGCGGTCCTAACCAATATTTTCAGAAATTTAGAAAAATGCTCCCCTAGGGGGGTGAAAAGGGGGAGGATGAGAACCGAAGATGCATAACTTGAATCAGCCTTCACAGACCTTTCCTATGATATATCACATGCCGGGTAACAGATAAATACAGAAAAGTGGGGGGGGAGGGAATTGGGGGGGATGGACACCGGAGATGCATAAACATAGTAGCAAGAGGGGGGAAGAGAAAGATGGGGAAAAACTGGGCTCGTGATGCCCAACAGTTTGATGAGAACTCTCTCTGAGGCGGAACTTCCTACTTATAGGAGCAAAAGTCACCGAGTTATTGTCTTTTGAAAAAAAAATTTTTGCAAAAATTTGCTTTTTTTGGCCATAACTTTCTGGAAAGACCTCGTAAAGCTTAGTTAACATGATTTTCAGTTCGGAAATTTTAATACCTTTAATTTAAGGTGTATTATGTGGGGGGGTATTAGCTTAAATTAAAAAGTTCAATAAAAACGGTCATAACTTTATGGTCGTGCCTCGTATGTCTAAGCTTGTATGTTATTCAGTTCGGAATTTAATTTACCTTTATTTTAAGGTGTATGTTGAGGGGGTGCGGGGGAAATTTAATGATGTCGAGTCTCAGATTCAATTTTGAAAGGATTTTCCATCGATTATGAGTCGTTAATTAGCTAATTGCGTCCGTAATTACGGCGGGATTTTCTCGAAACCGCAAACACCGGGTGTCCGAGAAAACGGCGGTGCGAATCGACATATCATAAGAAGCTCTGCGTGGCCCGGGAGCGAAGGAGTTCCGGTCACAAGGGCGAATGTTACACACATACATACAGACAGACGTTTACGGACATTAATAGTAGTAGAGATGATAATGCAAAGAAATCCTATATTTTTTCATATTTCCTTAAATATCTCGGCTCCTATTGGTCGGAGAGCTTAGATCTCGCGCCAAAAGTAGCTGCGAAGCACCCAAGCAAACTTTTCCCCGCGATTATTTTGCCGTCTTCCAATTTCCTCTAACTGTATTAGGGGCCCGGGTAGGGCCCCTTTAATATATTTTTCGTAGTAATTTCAGCAATTATGTTAAATTATTGGTTAAGACCGCCACCCTCCTGATCCCTGTATCTATGGAAAGGTTGTGTGAAGGAGTTTCGTTCAGATACGCTTTCGTTAAGATTAGAGTGCGCTCCCTGGTGGTGGAATATGGAACTAACATAACACGATATAGCTAAAATTAGGAAATCTAACAATGCAATCTGTTTGAAACTTTGAGATAGTTCATAACACTTAATAAAAAGGACTTTCCGTAGATACACGGGTCGGGAGGGTGGCGGTCCTAACCAATATTTTCAGAAATTTAGAAAAATGCTCCCCTAGGGGGGTGAAAAGGGGGAGGATGAGAACCGAAGATGCATAACTTGAATCAGCCTTCACAGACCTTTCCTATGATATATCACATGCCGGGTAACAGATAAATACAGAAAAGTGGGGGGGGGAGGGAATTGGGGGGGATGGACACCGGAGATGCATAAACATAGTAGCAAGAGGGGGGAAGAGAAAGATGGGGAAAAACTGGGCTCGTGATGCCCAACAGTTTGATGAGAACTCTCTCTGAGGCGGAACTTCCTACTTATAGGAGCAAAAGTCACCGAGTTATTGTCTTTTGAAAAAAAAATTTTTGCAAAAATTTGCTTTTTTTGGCCATAACTTTCTGGAAAGACCTCGTAAAGCTTAGTTAACATGATTTTCAGTTCGGAAATTTTAATACCTTTAATTTAAGGTGTATTATGTGGGGGGTATTAGCTTAAATTAAAAAGTTCAATAAAAACGGTCATAACTTTATGGTCGTGCCTCGTATGTCTAAGCTTGTATGTTATTCAGTTCGGAATTTAATTTACCTTTATTTTAAGGTGTATGTTGAGGGGGTGCGGGGGAAATTTAATGATGTCGAGTCTCAGATTCAATTTTGAAAGGATTTTCCATCGATTATGAGTCGTTAATTAGCTAATTGCGTCCGTAATTACGGCGGGATTTTCTCGAAACCGCAAACACCGGGTGTCCGAGAAAACGGCGGTGCGAATCGACATATCATAAGAAGCTCTGCGTGGCCCGGGAGCGAAGGAGTTCCGGTCACAAGGGCGAATGTTACACACATACATACAGACAGACGTTTACGGACATTAATAGTAGTAGAGATGATAATGCAAAGAAATCCTATATTTTTTCATATTTCCTTAAATATCTCGGCTCCTATTGGTCGGAGAGCTTAGATCTCGCGCCAAAAGTAGCTGCGAAGCACCCAAGCAAACTTTTCCCCGCGATTATTTTGCCGTCTTCCAATTTCCTCTAACTGTATTAGGGGCCCGGGTAGGGCCCCTTTAATATATTTTTCGTAGTAATTTCAGCAATTATGTTAAATTATTGGTTAAGACCGCCACCCTCCTGATCCCTGTATCTATGGAAAGGTTGTGTGAAGGAGTTTCGTTCAGATACGCTTTCGTTAAGATTAGAGTGCGCTCCCTGGTGGTGGAATATGGAACTAACATAACACGATATAGCTAAAATTAGGAAATCTAACAATGCAATCTGTTTGAAACTTTGAGATAGTTCATAACACTTAATAAAAAGAACTTTCCGTAGATACATGGGTCGGGAGGGTGGCGGTCCTAACCAATATTTTCAGAAATTTAGAAAAATGCTCCCCTAGGGGGGTGAAAAGGGGGAGGATGAGAACCGAAGATGCATAACTTGAATCAGCCTTCACAGACCTTTCCTATGATATATCACATGCCGGGTAACAGATAAATACAGAAAAGTGGGGGGGGAGGGAATTGGGGGGGATGGACACCGGAGATGCATAAACATAGTAGCAAGAGGGGGGAAGAGAAAGATGGGGAAAAACTGGGCTCGTGATGCCCAACAGTTTGATGAGAACTCTCTCTGAGGCGGAACTTCCTACTTATAGGAGCAAAAGTCACCGAGTTATTGTCTTTTGAAAAAAAAATTTTTGCAAAAATTTGCTTTTTTTGGCCATAACTTTCTGGAAAGACCTCGTAAAGCTTAGTTAACATGATTTTCAGTTCGGAAATTTTAATACCTTTAATTTAAGGTGTATTATGTGGGGGGGTATTAGCTTAAATTAAAAAGTTCAATAAAAACGGTCATAACTTTATGGTCGTGCCTCGTATGTCTAAGCTTGTATGTTATTCAGTTCGGAATTTAATTTACCTTTATTTTAAGGTGTATGTTGAGGGGGTGCGGGGGAAATTTAATGATGTCGAGTCTCAGATTCAATTTTGAAAGGATTTTCCATCGATTATGAGTCGTTAATTAGCTAATTGCGTCCGTAATTACGGCGGGATTTTCTCGAAACCGCAAACACCGGGTGTCCGAGAAAACGGCGGTGCGAATCGACATATCATAAGAAGCTCTGCGTGGCCCGGGAGCGAAGGAGTTCCGGTCACAAGGGCGAATGTTACACACATACATACAGACAGACGTTTACGGACATTAATAGTAGTAGAGATGATAATGCAAAGAAATCCTATATTTTTTCATATTTCCTTAAATATCTCGGCTCCTATTGGTCGGAGAGCTTAGATCTCGCGCCAAAAGTAGCTGCGAAGCACCCAAGCAAACTTTTCCCCGCGATTATTTTGCCGTCTTCCAATTTCCTCTAACTGTATTAGGGGCCCGGGTAGGGCCCCTTTAATATATTTTTCGTAGTAATTTCAGCAATTATGTTAAATTATTGGTTAAGACCGCCACCCTCCTGATCCCTGTATCTATGGAAAGGTTGTGTGAAGGAGTTTCGTTCAGATACGCTTTCGTTAAGATTAGAGTGCGCTCCCTGGTGGTGGAATATGGAACTAACATAACACGATATAGCTAAAATTAGGAAATCTAACAATGCAATCTGTTTGAAACTTTGAGATAGTTCATAACACTTAATAAAAAGAACTTTCCGTAGATACATGGGTCGGGAGGGTGGCGGTCCTAACCAATATTTTCAGAAATTTAGAAAAATGCTCCCCTAGGGGGGTGAAAAGGGGGAGGATGAGAACCGAAGATGCATAACTTGAATCAGCCTTCACAGACCTTTCCTATGATATATCACATGCCGGGTAACAGATAAATACAGAAAAGTGGGGGGGGAGGGAATTGGGGGGGATGGACACCGGAGATGCATAAACATAGTAGCAAGAGGGGGGAAGAGAAAGATGGGGAAAAACTGGGCTCGTGATGCCCAACAGTTTGATGAGAACTCTCTCTGAGGCGGAACTTCCTACTTATAGGAGCAAAAGTCACCGAGTTATTGTCTTTTGAAAAAAAAATTTTTGCAAAAATTTGCTTTTTTTGGCCATAACTTTCTGGAAAGACCTCGTAAAGCTTAGTTAACATGATTTTCAGTTCGGAAATTTTAATACCTTTAATTTAAGGTGTATTATGTGGGGGGGTATTAGCTTAAATTAAAAAGTTCAATAAAAACGGTCATAACTTTATGGTCGTGCCTCGTATGTCTAAGCTTGTATGTTATTCAGTTCGGAATTTAATTTACCTTTATTTTAAGGTGTATGTTGAGGGGGTGCGGGGGAAATTTAATGATGTCGAGTCTCAGATTCAATTTTGAAAGGATTTTCCATCGATTATGAGTCGTTAATTAGCTAATTGCGTCCGTAATTACGGCGGGATTTTCTCGAAACCGCAAACACCGGGTGTCCGAGAAAACGGCGGTGCGAATCGACATATCATAAGAAGCTCTGCGTGGCCCGGGAGCGAAGGAGTTCCGGTCACAAGGGCGAATGTTACACACATACATACAGACAGACGTTTACGGACATTAATAGTAGTAGAGATGATAATGCAAAGAAATCCTATATTTTTTCATATTTCCTTAAATATCTCGGCTCCTATTGGTCGGAGAGCTTAGATCTCGCGCCAAAAGTAGCTGCGAAGCACCCAAGCAAACTTTTCCCCGCGATTATTTTGCCGTCTTCCAATTTCCTCTAACTGTATTAGGGGCCCGGGTAGGGCCCCTTTAATATATTTTTCGTAGTAATTTCAGCAATTATGTTAAATTATTGGTTAAGACCGCCACCCTCCTGATCCCTGTATCTATGGAAAGGTTGTGTGAAGGAGTTTCGTTCAGATACGCTTTCGTTAAGATTAGAGTGCGCTCCCTGGTGGTGGAATATGGAACTAACATAACACGATATAGCTAAAATTAGGAAATCTAACAATGCAATCTGTTTGAAACTTTGAGATAGTTCATAACACTTAATAAAAAGGACTTTCCGTAGATACACGGGTCGGGAGGGTGGCGGTCCTAACCAATATTTTCAGAAATTTAGAAAAATGCTCCCCTAGGGGGGTGAAAAGGGGGAGGATGAGAACCGAAGATGCATAACTTGAATCAGCCTTCACAGACCTTTCCTATGATATATCACATGCCGGGTAACAGATAAATACAGAAAAGTGGGGGGGGGAGGGAATTGGGGGGGATGGACACCGGAGATGCATAAACATAGTAGCAAGAGGGGGGAAGAGAAAGATGGGGAAAAACTGGGCTCGTGATGCCCAACAGTTTGATGAGAACTCTCTCTGAGGCGGAACTTCCTACTTATAGGAGCAAAAGTCACCGAGTTATTGTCTTTTGAAAAAAAAATTTTTGCAAAAATTTGCTTTTTTTGGCCATAACTTTCTGGAAAGACCTCGTAAAGCTTAGTTAACATGATTTTCAGTTCGGAAATTTTAATACCTTTAATTTAAGGTGTATTATGTGGGGGGTATTAGCTTAAATTAAAAAGTTCAATAAAAACGGTCATAACTTTATGGTCGTGCCTCGTATGTCTAAGCTTGTATGTTATTCAGTTCGGAATTTAATTTACCTTTATTTTAAGGTGTATGTTGAGGGGGTGCGGGGGAAATTTAATGATGTCGAGTCTCAGATTCAATTTTGAAAGGATTTTCCATCGATTATGAGTCGTTAATTAGCTAATTGCGTCCGTAATTACGGCGGGATTTTCTCGAAACCGCAAACACCGGGTGTCCGAGAAAACGGCGGTGCGAATCGACATATCATAAGAAGCTCTGCGTGGCCCGGGAGCGAAGGAGTTCCGGTCACAAGGGCGAATGTTACACACATACATACAGACAGACGTTTACGGACATTAATAGTAGTAGAGATCAATGCAAAAACCCTTGACGGGTTAAAAGTTTCTGACGCAGCACTTTATCTTATGCTCTAAGAATTTTAAATATCGAACTTAAAAATACCGATATCAAATTTTGAGTGACGTTATGCTATTTCTTAAAAAATATATTTGTATTTATTTCATCATTTTATTTTTGTTTTATTTATAATCGCATGTGCAAAAGTTATGTTCAACATGAAAAGCTGCATAAAATTTTATTCGCTGTTGCTTTATCATTTACATCTCTCATAAATTCAAAATATGAGTTTTAAAAGATATGATATAAAATTTAAGTGACACCTTGATGTGACTTTAAAAGGTTTGTTTTAAAATTCAATTTAAATTATTTTTGACTTGGTTAAAATAATTTTTTACATCTACACAATACTTTTAATTTTCCAATTCACTGTTAAATATATCACTTTCATTGAATCTATACTATGCATTGAAATGTATTTATTTCAATAAATTGATTTATCTTTTGTGTCACGCTATTCAAAATTGTGAGTAAGATTTATGTAAATGGTTTATTTGCGTCATTGTGTCCAAACTACATGAAATGTATGAAAAAGGATAGTTTGACGCAAATAAACCATTTACATAAATCTTACTCACAATTTTGAATAGCGTGACACAAAAGATAAATCAATTTATTGAAATAAATACATTTCAATGCATAGTATAGATTCAATGAAAGTGATATATTTAACAGTGAATTGGAAAATTAAAAGTATTGTGTAGATGTAAAAAATTATTTTAACCAAGTCAAAAATAATTTAAATTGAATTTTAAAACAAACCTTTTAAAGTCACATCAAGGTGTCACTTAAATTTTATATCATATCTTTTAAAACTCATATTTTGAATTTATGAGAGATGTAAATGATAAAGCAACAGCGAATAAAATTTTATGCAGCTTTTCATGTTGAACATAACTTTTGCACATGCGATTATAAATAAAACAAAAATAAAATGATGAAATAAATACAAATATATTTTTTAAGAAATAGCATAACGTCACTCAAAATTTGATATCGGTATTTTTAAGTTCGATATTTAAAATTCTTAGAGCATAAGATAAAGTGCTGCGTCAGAAACTTTTAACCCGTCAAGGGTTTTTGCATTGATATCATTACTTTTTTGAGGTTAGTGATAAAATGATTTAAAAAAAAGATACTTATGGAATTTAATGCAGATTTAATTTTTACTATTTTATTACAATTTTCCTTATAGCAGTTTGTATATAAAAACAACTGGGTAAGTATAATCGCAGATCGCACAGAGGGTTTCATTTGATATTCCTTTAAAAACACTTTATCCTTAAATTAATAAATCCAAAATGTTAATTTATAATTATTAAATCCTTACATAGATGATGTTTCATAGATGGATAGTTACATAGATGGATAGACGTTTTTATCAAACATTTCTCTATAATACTACGCAATTGCGTCAAAAGATGGCGACACCAGAAGTCTGATATGCTTATTATGTAAACTGTAATCAAACTTCATTGATATTTGTAAATAAAACATTTCAACTAAATTATTTATTATAAAAGAATTATTACATCACAATAGCTTTTATACAACGAAAATAATAATTATAATAATAATAATATTATGGATGTCAGTGATTATATATTGATTGACCGTCATAATAATAAAAAATGATATTATAAAAAGAAGAGCTGAAATGAATTGTTTTTTTACGTTTCTGATCGTGTGATTTATATTCAAATAATAATTATTAATGCATATTTTTTGTAAAGTGATTGAAATTAAATATATTTATAAAATTTATGGTAATATTTTTATTGTTGAAAAATTGCCAAGAAATAATCATCGTCAAATTGGCGTCATTATAATTGTAATTTTATTTAACTTAATAGCAATTTAAAAAATTACAAAGGAACTGAGAATAATGGTCAACTAGCAGACTTTAAAAAAAAAAAAAAAAAAAAAAAAAAACACATTCACATGTGAAAATACGTATCAGGGAGTATCGAACTGCCTATCTTATGACCAGTAAACGATGGCCCTTAGCCACTCAGCCAGTGGGAAGACAAAATTTTTCTCCCCAAAAGTGGTTAAAAAGAAAGCATGTGTATGAATACAGTGTCATCCATTTTCGGTGAAATTTCCATAGAATGGCGAAGAAATATAGTCCGATTTTTCATGCGCATTATAAAACGAACAAGAGTATTGCTGGAAACAAGTAAATTGTTATTTGGTTCATCTGAAACATATTTATTTGATTTTTAAAAAATCGCCCGTGTCATTTTCGAGAGAAAAAAAATCGAATTATTTAACGAACGAGAGTTTTCCCAGAAAAAAGAAAAGTGTTATTCACCTCGCCTTAATCACATTTATATTATGTATCAATTTAAAAATAATCGTTAGAACCGTTTTCGAGATTTTCAAATTAGGAACTTCCTCGATATGATACCAACGTTTTCACTTTAAAAATGGCTATTTAGATCTCAAAATATACTGCACGTAGAAATGTAAAAATTTCAGTATACGATTAGACTGCAGATATAAGACTGTTCTAGAAAATTCAGAACAATAAGACATATATCTGCTGAGTTATTAAAAGGCGGCTTTTCGCGTTTTCTTTGATGTCGAGTTAGCTGTATATATGAGTTCCGCCATCTACGAATTCTATGATACGATACGATACGATTTTAACGATACGATACAATACGATTTTAGGCTTAAGGCTGCGTCACTCGGAATACTACCGTCTTCCATGATGATAATGCAAAGAAATCCTATATTTTTTCATATTTCCTTAAATATCTCGGCTCCTATTGGTCGGAGAGCTTAGATCTCGCGCCAAAAGTAGCTGCGAAGCACCCAAGCAAACTTTTCCCCGCGATTATTTTGCCGTCTTCCAATTTCCTCTAACTGTATTAGGGGCCCGGGTAGGGCCCCTTTAATATATTTTTCGTAGTAATTTCAGCAATTATGTTAAATTATTGGTTAAGACCGCCACCCTCCTGATCCCTGTATCTATGGAAAGGTTGTGTGAAGGAGTTTCGTTCAGATACGCTTTCGTTAAGATTAGAGTGCGCTCCCTGGTGGTGGAATATGGAACTAACATAACACGATATAGCTAAAATTAGGAAATCTAACAATGCAATCTGTTTGAAACTTTGAGATAGTTCATAACAGTTAATAAAAAGGACTTTCCGTAGATACACGGGTCGGGAGGGTGGCGGTCCTAACCAATATTTTCAGAAATTTAGAAAAATGCTCCCCTAGGGGGGTGAAAAGGGGGAGGATGAGAACCGAAGATGCATAACTTGAATCAGCCTTCACAGACCTTTCCTATGATATATCACATGCCGGGTAACAGATAAATACAGAAAAGTGGGGGGGGGGAATTGGGGGGATGGACACCGGAGATGCATAAACATAGTAGCAAGAGGGGGGAAGAGAAAGATGGGGAAAAACTGGGCTCGTGATGCCCAACAGTTTGATGAGAACTCTCTCTGAGGCGGAACTTCCTACTTATAGGAGCAAAAGTCACCGAGTTATTGTCTTTTGAAAAAAAAATTTTTGCAAAAATTTGCTTTTTTTGGCCATAACTTTCTGGAAAGACCTCGTAAAGCTTAGTTAACATGATTTTCAGTTCGGAAATTTTAATACCTTTAATTTAAGGTGTATTATGTGGGGGGTATTAGCTTAAATTAAAAAGTTCAATAAAAACGGTCATAACTTTATGGTCGTGCCTCGTATGTCTAAGCTTGTATGTTATTCAGTTCGGAATTTAATTTACCTTTATTTTAAGGTGTATGTTGAGGGGGTGCGGGGGAAATTTAATGATGTCGAGTCTCAGATTCAATTTTGAAAGGATTTTCCATCGATTATGAGTCGTTAATTAGCTAATTGCGTCCGTAATTACGGCGGGATTTTCTCGAAACCGCAAACACCGGGCGTCCGAGAAAACGGCGGTGCGAATCGACATATCATAAGAAGCTCTGCGTGGCCCGGGAGCGAAGGAGTTCCGGTCACAAGGGCGAATGTTACACACATACATACAGACAGACGTTTACGGACATTAATAGTAGTAGAGATGATAATGCAAAGAAATCCTATATTTTTTCATATTTCCTTAAATATCTCGGCTCCTATTGGTCGGAGAGCTTAGATCTCGCGCCAAAAGTAGCTGCGAAGCACCCAAGCAAACTTTTCCCCGCGATTATTTTGCCGTCTTCCAATTTCCTCTAACTGTATTAGGGGCCCGGGTAGGGCCCCTTTAATATATTTTTCGTAGTAATTTCAGCAATTATGTTAAATTATTGGTTAAGACCGCCACCCTCCTGATCCCTGTATCTATGGAAAGGTTGTGTGAAGGAGTTTCGTTCAGATACGCTTTCGTTAAGATTAGAGTGCGCTCCCTGGTGGTGGAATATGGAACTAACATAACACGATATAGCTAAAATTAGGAAATCTAACAATGCAATCTGTTTGAAACTTTGAGATAGTTCATAACACTTAATAAAAAGAACTTTCCGTAGATACACGGGTCGGGAGGGTGGCGGTCCTAACCAATATTTTCAGAAATTTAGAAAAATGCTCCCCTAGGGGGGTGAAAAGGGGGAGGATGAGAACCGAAGATGCATAACTTGAATCAGCCTTCACAGACCTTTCCTATGATATATCACATGCCGGGTAACAGATAAATACAGAAAAGTGGGGGGGGAGGGAATTGGCGGGGATGGACACCGGAGATGCATAAACATAGTAGCAAGAGGGGGGAAGAGAAAGATGGGGAAAAACTGGGCTCGTGATGCCCAACAGTTTGATGAGAACTCTCTCTGAGGCGGAACTTCCTACTTATAGGAGCAAAAGTCACCGAGTTATTGTCTTTTGAAAAAAAAATTTTTGCAAAAATTTGCTTTTTTTGGCCATAACTTTCTGGAAAGACCTCGTAAAGCTTAGTTAACATGATTTTCAGTTCGGAAATTTTAATACCTTTAATTTAAGGTGTATTATGTGGGGGGGTATTAGCTTAAATTAAAAAGTTCAATAAAAACGGTCATAACTTTATGGTCGTGCCTCGTATGTCTAAGCTTGTATGTTATTCAGTTCGGAATTTAATTTACCTTTATTTTAAGGTGTATGTTGAGGGGGTGCGGGGGAAATTTAATGATGTCGAGTCTCAGATTCAATTTTGAAAGGATTTTCCATCGATTATGAGTCGTTAATTAGCTAATTGCGTCCGTAATTACGGCGGGATTTTCTCGAAACCGCAAACACCGGGTGTCCGAGAAAACGGCGGTGCGAATCGACATATCATAAGAAGCTCTGCGTGGCCCGGGAGCGAAGGAGTTCCGGTCACAAGGGCGAATGTTACACACATACATACAGACAGACGTTTACGGACATTAATAGTAGTAGAGATGATAATGCAAAGAAATCCTATATTTTTTCATATTTCCTTAAATATCTCGGCTCCTATTGGTCGGAGAGCTTAGATCTCGCGCCAAAAGTAGCTGCGAAGCACCCAAGCAAACTTTTCCCCGCGATTATTTTGCCGTCTTCCAATTTCCTCTAACTGTATTAGGGGCCCGGGTAGGGCCCCTTTAATATATTTTTCGTAGTAATTTCAGCAATTATGTTAAATTATTGGTTAAGACCGCCACCCTCCTGATCCCTGTATCTATGGAAAGGTTGTGTGAAGGAGTTTCGTTCAGATACGCTTTCGTTAAGATTAGAGTGCGCTCCCTGGTGGTGGAATATGGAACTAACATAACACGATATAGCTAAAATTAGGAAATCTAACAATGCAATCTGTTTGAAACTTTGAGATAGTTCATAACACTTAATAAAAAGGACTTTCCGTAGATACACGGGTCGGGAGGGTGGCGGTCCTAACCAATATTTTCAGAAATTTAGAAAAATGCTCCCCTAGGGGGGTGAAAAGGGGGAGGATGAGAACCGAAGATGCATAACTTGAATCAGCCTTCACAGACCTTTCCTATGATATATCACATGCCGGGTAACAGATAAATACAGAAAAGTGGGGGGGGGAGGGAATTGGGGGGGATGGACACCGGAGATGCATAAACATAGTAGCAAGAGGGGGGAAGAGAAAGATGGGGAAAAACTGGGCTCGTGATGCCCAACAGTTTGATGAGAACTCTCTCTGAGGCGGAACTTCCTACTTATAGGAGCAAAAGTCACCGAGTTATTGTCTTTTGAAAAAAAAATTTTTGCAAAAATTTGCTTTTTTTGGCCATAACTTTCTGGAAAGACCTCGTAAAGCTTAGTTAACATGATTTTCAGTTCGGAAATTTTAATACCTTTAATTTAAGGTGTATTATGTGGGGGGGTATTAGCTTAAATTAAAAAGTTCAATAAAAACGGTCATAACTTTATGGTCGTGCCTCGTATGTCTAAGCTTGTATGTTATTCAGTTCGGAATTTAATTTACC
Organism: Maratus speciosus; assembly: GCA_963932465.1. Taxonomy (NCBI): domain Eukaryota; kingdom Metazoa; phylum Arthropoda; class Arachnida; order Araneae; family Salticidae; genus Maratus; species Maratus speciosus. The sequence goes on from OZ010796.1 coordinate 500,669,149, forward strand.
TTTATTTTAAGGTGTATGTTGAGGGGGTGCGGGGGAAATTTAATGATGTCGAGTCTCAGATTCAATTTTGAAAGGATTTTCCATCGATTATGAGTCGTTAATTAGCTAATTGCGTCCGTAATTACGGCGGGATTTTCTCGAAACCGCAAACACCGGGTGTCCGAGAAAACGGCGGTGCGAATCGACATATCATAAGAAGCTCTGCGTGGCCCGGGAGCGAAGGAGTTCCGGTCACAAGGGCGAATGTTACACACATACATACAGACAGACGTTTACGGACATTAATAGTAGTAGAGATGATAATGCAAAGAAATCCTATATTTTTTCATATTTCCTTAAATATCTCGGCTCCTATTGGTCGGAGAGCTTAGATCTCGCGCCAAAAGTAGCTGCGAAGCACCCAAGCAAACTTTTCCCCGCGATTATTTTGCCGTCTTCCAATTTCCTCTAACTGTATTAGGGGCCCGGGTAGGGCCCCTTTAATATATTTTTCGTAGTAATTTCAGCAATTATGTTAAATTATTGGTTAAGACCGCCACCCTCCTGATCCCTGTATCTATGGAAAGGTTGTGTGAAGGAGTTTCGTTCAGATACGCTTTCGTTAAGATTAGAGTGCGCTCCCTGGTGGTGGAATATGGAACTAACATAACACGATATAGCTAAAATTAGGAAATCTAACAATGCAATCTGTTTGAAACTTTGAGATAGTTCATAACACTTAATAAAAAGGACTTTCCGTAGATACACGGGTCGGGAGGGTGGCGGTCCTAACCAATATTTTCAGAAATTTAGAAAAATGCTCCCCTAGGGGGGTGAAAAGGGGGAGGATGAGAACCGAAGATGCATAACTTGAATCAGCCTTCACAGACCTTTCCTATGATATATCACATGCCGGGTAACAGATAAATACAGAAAAGTGGGGGGGGAGGGAATTGGGGGGGATGGACACCGGAGATGCATAAACATAGTAGCAAGAGGGGGGAAGAGAAAGATGGGGAAAAACTGGGCTCGTGATGCCCAACAGTTTGATGAGAACTCTCTCTGAGGCGGAACTTCCTACTTATAGGAGCAAAAGTCACCGAGTTATTGTCTTTTGAAAAAAAAATTTTTGCAAAAATTTGCTTTTTTTGGCCATAACTTTCTGGAAAGACCTCGTAAAGCTTAGTTAACATGATTTTCAGTTCGGAAATTTTAATACCTTTAATTTAAGGTGTATTATGTGGGGGGGTATTAGCTTAAATTAAAAAGTTCAATAAAAACGGTCATAACTTTATGGTCGTGCCTCGTATGTCTAAGCTTGTATGTTATTCAGTTCGGAATTTAATTTACCTTTATTTTAAGGTGTATGTTGAGGGGGTGCGGGGGAAATTTAATGATGTCGAGTCTCAGATTCAATTTTGAAAGGATTTTCCATCGATTATGAGTCGTTAATTAGCTAATTGCGTCCGTAATTACGGCGGGATTTTCTCGAAACCGCAAACACCGGGCGTCCGAGAAAACGGCGGTGCGAATCGACATATCATAAGAAGCTCTGCGTGGCCCGGGAGCGAAGGAGTTCCAGTCACAAGGGCGAATGTTACACACATACATACAGACAGACGTTTACGGACATTAATAGTAGTAGAGATGATAATGCAAAGAAATCCTATATTTTTTCATATTTCCTTAAATATCTCGGCTCCTATTGGTCGGAGAGCTTAGATCTCGCGCCAAAAGTAGCTGCGAAGCACCCAAGCAAACTTTTCCCCGCGATTATTTTGCCGTCTTCCAATTTCCTCTAACTGTATTAGGGGCCCGGGTAGGGCCCCTTTAATATATTTTTCGTAGTAATTTCAGCAATTATGTTAAATTATTGGTTAAGACCGCCACCCTCCTGATCCCTGTATCTATGGAAAGGTTGTGTGAAGGAGTTTCGTTCAGATACGCTTTCGTTAAGATTAGAGTGCGCTCCCTGGTGGTGGAATATGGAACTAACATAACACGATATAGCTAAAATTAGGAAATCTAACAATGCAATCTGTTTGAAACTTTGAGATAGTTCATAACACTTAATAAAAAGGACTTTCCGTAGATACATGGGTCGGGAGGGTGGCGGTCCTAACCAATATTTTCAGAAATTTAGAAAAATGCTCCCCTAGGGGGGTGAAAAGGGGGAGGATGAGAACCGAAGATGCATAACTTGAATCAGCCTTCACAGACCTTTCCTATGATATATCACATGCCGGGTAACAGATAAATACAGAAAAGTGGGGGGGGAGGGAATTGGGGGGGATGGACACCGGAGATGCATAAACATAGTAGCAAGAGGGGGGAAGAGAAAGATGGGGAAAAACTGGGCTCGTGATGCCCAACAGTTTGATGAGAACTCTCTCTGAGGCGGAACTTCCTACTTATAGGAGCAAAAGTCACCGAGTTATTGTCTTTTGAAAAAAAAATTTTTGCAAAAATTTGCTTTTTTTGGCCATAACTTTCTGGAAAGACCTCGTAAAGCTTAGTTAACATGATTTTCAGTTCGGAAATTTTAATACCTTTAATTTAAGGTGTATTATGTGGGGGGTATTAGCTTAAATTAAAAAGTTCAATAAAAACGGTCATAACTTTATGGTCGTGCCTCGTATGTCTAAGCTTGTATGTTATTCAGTTCGGAATTTAATTTACCTTTATTTTAAGGTGTATGTTGAGGGGGTGCGGGGGAAATTTAATGATGTCGAGTCTCAGATTCAATTTTGAAAGGATTTTCCATCGATTATGAGTCGTTAATTAGCTAATTGCGTCCGTAATTACGGCGGGATTTTCTCGAAACCGCAAACACCGGGTGTCCGAGAAAACGGCGGTGCGAATCGACATATCATAAGAAGCTCTGCGTGGCCCGGGAGCGAAGGAGTTCCGGTCACAAGGGCGAATGTTACACACATACATACAGACAGACGTTTACGGACATTAATAGTAGTAGAGATGATAATGCAAAGAAATCCTATATTTTTTCATATTTCCTTAAATATCTCGGCTCCTATTGGTCGGAGAGCTTAGATCTCGCGCCAAAAGTAGCTGCGAAGCACCCAAGCAAACTTTTCCCCGCGATTATTTTGCCGTCTTCCAATTTCCTCTAACTGTATTAGGGGCCCGGGTAGGGCCCCTTTAATATATTTTTCGTAGTAATTTCAGCAATTATGTTAAATTATTGGTTAAGACCGCCACCCTCCTGATCCCTGTATCTATGGAAAGGTTGTGTGAAGGAGTTTCGTTCAGATACGCTTTCGTTAAGATTAGAGTGCGCTCCCTGGTGGTGGAATATGGAACTAACATAACACGATATAGCTAAAATTAGGAAATCTAACAATGCAATCTGTTTGAAACTTTGAGATAGTTCATAACACTTAATAAAAAGAACTTTCCGTAGATACATGGGTCGGGAGGGTGGCGGTCCTAACCAATATTTTCAGAAATTTAGAAAAATGCTCCCCTAGGGGGGTGAAAAGGGGGAGGATGAGAACCGAAGATGCATAACTTGAATCAGCCTTCACAGACCTTTCCTATGATATATCACATGCCGGGTAACAGATAAATACAGAAAAGTGGGGGGGGGGAATTGGGGGGGATGGACACCGGAGATGCATAAACATAGTAGCAAGAGGGGGGAAGAGAAAGATGGGGAAAAACTGGGCTCGTGATGCCCAACAGTTTGATGAGAACTCTCTCTGAGGCGGAACTTCCTACTTATAGGAGCAAAAGTCACCGAGTTATTGTCTTTTGAAAAAAAAATTTTTGCAAAAATTTGCTTTTTTTGGCCATAACTTTCTGGAAAGACCTCGTAAAGCTTAGTTAACATGATTTTCAGTTCGGAAATTTTAATACCTTTAATTTAAGGTGTATTATGTGGGGGGTATTAGCTTAAATTAAAAAGTTCAATAAAAACGGTCATAACTTTATGGTCGTGCCTCGTATGTCTAAGCTTGTATGTTATTCAGTTCGGAATTTAATTTACCTTTATTTTAAGGTGTATGTTGAGGGAATGCGGGGGAAATTTAATGATGTCGAGTCTCAGATTCAATTTTGAAAGGATTTTCCATCGATTATGAGTCGTTAATTAGCTAATTGCGTCCGTAATTACGGCGGGATTTTCTCGAAACCGCAAACACCGGGCGTCCGAGAAAACGGCGGTGCGAATCGACATATCATAAGAAGCTCTGCGTGGCCCGGGAGCGAAGGAGTTCCGGTCACAAGGGCGAATGTTACACACATACATACAGACAGACGTTTACGGACATTAATAGTAGTAGAGATGATAATGCAAAGAAATCCTATATTTTTTCATATTTCCTTAAATATCTCGGCTCCTATTGGTCGGAGAGCTTAGATCTCGCGCCAAAAGTAGCTGCGAAGCACCCAAGCAAACTTTTCCCCGCGATTATTTTGCCGTCTTCCAATTTCCTCTAACTGTATTAGGGGCCCGGGTAGGGCCCCTTTAATATATTTTTCGTAGTAATTTCAGCAATTATGTTAAATTATTGGTTAAGACCGCCACCCTCCTGATCCCTGTATCTATGGAAAGGTTGTGTGAAGGAGTTTCGTTCAGATACGCTTTCGTTAAGATTAGAGTGCGCTCCCTGGTGGTGGAATATGGAACTAACATAACACGATATAGCTAAAATTAGGAAATCTAACAATGCAATCTGTTTGAAACTTTGAGATAGTTCATAACACTTAATAAAAAGAACTTTCCGTAGATACATGGGTCGGGAGGGTGGCGGTCCTAACCAATATTTTCAGAAATTTAGAAAAATGCTCCCCTAGGGGGGTGAAAAGGGGGAGGATGAGAACCGAAGATGCATAACTTGAATCAGCCTTCACAGACCTTTCCTATGATATATCACATGCCGGGTAACAGATAAATACAGAAAAGTGGGGGGGGAGGGAATTGGGGGGGATGGACACCGGAGATGCATAAACATAGTAGCAAGAGGGGGGAAGAGAAAGATGGGGAAAAACTGGGCTCGTGATGCCCAACAGTTTGATGAGAACTCTCTCTGAGGCGGAACTTCCTACTTATAGGAGCAAAAGTCACCGAGTTATTGTCTTTTGAAAAAAAAATTTTTGCAAAAATTTGCTTTTTTTGGCCATAACTTTCTGGAAAGACCTCGTAAAGCTTAGTTAACATGATTTTCAGTTCGGAAATTTTAATACCTTTAATTTAAGGTGTATTATGTGGGGGGTATTAGCTTAAATTAAAAAGTTCAATAAAAACGGTCATAACTTTATGGTCGTGCCTCGTATGTCTAAGCTTGTATGTTATTCAGTTCGGAATTTAATTTACCTTTATTTTAAGGTGTATGTTGAGGGGGTGCGGGGGAAATTTAATGATGTCGAGTCTCAGATTCAATTTTGAAAGGATTTTCCATCGATTATGAGTCGTTAATTAGCTAATTGCGTCCGTAATTACGGCGGGATTTTCTCGAAACCGCAAACACCGGGTGTCCGAGAAAACGGCGGTGCGAATCGACATATCATAAGAAGCTCTGCGTGGCCCGGGAGCGAAGGAGTTCCGGTCACAAGGGCGAATGTTACACACATACATACAGACAGACGTTTACGGACATTAATAGTAGTAGAGATGATAATGCAAAGAAATCCTATATTTTTTCATATTTCCTTAAATATCTCGGCTCCTATTGGTCGGAGAGCTTAGATCTCGCGCCAAAAGTAGCTGCGAAGCACCCAAGCAAACTTTTCCCCGCGATTATTTTGCCGTCTTCCAATTTCCTCTAACTGTATTAGGGGCCCGGGTAGGGCCCCTTTAATATATTTTTCGTAGTAATTTCAGCAATTATGTTAAATTATTGGTTAAGACCGCCACCCTCCTGATCCCTGTATCTATGGAAAGGTTGTGTGAAGGAGTTTCGTTCAGATACGCTTTCGTTAAGATTAGAGTGCGCTCCCTGGTGGTGGAATATGGAACTAACATAACACGATATAGCTAAAATTAGGAAATCTAACAATGCAATCTGTTTGAAACTTTGAGATAGTTCATAACACTTAATAAAAAGAACTTTCCGTAGATACATGGGTCGGGAGGGTGGCGGTCCTAACCAATATTTTCAGAAATTTAGAAAAATGCTCCCCTAGGGGGGTGAAAAGGGGGAGGATGAGAACCGAAGATGCATAACTTGAATCAGCCTTCACAGACCTTTCCTATGATATATCACATGCCGGGTAACAGATAAATACAGAAAAGTGGGGGGGGGGAATTGGGGGGGATGGACACCGGAGATGCATAAACATAGTAGCAAGAGGGGGGAAGAGAAAGATGGGGAAAAACTGGGCTCGTGATGCCCAACAGTTTGATGAGAACTCTCTCTGAGGCGGAACTTCCTACTTATAGGAGCAAAAGTCACCGAGTTATTGTCTTTTGAAAAAAAAATTTTTGCAAAAATTTGCTTTTTTTGGCCATAACTTTCTGGAAAGACCTCGTAAAGCTTAGTTAACATGATTTTCAGTTCGGAAATTTTAATACCTTTAATTTAAGGTGTATTATGTGGGGGGTATTAGCTTAAATTAAAAAGTTCAATAAAAACGGTCATAACTTTATGGTCGTGCCTCGTATGTCTAAGCTTGTATGTTATTCAGTTCGGAATTTAATTTACCTTTATTTTAAGGTGTATGTTGAGGGGGTGCGGGGGAAATTTAATGATGTCGAGTCTCAGATTCAATTTTGAAAGGATTTTCCATCGATTATGAGTCGTTAATTAGCTAATTGCGTCCGTAATTACGGCGGGATTTTCTCGAAACCGCAAACACCGGGCGTCCGAGAAAACGGCGGTGCGAATCGACATATCATAAGAAGCTCTGCGTGGCCCGGGAGCGAAGGAGTTCCGGTCACAAGGGCGAATGTTACACACATACATACAGACAGACGTTTACGGACATTAATAGTAGTAGAGATGATAATGCAAAGAAATCCTATATTTTTTCATATTTCCTTAAATATCTCGGCTCCTATTGGTCGGAGAGCTTAGATCTCGCGCCAAAAGTAGCTGCGAAGCACCCAAGCAAACTTTTCCCCGCGATTATTTTGCCGTCTTCCAATTTCCTCTAACTGTATTAGGGGCCCGGGTAGGGCCCCTTTAATATATTTTTCGTAGTAATTTCAGCAATTATGTTAAATTATTGGTTAAGACCGCCACCCTCCTGATCCCTGTATCTATGGAAAGGTTGTGTGAAGGAGTTTCGTTCAGATACGCTTTCGTTAAGATTAGAGTGCGCTCCCTGGTGGTGGAATATGGAACTAACATAACACGATATAGCTAAAATTAGGAAATCTAACAATGCAATCTGTTTGAAACTTTGAGATAGTTCATAACACTTAATAAAAAGAACTTTCCGTAGATACATGGGTCGGGAGGGTGGCGGTCCTAACCAATATTTTCAGAAATTTAGAAAAATGCTCCCCTAGGGGGGTGAAAAGGGGGAGGATGAGAACCGAAGATGCATAACTTGAATCAGCCTTCACAGACCTTTCCTATGATATATCACATGCCGGGTAACAGATAAATACAGAAAAGTGGGGGGGAGGGAATTGGGGGGGATGGACACCGGAGATGCATAAACATAGTAGCAAGAGGGGGGAAGAGAAAGATGGGGAAAAACTGGGCTCGTGATGCCCAACAGTTTGATGAGAACTCTCTCTGAGGCGGAACTTCCTACTTATAGGAGCAAAAGTCACCGAGTTATTGTCTTTTGAAAAAAAAATTTTTGCAAAAATTTGCTTTTTTTGGCCATAACTTTCTGGAAAGACCTCGTAAAGCTTAGTTAACATGATTTTCAGTTCGGAAATTTTAATACCTTTAATTTAAGGTGTATTATGTGGGGGGTATTAGCTTAAATTAAAAAGTTCAATAAAAACGGTCATAACTTTATGGTCGTGCCTCGTATGTCTAAGCTTGTATGTTATTCAGTTCGGAATTTAATTTACCTTTATTTTAAGGTGTATGTTGAGGGGATGCGGGGGAAATTTAATGATGTCGAGTCTCAGATTCAATTTTGAAAGGATTTTCCATCGATTATGAGTCGTTAATTAGCTAATTGCGTCCGTAATTACGGCGGGATTTTCTCGAAACCGCAAACACCGGGTGTCCGAGAAAACGGCGGTGCGAATCGACATATCATAAGAAGCTCTGCGTGGCCCGGGAGCGAAGGAGTTCCGGTCACAAGGGCGAATGTTACACACATACATACAGACAGACGTTTACGGACATTAATAGTAGTAGAGATGATAATGCAAAGAAATCCTATATTTTTTCATATTTCCTTAAATATCTCGGCTCCTATTGGTCGGAGAGCTTAGATCTCGCGCCAAAAGTAGCTGCGAAGCACCCAAGCAAACTTTTCCCCGCGATTATTTTGCCGTCTTCCAATTTCCTCTAACTGTATTAGGGGCCCGGGTAGGGCCCTTTAATATATTTTTCGTAGTAATTTCAGCAATTATGTTAAATTATTGGTTAAGACCGCCACCCTCCTGATCCCTGTATCTATGGAAAGGTTGTGTGAAGGAGTTTCGTTCAGATACGCTTTCGTTAAGATTAGAGTGCGCTCCCTGGTGGTGGAATATGGAACTAACATAACACGATATAGCTAAAATTAGGAAATCTAACAATGCAATCTGTTTGAAACTTTGAGATAGTTCATAACACTTAATAAAAAGAACTTTCCGTAGATACATGGGTCGGGAGGGTGGCGGTCCTAACCAATATTTTCAGAAATTTAGAAAAATGCTCCCCTAGGGGGGTGAAAAGGGGGAGGATGAGAACCGAAGATGCATAACTTGAATCAGCCTTCACAGACCTTTCCTATGATATATCACATGCCGGGTAACAGATAAATACAGAAAAGTGGGGGGGGGAGGGAATTGGGGGGGATGGACACCGGAGATGCATAAACATAGTAGCAAGAGGGGGGAAGAGAAAGATGGGGAAAAACTGGGCTCGTGATGCCCAACAGTTTGATGAGAACTCTCTCTGAGGCGGAACTTCCTACTTATAGGAGCAAAAGTCACCGAGTTATTGTCTTTTGAAAAAAAAATTTTTGCAAAAATTTGCTTTTTTTGGCCATAACTTTCTGGAAAGACCTCGTAAAGCTTAGTTAACATGATTTTCAGTTCGGAAATTTTAATACCTTTAATTTAAGGTGTATTATGTGGGGGGTATTAGCTTAAATTAAAAAGTTCAATAAAAACGGTCATAACTTTATGGTCGTGCCTCGTATGTCTAAGCTTGTATGTTATTCAGTTCGGAATTTAATTTACCTTTATTTTAAGGTGTATGTTGAGTGGGTGCGGGGGAAATTTAATGATGTCGAGTCTCAGATTCAATTTTGAAAGGATTTTCCATCGATTATGAGTCGTTAATTAGCTAATTGCGTCCGTAATTACGGCGGGATTTTCTCGAAACCGCAAACACCGGGTGTCCGAGAAAACGGCGGTGCGAATCGACATATCATAAGAAGCTCTGCGTGGCCCGGGAGCGAAGGAGTTCCGGTCACAAGGGCGAATGTTACACACATACATACAGACAGACGTTTACGGACATTAATAGTAGTAGAGATGATAATGCAAAGAAATCCTATATTTTTTCATATTTCCTTAAATATCTCGGCTCCTATTGGTCGGAGAGCTTAGATCTCGCGCCAAAAGTAGCTGCGAAGCACCCAAGCAAACTTTTCCCCGCGATTATTTTGCCGTCTTCCAATTTCCTCTAACTGTATTAGGGGCCCGGGTAGGGCCCCTTTAATATATTTTTCGTAGTAATTTCAGCAATTATGTTAAATTATTGGTTAAGACCGCCACCCTCCTGATCCCTGTATCTATGGAAAGGTTGTGTGAAGGAGTTTCGTTCAGATACGCTTTCGTTAAGATTAGAGTGCGCTCCCTGGTGGTGGAATATGGAACTAACATAACACGATATAGCTAAAATTAGGAAATCTAACAATGCAATCTGTTTGAAACTTTGAGATAGTTCATAACACTTAATAAAAAGAACTTTCCGTAGATACATGGGTCGGGAGGGTGGCGGTCCTAACCAATATTTTCAGAAATTTAGAAAAATGCTCCCCTAGGGGGGTGAAAAGGGGGAGGATGAGAACCGAAGATGCATAACTTGAATCAGCCTTCACAGACCTTTCCTATGATATATCACATGCCGGGTAACAGATAAATACAGAAAAGTGGGGGGGGGAGGGAATTGGGGGGGATGGACACCGGAGATGCATAAACATAGTAGCAAGAGGGGGGAAGAGAAAGATGGGGAAAAACTGGGCTCGTGATGCCCAACAGTTTGATGAGAACTCTCTCTGAGGCGGAACTTCCTACTTATAGGAGCAAAAGTCACCGAGTTATTGTCTTTTGAAAAAAAAATTTTTGCAAAAATTTGCTTTTTTTGGCCATAACTTTCTGGAAAGACCTCGTAAAGCTTAGTTAACATGATTTTCAGTTCGGAAATTTTAATACCTTTAATTTAAGGTGTATTATGTGGGGGGTATTAGCTTAAATTAAAAAGTTCAATAAAAACGGTCATAACTTTATGGTCGTGCCTCGTATGTCTAAGCTTGTATGTTATTCAGTTCGGAATTTAATTTACCTTTATTTTAAGGTGTATGTTGAGGGGGTGCGGGGGAAATTTAATGATGTCGAGTCTCAGATTCAATTTTGAAAGGATTTTCCATCGATTATGAGTCGTTAATTAGCTAATTGCGTCCGTAATTACGGCGGGATTTTCTCGAAACCGCAAACACCGGGTGTCCGAGAAAACGGCGGTGCGAATCGACATATCATAAGAAGCTCTGCGTGGCCCGGGAGCGAAGGAGTTCCGGTCACAAGGGCGAATGTTACACACATACATACAGACAGACGTTTACGGACATTAATAGTAGTAGAGATGATAATGCAAAGAAATCCTATATTTTTTCATATTTCCTTAAATATCTCGGCTCCTATTGGTCGGAGAGCTTAGATCTCGCGCCAAAAGTAGCTGCGAAGCACCCAAGCAAACTTTTCCCCGCGATTATTTTGCCGTCTTCCAATTTCCTCTAACTGTATTAGGGGCCCGGGTAGGGCCCCTTTAATATATTTTTCGTAGTAATTTCAGCAATTATGTTAAATTATTGGTTAAGACCGCCACCCTCCTGATCCCTGTATCTATGGAAAGGTTGTGTGAAGGAGTTTCGTTCAGATACGCTTTCGTTAAGATTAGAGTGCGCTCCCTGGTGGTGGAATATGGAACTAACATAACACGATATAGCTAAAATTAGGAAATCTAACAATGCAATCTGTTTGAAACTTTGAGATAGTTCATAACACTTAATAAAAAGAACTTTCCGTAGATACATGGGTCGGGAGGGTGGCGGTCCTAACCAATATTTTCAGAAATTTAGAAAAATGCTCCCCTAGGGGGGTGAAAAGGGGGAGGATGAGAACCGAAGATGCATAACTTGAATCAGCCTTCACAGACCTTTCCTATGATATATCACATGCCGGGTAACAGATAAATACAGAAAAGTGGGGGGGGAGGGAATTGGGGGGGATGGACACCGGAGATGCATAAACATAGTAGCAAGAGGGGGGAAGAGAAAGATGGGGAAAAACTGGGCTCGTGATGCCCAACAGTTTGATGAGAACTCTCTCTGAGGCGGAACTTCCTACTTATAGGAGCAAAAGTCACCGAGTTATTGTCTTTTGAAAAAAAAATTTTTGCAAAAATTTGCTTTTTTTGGCCATAACTTTCTGGAAAGACCTCGTAAAGCTTAGTTAACATGATTTTCAGTTCGGAAATTTTAATACCTTTAATTTAAGGTGTATTATGTGGGGGGTATTAGCTTAAATTAAAAAGTTCAATAAAAACGGTCATAACTTTATGGTCGTGCCTCGTATGTCTAAGCTTGTATGTTATTCAGTTCGGAATTTAATTTACCTTTATTTTAAGGTGTATGTTGAGCGGGTGCGGGGGAAATTTAATGATGTCGAGTCTCAGATTCAATTTTGAAAGGATTTTCCATCGATTATGAGTCGTTAATTAGCTAATTGCGTCCGTAATTACGGCGGGATTTTCTCGAAACCGCAAACACCGGGTGTCCGAGAAAACGGCGGTGCGAATCGACATATCATAAGAAGCTCTGCGTGGCCCGGGAGCGAAGGAGTTCCGGTCACAAGGGCGAATGTTACACACATACATACAGACAGACGTTTACGGACATTAATAGTAGTAGAGATGATCAATACAAAAACCCTTAACGGGTTAAAAGTTTGTGACGCAGCACTTTATCTTATGCTCTAAGAATTTTAAATATGGAACTTAAAAATAATGATATCAAATTTTGAGTGACGCTATGCTATTAATTATAATCTCTCTATATATTATTTATTTCATCTTTTTATTTTTTTATAATCGCATGTGCAAAAATTATGTTCAATTTAAAAAAAACGTATAAAAGTTTATTCATTGATGCTTTAACATTTACACCTCTCATAAATTATATGATATCAAAATTTTAGTGACGCTTTGATGTGGCTTTAAACGATTTGTTTTAAAATTAAATTTAAATTATTTTTGTTTTGGCTAAGATATATTCACACACCTAAATAATAGTTTTAATTTTCCAATATACTTTAAATATGTCACTTTCACTGAATTTATATGATGCATTTAAATGCATTTATTTGAATAAATTGATTTATCCTTTGTCCAATGCTATTAAAAATTTAAAATAAGATTTACGTAAATAATTTTTTTGCCTCATAGTATCCATTTGAATACATTTCACTTAGTTTGGATACAATGACGCAAAAAAATTATTTACGTAAATCTTATTTTAAATTTTTAATAGCATTGGACAAAGGATAAATCAATTTATTCAAATAAATGCATTTAAATGCATCATATAAATTCAGTGAAAGTGACATATTTAAAGTATATTGGAAAATTAAAACTATTATTTAGGTGTGTGAATATATCTTAGCCAAAACAAAAATAATTTAAATTTAATTTTAAAACAAATCGTTTAAAGCCACATCAAAGCGTCACTAAAATTTTGATATCATATAATTTATGAGAGGTGTAAATGTTAAAGCATCAATGAATAAACTTTTATACGTTTTTTTTAAATTGAACATAATTTTTGCACATGCGATTATAAAAAAATAAAAAGATGAAATAAATAATATATAGAGAGATTATAATTAATAGCATAGCGTCACTCAAAATTTGATATCATTATTTTTAAGTTCCATATTTAAAATTCTTAGAGCATAAGATAAAGTGCTGCGTCACAAACTTTTAACCCGTTAAGGGTTTTTGTATTGATATCATTACTTTTTTGAGGTTATTAAAAAAATAAATAAAACAATAAACACACACAAAAAAAATTAAAGACCAATACAAAGAATTCATAGTAAGGATATTCATTCACCTTCAATCTCTCCCCCCTCCCTCCCCGCAAAAAAGGATGACCATGCTTCAATTTTAAAGAGCACCGTGCAATGAGATTTTTATAAGAACGCTTTGGTAAGATATGGAAGTAATGTACAACATGCATGTTTAGAGGGTATTTCTGTTGGTTTGTTTCAGAGATAAAAAAAGCTATGTTACATTTTACTATATAAAAAATTTACTTTGTTAAGAAAAATAGCAAGAAATATTACTCTTTAAACCTTTATATATATATATATATATATAATCATCGCTCCCTTGTAAAAGTAATTACATACATTTATATTAAATCCAAAACTACAAATTTCTGCTTCTCCCTTTTCTCATTCCTAGTGCAAAAAAATTAAATATTCTTTAATTTTATATAAAATAATCTTTCACCATCCCTATTTAAAATTCTTTATTAACAATAGTAATAAATCATATAAAATAATCCCCTGAGCTCCGAAGATTCCACTTCTGCTTTTGGACCCACCTCTCCAGCTTACCTAAATAATAAAATCTTTCAAAAATTAGTTTGAAAAAAAAAATCTGCAACATTTGTTGCTCACTAACATAAATAAATAAATAAGCACTAACTTCCCTAATGTAAAGTCATGGAAAAAAAAGTAAGCACCCCCTACTAACTCCTCATAGTCCAAGAGCTGTTAAACATTTTAGGGAAGGTATTTGTGGCACCCTGAAAATTTGTGCAGCACTTCTTTTGTAATGGCTGAATACAAAATCGAATGTCTGGCTGAAGGATCGTGGGCCAAAAACTGTGCCAAACACGTGTCAAGTGCCATTTTTTGACTACCCCAAAAAAAAGGTATTTGAGGCACGCTGAGATTGAGACAGAATAATATTTATGCTTAAAAAAAAAAAATATTTTGAAAATGACAGACACTTTAGTCGGCACAAAAACTGTGCCAGACACGTGTCTGGCACAGTTTTTGGGCCACGATCCTTCAGCCAGACATTCGATTTTGTATTCAGGCATTACAAAAGAAGTGTTGCACAAATTTTCAGGGTGCCTCAAATACCTACTCAAAAATGTTCAACAGCTCTCCTACTATCAACAAATTACCGTAGAAGAAAGTTACTGGTACCGAACGATTGGAAATAAAGTCTACTTTTAAATGATGTATATAAAATTTGCTTAAGGGGTCATCTACATATTAAAATGAACCATAACTTTGTTTTTTTCAATAGCAGTACACAATTCTTACAGCATAAATGAATTCTACACCATTTAATTAGCCTAAAAACAAATTTTTATGCAATTCGTACTATAAGTTTCCGAGAAAATAGTTATTTTAAAACAAGCTTATTTTAAGGGCTGTATCCAAATTGAAGTTCGGTATTCGATTGTTAACCGAGGGAGCCCCCTTCTTGATCAAGGCACCTTAAGCGTCACTCAACCAGTCAATGAAGTCTGCTAGATTGCAGGACAGCGTAAGACATTTCAAAATATCTAGTCACTTCTATCATAGACGGCCCCTTAAACCATCATTTTGCCGTTTTTTAAGCACAATTTGAAAACTATTTGGAAAAAAAAATGTGAAATTTTGAATTTCCATAAAGCAGGACTTAATAAATCTAAATCCATCAAAAAAATTGTAGGTTGCAATTCATAATTTTTTCGAATATTAATTTCATAATTCATATCATAAAATTATAAAAAATTGCAAATTCAACGTATTTATGTTTAAGTATATTAGTATTACTGCTACACAAAAAATTAGCACATTAGAAGCATAATTTCAGGAGATATGAATAAAAATATGAAAATGTAATTCAACATTAGAAGCACTATATTTTGAATGTTTATAATTCAAAAACTTATTATTCAAATGACTTGAAATTTGGTGCCTAGGCATAGTTTGAACCGAAGATTTGAAATATCTCGTTAAAATTGGGTATTGCCATTGAAAAAAATGAAGTTTGGATTTGTTTTAATATGTAGATGGCCCCCTAAGCAAATTTTATATACATCGTTTAAAAATAGACTTTATTTCCAATCGTTCGGTACCAATAACTTTCGTCTACGATAATAATTTATTAAGGAGTTAGTAGAGGGTGTTTACTTTTTTCTTTTCCGCGACTGTACATTTCACCTTTTCTCCCTCCCCCTACTCCCCAGCATTAAAATAATTTAAAATCTTTATTTTTATACAGAAAATTCTTCTATATAAATTATCCTCCTATTCCTCAAAATTACCACTTTCCCACTCCAGCCTAGAGATTTCAATCTTTAAAGCTTTTGAGAAAAACGGATCTGCAAAGTCTGTTGCTTAATAATAAAAAATATACGTATAACCATGTACACTTTAAATTATTTTTCACACAATCAATTGATGTCATGATAATATTTGTTCTGAGCGAATAATGTGTTGGCTGGGCTGTCGTACAGATAGCTCAATTGGAAGAGTACTGGCAATTAAAGCCAAGGGTTATTAAAGTTCACTGTAATTCAAAATATTTAACCCCTTCGCGACAAGAGCCCTTTGGTTAATTTTTAACCTTTTACTACAGGTTTTTAAAAGCAGAAAATTTTCTGTAATTGAATCACAGAAATGCTCCGATTAAAGAAGGTAAACTTTACAATTAAAAATAAGTGGTGAGAATAATGGAGGATTCTGAACACCTTAAGTGGCTAAGTATACCGGTCGCTCATCCCCAAGGGCTTAAAGATGCTTTTTTGCTATTATAACCTTTAGGATTTACAATATAAAAAAATCTTAATCACTTCTGAGGTAAATAAAGACAGTGGAAAAAAATCAAGATGGCAATGTTTGGATTGGTAAATTCTAAGCTGAGCAATTTAAGCTACAAAATGAAAAAATTATAAAGTTGTAATAATGCCCTCTTCAGAGCAGTCACAGATACTAAATCTTTAAGGTTTTTGATGAGTGAACTTGAACTACAGATGAATATAGTAGAAGATCTTTATAAAGCACACCTTGGGATGAGAAGTTGTGTGTATTATTGAATTTTGCATTATTTAGATCATATTTCATACATCATTAAATTTACCTGGTATACATGCTTTGAATTACATTCCTTGGAACCAGAAATTGTGCAAATTATAAAATTTTACATAATAGGTACAGATCACACACTATTAAATTACCTTAAAGCATGATCCAGATATGCCTGGGCAAAGTACAGTCGGACCTCGTTTTCCCGACACCCGGTTTTCACGTCATTCCGTTTATCACGTCAGTTTTTCAAAGTCCCGATTTTCTGTATATGATTTTAATGCAAATAAACTCCGGATTTTACGTCGTTGAATAATTTTAAACTCCGGATATCTCGACGGATTTTCTTGTGGCCACACGGCGTTTTTCATCCGATTAAAACGGAAGCATTGCATTGTTCAGTAGTTATCTAACATACATTTCTGAAACAACGAATATTGATTACAATTCATTGCATAATATCGAAAAAATAATTGTAGGATCTAGCTAAAGCAAACCTTAATTCATCGATATTTCATGTAACAATAAAAAAAAATCAGTCATCATAAATCTGATTTTTATCCTTTTCAATTTTCTTTTTTGTGTTTATTTTGTTTAACAGTAATGTTGTATTGCTTAAAACTGCAAGAACAGTTATGAATTTAAAATTGTCTTAAATTAATTAAAAATACAGCTTTTTATAAACCTATTTTTCTCTAACTCCGGTTATCGCGACACACCGCTTATGACGACACTTTTTTCTGGACATTAGAGTGTCGGGATAACGAGGTTCGACTGTAATTATAAACAGTGGTAGCTCGTTACTGACAGTTTTGGGGGCACTAAATGCATTGTTGGCAAATTTATTCCTTTTTCACTATTTTTAATAATAATGAAATCTTTGCCTTATTTTTGGCAGAACTTTCTTCCATTAAATAAGGCAAAAATTTAGTAAAAGAAAAACTTTTGGAAGGCATGCATTTTAGTGCTGCAAGAAAAACCTGTCATGAGTTACTACTGATAAAAACACCCTTTTACAAAAAAAATTAATATAATAACATTGTTTTCATTGCTCCAAAATAATGTGTTAAAGACGATAATGCATCAAATTTAGTGTTCCAAGAAATAGCAATATTTGTGAAATACCTAAGCTTCTTAACTGCAAAATTCATTGTTTACATATGAGAAATACATTACATTTTCTGCATTAAAATGTTTAAGTGGCAGACTTTTGTGATTGAACAAGAACTGCTTGCAGAGTGCTTTTAATGATTTTAGAATATAAAATTATGGCTCTTAAACTGCTATTAATCCAATACAGTAATAGGGATAAAAAAAAATCATTAAATAGTTCATTTAAAAAAATTATTTGTATTTTGATCAGATATACCGATTATTACTACCATTTGTTATATGTAACATATTTATTAGAAAAGTTACAACTATTTTGATGAAGTTTTGGACCCCCCCCCCCCCTACTCCCTGACATACTGTCAAATTTCGCGAGGGTTTTTTTCCTTGTGATGTTCCTCCCCCGACCGAGAATGGAGCGGGTTTTTTACAATCAACTGATTAATTTTGTTTTTCTTTTATTGCTACTTTTTTATGTTAGTGTGGTGATCTTTCAAATGCTATTGCACAACGAGGCGATAAACGTGCTACTCTGTAAGTGATACGGCAACCCTCCAGTGTACAGGTGGAATTGATAAAAAGAGTTTTTGTAATCGGAATATGAAAGTCTAATTATCATGACAGCTACAATGCAGCTGCTAATGAAATTTTGTGAAACCAATCTTTTCTAAATAGTAACATGTTCTGAATTGTTCTTATTTACAATAATACTTCATTACCACAAATACCATATAAGGGAGCTGGCTACTTTTATATTTTTTAAAAGTAAATTATTTAAAGCTTTCTTTTAAGCATATTAACTTTAAAATTAAATAAAAACAAGTATCTTACTTTTGCAAAAAAGCTGTTTTATCTTATTTATCTATAAACTTTAATTACTAAATAAGGAAAAGTATCATGATGAAAATTTTTACTTTTAGGAGCTCAAAACAACCAGTCAAGATAAAATGGTTCATTTTGAGCTAATCGTGATAATTTAAGTATATAAAGTAGAATTTACTATCAGTCAAAAATATGTCCAAGACTGAAATCAGTCCTGAGACTGAAGGTCTTGCACCCATGGCTGTAATCAGCCTAAAAGAAATGCTTCAGGGGTTTTTTTTGTTGTTGTTTTTTTTTCTTCTGTTTTTCTTTTGTTACAGAGATAAACGGAAATAAGAATTATTTTTCCCCCTTTAGGTTTAATTTTATAAAAATAAAATACTACGATGCTTTAATTTTTGAAGCTGAAAAGAGTTATATATATAAAAAAAATAAATAAATAAACGAAAGATACCCATATTTCGAAAAAGATGTCATTTTAAGTCAATTTTCGTTTATAATGTTATTAGAAACGATTCGCAAATGAATCATTTTATAAACGGGATTGGAAATCTTAATTTTGATTTCTTCATATCTTTTATTTAAATTGTGCGTTCTTTAAAAATGAAAGATTTTGTTTAATTTCTTTAAAAGAAGACTCAAAACACAAAATTAAATTAGTAATCTATCTGTATTACACTCACATATCACAAGAAATATCTATGCCACACATGAACGTTATTTTGCAAGGAAAACAGTTATGAGTATTGTTGAAAATAAAAACAATTCAGAACATTATACTAATTAGAAAGGATCGGTTGCAAAGAATGCTGTCTGGATAATTAGAAATTGTACTCACTTTCTCCCCTTGGAATACCATTTCAAGATCTTTGATATTTCTTATTTCTTCAGTCAACTTCGCGTATCGCGTAGTGATACATGGCGAAGTCTTATGGCGAACGCGATGAATTTTTATTTCGATACGAGAATTTGCGATAAATATCGAATTTCGATACGAGAATTTTTTTTTAAATGTGAAATATTTTCTCCTTAAAAAATGTTTACTTACTATGAGTAACAATGAAATAAAATACATATAATTACAAAATACTGTTCCATTTAAAAAAATCAGTCTAAGTATTTTAAAGCACATAATAAACTGTTTTTGTAGTTTAAAAAAAGATTTATTGCCAATATTCAGATTTTTAACTGTGACCGTAATCGCGCAAAACCGATGTGCAACGTTCTGTCTGCTAGCCCATAGAATAACATGTAATCCGCGATCCTAAGAAGTCCAATTTTTCATGCGGATTATATAAAAATTTAGAGTTTTCCTAGATACTAGGTTAGTGTTATCCACTTCATCAAAAACAGATTCATTTTATATATTAATGTTTTAAAAAAAATCTAGACCGTTTCGGAGAAAAAAAAAAGACAAACTTACACCATCGAAATTGTTTTCAAAACGGGTTTGCAGATCTGAAAATATACTGCACGTAGAATTGTAAAAAATTCAGAATAGGATTAGACTGCAGATATAAGACTGTTTTAAAAAAATCAGAACAATAGGACCTATATTTGCTGAGTTATTAATAGGCGGCTTTTCGCATTTTCTTTGATGTCGAGTTAGCTGTATATATGAGTTCCGCCATCTACGAATTCTACGATACGATACGATACGATACGATTTTAGGCTTAAGGCTGCGTCACTCGGAATACTACCGTCTTCCATGATAATGCAAAGAAATCCTATATTTTTTCATATTTCCTTAAATATCTCGGCTCCTATTGGTCGGAGAGCTTAGATCTCGCGCCAAAAGTAGCTGCGAAGCACCCAAGCAAACTTTTCCCCGCGATTATTTTGCCGTCTTCCAATTTCCTCTAACTGTATTAGGGGCCCGGGTAGGGCCCCTTTAATATATTTTTCGTAGTAATTTCAGCAATTATGTTAAATTATTGGTTAAGACCGCCACCCTCCTGATCCCTGTATCTATGGAAAGGTTGTGTGAAGGAGTTTCGTTCAGATACGCTTTCGTTAAGATTAGAGTGCGCTCCCTGGTGGTGGAATATGGAACTAACATAACACGATATAGCTAAAATTAGGAAATCTAACAATGCAATCTGTTTGAAACTTTGAGATAGTTCATAACACTTAATAAAAAGAACTTTCCGTAGATACATGGGTCGGGAGGGTGGCGGTCCTAACCAATATTTTCAGAAATTTAGAAAAATGCTCCCCTAGGGGGGTGAAAAGGGGGAGGATGAGAACCGAAGATGCATAACTTGAATCAGCCTTCACAGACCTTTCCTATGATATATCACATGCCGGGTAACAGATAAATACAGAAAAGTGGGGGGGGGAGGGAATTGGGGGGGATGGACACCGGAGATGCATAAACATAGTAGCAAGAGGGGGGAAGAGAAAGATGGGGAAAAACTGGGCTCGTGATGCCCAACAGTTTGATGAGAACTCTCTCTGAGGCGGAACTTCCTACTTATAGGAGCAAAAGTCACCGAGTTATTGTCTTTTGAAAAAAAAATTTTTGCAAAAATTTGCTTTTTTTGGCCATAACTTTCTGGAAAGACCTCGTAAAGCTTAGTTAACATGATTTTCAGTTCGGAAATTTTAATACCTTTAATTTAAGGTGTATTATGTGGGGGGTATTAGCTTAAATTAAAAAGTTCAATAAAAACGGTCATAACTTTATGGTCGTGCCTCGTATGTCTAAGCTTGTATGTTATTCAGTTCGGAATTTAATTTACCTTTATTTTAAGGTGTATGTTGAGGGGGTGCGGGGGAAATTTAATGATGTCGAGTCTCAGATTCAATTTTGAAAGGATTTTCCATCGATTATGAGTCGTTAATTAGCTAATTGCGTCCGTAATTACGGCGGGATTTTCTCGAAACCGCAAACACCGGGTGTCCGAGAAAACGGCGGTGCGAATCGACATATCATAAGAAGCTCTGCGTGGCCCGGGAGCGAAGGAGTTCCGGTCACAAGGGCGAATGTTACACACATACATACAGACAGACGTTTACGGACATTAATAGTAGTAGAGATGATAATGCAAAGAAATCCTATATTTTTTCATATTTCCTTAAATATCTCGGCTCCTATTGGTCGGAGAGCTTAGATCTCGCGCCAAAAGTAGCTGCGAAGCACCCAAGCAAACTTTTCCCCGCGATTATTTTGCCGTCTTCCAATTTCCTCTAACTGTATTAGGGGCCCGGGTAGGGCCCCTTTAATATATTTTTCGTAGTAATTTCAGCAATTATGTTAAATTATTGGTTAAGACCGCCACCCTCCTGATCCCTGTATCTATGGAAAGGTTGTGTGAAGGAGTTTCGTTCAGATACGCTTTCGTTAAGATTAGAGTGCGCTCCCTGGTGGTGGAATATGGAACTAACATAACACGATATAGCTAAAATTAGGAAATCTAACAATGCAATCTGTTTGAAACTTTGAGATAGTTCATAACACTTAATAAAAAGAACTTTCCGTAGATACATGGGTCGGGAGGGTGGCGGTCCTAACCAATATTTTCAGAAATTTAGAAAAATGCTCCCCTAGGGGGGTGAAAAGGGGGAGGATGAGAACCGAAGATGC
Source organism: Maratus speciosus (assembly GCA_963932465.1). NCBI lineage: Eukaryota > Metazoa > Arthropoda > Arachnida > Araneae > Salticidae > Maratus > Maratus speciosus. Next base: position 500,691,100 of record OZ010796.1, read on the forward strand.
ATAACTTGAATCAGCCTTCACAGACCTTTCCTATGATATATCACATGCCGGGTAACAGATAAATACAGAAAAGTGGGGGGGGAGGGAATTGGGGGGGATGGACACCGGAGATGCATAAACATAGTAGCAAGAGGGGGGAAGAGAAAGATGGGGAAAAACTGGGCTCGTGATGCCCAACAGTTTGATGAGAACTCTCTCTGAGGCGGAACTTCCTACTTATAGGAGCAAAAGTCACCGAGTTATTGTCTTTTGAAAAAAAAATTTTTGCAAAAATTTGCTTTTTTTGGCCATAACTTTCTGGAAAGACCTCGTAAAGCTTAGTTAACATGATTTTCAGTTCGGAAATTTTAATACCTTTAATTTAAGGTGTATTATGTGGGGGGTATTAGCTTAAATTAAAAAGTTCAATAAAAACGGTCATAACTTTATGGTCGTGCCTCGTATGTCTAAGCTTGTATGTTATTCAGTTCGGAATTTAATTTACCTTTATTTTAAGGTGTATGTTGAGCGGGTGCGGGGGAAATTTAATGATGTCGAGTCTCAGATTCAATTTTGAAAGGATTTTCCATCGATTATGAGTCGTTAATTAGCTAATTGCGTCCGTAATTACGGCGGGATTTTCTCGAAACCGCAAACACCGGGTGTCCGAGAAAACGGCGGTGCGAATCGACATATCATAAGAAGCTCTGCGTGGCCCGGGAGCGAAGGAGTTCCGGTCACAAGGGCGAATGTTACACACATACATACAGACAGACGTTTACGGACATTAATAGTAGTAGAGATGATCAATACAAAAACCCTTAACGGGTTAAAAGTTTGTGACGCAGCACTTTATCTTATGCTCTAAGAATTTTAAATATGGAACTTAAAAATAATGATATCAAATTTTGAGTGACGCTATGCTATTAATTATAATCTCTCTATATATTATTTATTTCATCTTTTTATTTTTTTATAATCGCATGTGCAAAAATTATGTTCAATTTAAAAAAAACGTATAAAAGTTTATTCATTGATGCTTTAACATTTACACCTCTCATAAATTATATGATATCAAAATTTTAGTGACGCTTTGATGTGGCTTTAAACGATTTGTTTTAAAATTAAATTTAAATTATTTTTGTTTTGGCTAAGATATATTCACACACCTAAATAATAGTTTTAATTTTCCAATATACTTTAAATATGTCACTTTCACTGAATTTATATGATGCATTTAAATGCATTTATTTGAATAAATTGATTTATCCTTTGTCCAATGCTATTAAAAATTTAAAATAAGATTTACGTAAATAATTTTTTTGCCTCATAGTATCCATTTGAATACATTTCACTTAGTTTGGATACAATGACGCAAAAAAATTATTTACGTAAATCTTATTTTAAATTTTTAATAGCATTGGACAAAGGATAAATCAATTTATTCAAATAAATGCATTTAAATGCATCATATAAATTCAGTGAAAGTGACATATTTAAAGTATATTGGAAAATTAAAACTATTATTTAGGTGTGTGAATATATCTTAGCCAAAACAAAAATAATTTAAATTTAATTTTAAAACAAATCGTTTAAAGCCACATCAAAGCGTCACTAAAATTTTGATATCATATAATTTATGAGAGGTGTAAATGTTAAAGCATCAATGAATAAACTTTTATACGTTTTTTTTAAATTGAACATAATTTTTGCACATGCGATTATAAAAAAATAAAAAGATGAAATAAATAATATATAGAGAGATTATAATTAATAGCATAGCGTCACTCAAAATTTGATATCATTATTTTTAAGTTCCATATTTAAAATTCTTAGAGCATAAGATAAAGTGCTGCGTCACAAACTTTTAACCCGTTAAGGGTTTTTGTATTGATATCATTACTTTTTTGAGGTTATTAAAAAAATAAATAAAACAATAAACACACACAAAAAAAATTAAAGACCAATACAAAGAATTCATAGTAAGGATATTCATTCACCTTCAATCTCTCCCCCCTCCCTCCCCGCAAAAAAGGATGACCATGCTTCAATTTTAAAGAGCACCGTGCAATGAGATTTTTATAAGAACGCTTTGGTAAGATATGGAAGTAATGTACAACATGCATGTTTAGAGGGTATTTCTGTTGGTTTGTTTCAGAGATAAAAAAAGCTATGTTACATTTTACTATATAAAAAATTTACTTTGTTAAGAAAAATAGCAAGAAATATTACTCTTTAAACCTTTATATATATATATATATATATAATCATCGCTCCCTTGTAAAAGTAATTACATACATTTATATTAAATCCAAAACTACAAATTTCTGCTTCTCCCTTTTCTCATTCCTAGTGCAAAAAAATTAAATATTCTTTAATTTTATATAAAATAATCTTTCACCATCCCTATTTAAAATTCTTTATTAACAATAATAATAAATCATATAAAATAATCCCCTGAGCTCCGAAGATTCCACTTCTGCTTTTGGACCCACCTCTCCAGCTTACCTAAATAATAAAATCTTTCAAAAATTAGTTTGAAAAAAAAAATCTGCAACATTTGTTGCTCACTAACATAAATAAATAAATAAGCACTAACTTCCCTAATGTAAAGTCATGGAAAAAAAAGTAAGCACCCCCTACTAACTCCTCATAGTCCAAGAGCTGTTAAACATTTTAGGGAAGGTATTTGTGGCACCCTGAAAATTTGTGCAGCACTTCTTTTGTAATGGCTGAATACAAAATCGAATGTCTGGCTGAAGGATCGTGGGCCAAAAACTGTGCCAAACACGTGTCAAGTGCCATTTTTTGACTACCCCAAAAAAAAGGTATTTGAGGCACGCTGAGATTGAGACAGAATAATATTTATGCTTAAAAAAAAAAATATTTTGAAAATGACAGACACTTTAGTCGGCACAAAAACTGTGCCAGACACGTGTCTGGCACAGTTTTTGGGCCACGATCCTTCAGCCAGACATTCGATTTTGTATTCAGGCATTACAAAAGAAGTGTTGCACAAATTTTCAGGGTGCCTCAAATACCTACTCAAAAATGTTCAACAGCTCTCCTACTATCAACAAATTACCGTAGAAGAAAGTTACTGGTACCGAACGATTGGAAATAAAGTCTACTTTTAAATGATGTATATAAAATTTGCTTAAGGGGTCATCTACATATTAAAATGAACCATAACTTTGTTTTTTTCAATAGCAGTACACAATTCTTACAGCATAAATGAATTCTACACCATTTAATTAGCCTAAAAACAAATTTTTATGCAATTCGTACTATAAGTTTCCGAGAAAATAGTTATTTTAAAACAAGCTTATTTTAAGGGCTGTATCCAAATTGAAGTTCGGTATTCGATTGTTAACCGAGGGAGCCCCCTTCTTGATTAAGGCACCTTAAGCGTCACTCAACCAGTCAATGAAGTCTGCTAGATTGCAGGACAGCGTAAGACATTTCAAAATATCTAGTCACTTCTATCATAGACGGCCCCTTAAACCATCATTTTGCCGTTTTTTAAGCACAATTTGAAAACTATTTGGAAAAAAAAATGTGAAATTTTGAATTTCCATAAAGCAGGACTTAATAAATCTAAATCCATCAAAAAAATTGTAGGTTGCAATTCATAATTTTTTCGAATATTAATTTCATAATTCATATCATAAAATTATAAAAAATTGCAAATTCAACGTATTTATGTTTAAGTATATTAGTATTACTGCTACACAAAAAATTAGCACATTAGAAGCATAATTTCAGGAGATATGAATAAAAATATGAAAATGTAATTCAACATTAGAAGCACTATATTTTGAATGTTTATAATTCAAAAACTTATTATTCAAATGACTTGAAATTTGGTGCCTAGGCATAGTTTGAACCGAAGATTTGAAATATCTCGTTAAAATTGGGTATTGCCATTGAAAAAAATGAAGTTTGGATTTGTTTTAATATGTAGATGGCCCCCTAAGCAAATTTTATATACATCGTTTAAAAATAGACTTTATTTCCAATCGTTCGGTACCAATAACTTTCGTCTACGATAATAATTTATTAAGGAGTTAGTAGAGGGTGTTTACTTTTTTCTTTTCCGCGACTGTACATTTCACCTTTTCTCCCTCCCCCTACTCCCCAGCATTAAAATAATTTAAAATCTTTATTTTTATACAGAAAATTCTTCTATATAAATTATCCTCCTATTCCTCAAAATTACCACTTTCCCACTCCAGCCTAGAGATTTCAATCTTTAAAGCTTTTGAGAAAAACGGATCTGCAAAGTCTGTTGCTTAATAATAAAAAATATACGTATAACCATGTACACTTTAAATTATTTTTCACACAATCAATTGATGTCATGATAATATTTGTTCTGAGCGAATAATGTGTTGGCTGGGCTGTCGTACAGATAGCTCAATTGGAAGAGTACTGGCAATTAAAGCCAAGGGTTATTAAAGTTCACTGTAATTCAAAATATTTAACCCCTTCGCGACAAGAGCCCTTTGGTTAATTTTTAACCTTTTACTACAGGTTTTTAAAAGCAGAAAATTTTCTGTAATTGAATCACAGAAATGCTCCGATTAAAGAAGGTAAACTTTACAATTAAAAATAAGTGGTGAGAATAATGGAGGATTCTGAACACCTTAAGTGGCTAAGTATACCGGTCGCTCATCCCCAAGGGCTTAAAGATGCTTTTTTGCTATTATAACCTTTAGGATTTACAATATAAAAAAATCTTAATCACTTCTGAGGTAAATAAAGACAGTGGAAAAAAATCAAGATGGCAATGTTTGGATTGGTAAATTCTAAGCTGAGCAATTTAAGCTACAAAATGAAAAAATTATAAAGTTGTAATAATGCCCTCTTCAGAGCAGTCACAGATACTAAATCTTTAAGGTTTTTGATGAGTGAACTTGAACTACAGATGAATATAGTAGAAGATCTTTATAAAGCACACCTTGGGATGAGAAGTTGTGTGTATTATTGAATTTTGCATTATTTAGATCATATTTCATACATCATTAAATTTACCTGGTATACATGCTTTGAATTACATTCCTTGGAACCAGAAATTGTGCAAATTATAAAATTTTACATAATAGGTACAGATCACACACTATTAAATTACCTTAAAGCATGATCCAGATATGCCTGGGCAAAGTACAGTCGGACCTCGTTTTCCCGACACCCGGTTTTCACGTCATTCCGTTTATCACGTCAGTTTTTCAAAGTCCCGATTTTCTGTATATGATTTTAATGCAAATAAACTCCGGATTTTACGTCGTTGAATAATTTTAAACTCCGGATATCTCGACGGATTTTCTTGTGGCCACACGGCGTTTTTCATCCGATTAAAACGGAAGCATTGCATTGTTCAGTAGTTATCTAACATACATTTCTGAAACAACGAATATTGATTACAATTCATTGCATAATATCGAAAAAATAATTGTAGGATCTAGCTAAAGCAAACCTTAATTCATCGATATTTCATGTAACAATAAAAAAAAATCAGTCATCATAAATCTGATTTTTATCCTTTTCAATTTTCTTTTTTGTGTTTATTTTGTTTAACAGTAATGTTGTATTGCTTAAAACTGCAAGAACAGTTATGAATTTAAAATTGTCTTAAATTAATTAAAAATACAGCTTTTTATAAACCTATTTTTCTCTAACTCCGGTTATCGCGACACACCGCTTATGACGACACTTTTTTCTGGACATTAGAGTGTCGGGATAACGAGGTTCGACTGTAATTATAAACAGTGGTAGCTCGTTACTGACAGTTTTGGGGGCACTAAATGCATTGTTGGCAAATTTATTCCTTTTTCACTATTTTTAATAATAATGAAATCTTTGCCTTATTTTTGGCAGAACTTTCTTCCATTAAATAAGGCAAAAATTTAGTAAAAAAAAAACTTTTGGAAGGCATGCATTTTAGTGCTGCAAGAAAAACCTGTCATGAGTTACTACTGATAAAAACACCCATTTACAAAAAAAATTAATATAATAACATTGTTTTCATTGCTCCAAAATAATGTGTTAAAGACGATAATGCATCAAATTTAGTGTTCCAAGAAATAGCAATATTTGTGAAATACCTAAGCTTCTTAACTGCAAAATTCATTGTTTACATATGAGAAATACATTACATTTTCTGCATTAAAATGTTTAAGTGGCAGACTTTTGTGATTGAACAAGAACTGCTTGCAGAGTGCTTTTAATGATTTTAGAATATAAAATTATGGCTCTTAAACTGCTATTAATCCAATACAGTAATAGGGATAAAAAAAAATCATTAAATAGTTCATTTAAAAAAATTATTTGTATTTTGATCAGATATACCGATTATTACTACCATTTGTTATATGTAACATATTTATTAGAAAAGTTACAACTATTTTGATGAAGTTTTGGACCCCCCCCCCCTACTCCCTGACATACTGTCAAATTTCGCGAGGGTTTTTTTCCTTGTGATGTTCCTCCCCCGACCGAGAATGGAGCGGGTTTTTTACAATCAACTGATTAATTTTGTTTTTCTTTTATTGCTACTTTTTTATGTTAGTGTGGTGATCTTTCAAATGCTATTGCACAACGAGGCGATAAACGTGCTACTCTGTAAGTGATACGGCAACCCTCCAGTGTACAGGTGGAATTGATAAAAAGAGTTTTTGTAATCGGAATATGAAAGTCTAATTATCATGACAGCTACAATGCAGCTGCTAATGAAATTTTGTGAAACCAATCTTTTCTAAATAGTAACATGTTCTGAATTGTTCTTATTTACAATAATACTTCATTACCACAAATACCATATAAGGGAGCTGGCTACTTTTATATTTTTTAAAAGTAAATTATTTAAAGCTTTCTTTTAAGCATATTAACTTTAAAATTAAATAAAAACAAGTATCTTACTTTTGCAAAAAAGCTGTTTTATCTTATTTATCTATAAACTTTAATTACTAAATAAGGAAAAGTATCATGATGAAAATTTTTACTTTTAGGAGCTCAAAACAACCAGTCAAGATAAAATGGTTCATTTTGAGCTAATCGTGATAATTTAAGTATATAAAGTAGAATTTACTATCAGTCAAAAATATGTCCAAGACTGAAATCAGTCCTGAGACTGAAGGTCTTGCACCCATGGCTGTAATCAGCCTAAAAGAAATGCTTCAGGGGTTTTTTTTGTTGTTGTTTTTTTTTCTTCTGTTTTTCTTTTGTTACAGAGATAAACGGAAATAAGAATTATTTTTCCCCCTTTAGGTTTAATTTTATAAAAATAAAATACTACGATGCTTTAATTTTTGAAGCTGAAAAGAGTTATATATATAAAAAAAATAAATAAATAAACGAAAGATACCCATATTTCGAAAAAGATGTCATTTTAAGTCAATTTTCGTTTATAATGTTATTAGAAACGATTCGCAAATGAATCATTTTATAAACGGGATTGGAAATCTTAATTTTGATTTCTTCATATCTTTTATTTAAATTGTGCGTTCTTTAAAAATGAAAGATTTTGTTTAATTTCTTTAAAAGAAGACTCAAAACACAAAATTAAATTAGTAATCTATCTGTATTACACTCACATATCACAAGAAATATCTATGCCACACATGAACGTTATTTTGCAAGGAAAACAGTTATGAGTATTGTTGAAAATAAAAACAATTCAGAACATTATACTAATTAGAAAGGATCGGTTGCAAAGAATGCTGTCTGGATAATTAGAAATTGTACTCACTTTCTCCCCTTGGAATACCATTTCAAGATCTTTGATATTTCTTATTTCTTCAGTCAACTTCGCGTATCGCGTAGTGATACATGGCGAAGTCTTATGGCGAACGCGATGAATTTTTATTTCGATACGAGAATTTGCGATAAATATCGAATTTCGATACGAGAATTTTTTTTTAAATGTGAAATATTTTCTCCTTAAAAAATGTTTACTTACTATGAGTAACAATGAAATAAAATACATATAATTACAAAATACTGTTCCATTTAAAAAAATCAGTCTAAGTATTTTAAAGCACATAATAAACTGTTTTTGTAGTTTAAAAAAAGATTTATTGCCAATATTCAGATTTTTAACTGTGACCGTAATCGCGCAAAACCGATGTGCAACGTTCTGTCTGCTAGCCCATAGAATAACATGTAATCCGCGATCCTAAGAAGTCCAATTTTTCATGCGGATTATATAAAAATTTAGAGTTTTCCTAGATACTAGGTTAGTGTTATCCACTTCATCAAAAACAGATTCATTTTATATATTAATGTTTTAAAAAAAATCTAGACCGTTTCGGAGAAAAAAAAAAGACAAACTTACACCATCGAAATTGTTTTCAAAACGGGTTTGCAGATCTGAAAATATACTGCACGTAGAATTGTAAAAAATTCAGAATAGGATTAGACTGCAGATATAAGACTGTTTTAAAAAAATCAGAACAATAGGACCTATATTTGCTGAGTTATTAATAGGCGGCTTTTCGCATTTTCTTTGATGTCGAGTTAGCTGTATATATGAGTTCCGCCATCTACGAATTCTACGATACGATACGATACGATACGATTTTAGGCTTAAGGCTGCGTCACTCGGAATACTACCGTCTTCCATGATAATGCAAAGAAATCCTATATTTTTTCATATTTCCTTAAATATCTCGGCTCCTATTGGTCGGAGAGCTTAGATCTCGCGCCAAAAGTAGCTGCGAAGCACCCAAGCAAACTTTTCCCCGCGATTATTTTGCCGTCTTCCAATTTCCTCTAACTGTATTAGGGGCCCGGGTAGGGCCCCTTTAATATATTTTTCGTAGTAATTTCAGCAATTATGTTAAATTATTGGTTAAGACCGCCACCCTCCTGATCCCTGTATCTATGGAAAGGTTGTGTGAAGGAGTTTCGTTCAGATACGCTTTCGTTAAGATTAGAGTGCGCTCCCTGGTGGTGGAATATGGAACTAACATAACACGATATAGCTAAAATTAGGAAATCTAACAATGCAATCTGTTTGAAACTTTGAGATAGTTCATAACACTTAATAAAAAGAACTTTCCGTAGATACATGGGTCGGGAGGGTGGCGGTCCTAACCAATATTTTCAGAAATTTAGAAAAATGCTCCCCTAGGGGGGTGAAAAGGGGGAGGATGAGAACCGAAGATGCATAACTTGAATCAGCCTTCACAGACCTTTCCTATGATATATCACATGCCGGGTAACAGATAAATACAGAAAAGTGGGGGGGAGGGAATTGGGGGGGATGGACACCGGAGATGCATAAACATAGTAGCAAGAGGGGGGAAGAGAAAGATGGGGAAAAACTGGGCTCGTGATGCCCAACAGTTTGATGAGAACTCTCTCTGAGGCGGAAATTCCTACTTATAGGAGCAAAAGTCACCGAGTTATTGTCTTTTGAAAAAAAAATTTTTGCAAAAATTTGCTTTTTTTGGCCATAACTTTCTGGAAAGACCTCGTAAAGCTTAGTTAACATGATTTTCAGTTCGGAAATTTTAATACCTTTAATTTAAGGTGTATTATGTGGGGGGTATTAGCTTAAATTAAAAAGTTCAATAAAAACGGTCATAACTTTATGGTCGTGCCTCGTATGTCTAAGCTTGTATGTTATTCAGTTCGGAATTTAATTTACCTTTATTTTAAGGTGTATGTTGAGGGGGTGCGGGGGAAATTTAATGATGTCGAGTCTCAGATTCAATTTTGAAAGGATTTTCCATCGATTATGAGTCGTTAATTAGCTAATTGCGTCCGTAATTACGGCGGGATTTTCTCGAAACCGCAAACACCGGGTGTCCGAGAAAACGGCGGTGCGAATCGACATATCATAAGAAGCTCTGCGTGGCCCGGGAGCGAAGGAGTTCCGGTCACAAGGGCGAATGTTACACACATACATACAGACAGACGTTTACGGACATTAATAGTAGTAGAGATGATAATGCAAAGAAATCCTATATTTTTTCATATTTCCTTAAATATCTCGGCTCCTATTGGTCGGAGAGCTTAGATCTCGCGCCAAAAGTAGCTGCGAAGCACCCAAGCAAACTTTTCCCCGCGATTATTTTGCCGTCTTCCAATTTCCTCTAACTGTATTAGGGGCCCGGGTAGGGCCCCTTTAATATATTTTTCGTAGTAATTTCAGCAATTATGTTAAATTATTGGTTAAGACCGCCACCCTCCTGATCCCTGTATCTATGGAAAGGTTGTGTGAAGGAGTTTCGTTCAGATACGCTTTCGTTAAGATTAGAGTGCGCTCCCTGGTGGTGGAATATGGAACTAACATAACACGATATAGCTAAAATTAGGAAATCTAACAATGCAATCTGTTTGAAACTTTGAGATAGTTCATAACACTTAATAAAAAGAACTTTCCGTAGATACATGGGTCGGGAGGGTGGCGGTCCTAACCAATATTTTCAGAAATTTAGAAAAATGCTCCCCTAGGGGGGTGAAAAGGGGGAGGATGAGAACCGAAGATGCATAACTTGAATCAGCCTTCACAGACCTTTCCTATGATATATCACATGCCGGGTAACAGATAAATACAGAAAAGTGGGGGGGAGGGAATTGGGGGGGATGGACACCGGAGATGCATAAACATAGTAGCAAGAGGGGGGAAGAGAAAGATGGGGAAAAACTGGGCTCGTGATGCCCAACAGTTTGATGAGAACTCTCTCTGAGGCGGAACTTCCTACTTATAGGAGCAAAAGTCACCGAGTTATTGTCTTTTGAAAAAAAAATTTTTGCAAAAATTTGCTTTTTTTGGCCATAACTTTCTGGAAAGACCTCGTAAAGCTTAGTTAACATGATTTTCAGTTCGGAAATTTTAATACCTTTAATTTAAGGTGTATTATGTGGGGGGTATTAGCTTAAATTAAAAAGTTCAATAAAAACGGTCATAACTTTATGGTCGTGCCTCGTATGTCTAAGCTTGTATGTTATTCAGTTCGGAATTTAATTTACCTTTATTTTAAGGTGTATGTTGAGGGGGTGCGGGGGAAATTTAATGATGTCGAGTCTCAGATTCAATTTTGAAAGGATTTTCCATCGATTATGAGTCGTTAATTAGCTAATTGCGTCCGTAATTACGGCGGGATTTTCTCGAAACCGCAAACACCGGGTGTCCGAGAAAACGGCGGTGCGAATCGACATATCATAAGAAGCTCTGCGTGGCCCGGGAGCGAAGGAGTTCCGGTCACAAGGGCGAATGTTACACACATACATACAGACAGACGTTTACGGACATTAATAGTAGTAGAGATGATAATGCAAAGAAATCCTATATTTTTTCATATTTCCTTAAATATCTCGGCTCCTATTGGTCGGAGAGCTTAGATCTCGCGCCAAAAGTAGCTGCGAAGCACCCAAGCAAACTTTTCCCCGCGATTATTTTGCCGTCTTCCAATTTCCTCTAACTGTATTAGGGGCCCGGGTAGGGCCCCTTTAATATATTTTTCGTAGTAATTTCAGCAATTATGTTAAATTATTGGTTAAGACCGCCACCCTCCTGATCCCTGTATCTATGGAAAGGTTGTGTGAAGGAGTTTCGTTCAGATACGCTTTCGTTAAGATTAGAGTGCGCTCCCTGGTGGTGGAATATGGAACTAACATAACACGATATAGCTAAAATTAGGAAATCTAACAATGCAATCTGTTTGAAACTTTGAGATAGTTCATAACACTTAATAAAAAGAACTTTCCGTAGATACATGGGTCGGGAGGGTGGCGGTCCTAACCAATATTTTCAGAAATTTAGAAAAATGCTCCCCTAGGGGGGTGAAAAGGGGGAGGATGAGAACCGAAGATGCATAACTTGAATCAGCCTTCACAGACCTTTCCTATGATATATCACATGCCGGGTAACAGATAAATACAGAAAAGTGGGGGGGAGGGAATTGGGGGGGATGGACACCGGAGATGCATAAACATAGTAGCAAGAGGGGGGAAGAGAAAGATGGGGAAAAACTGGGCTCGTGATGCCCAACAGTTTGATGAGAACTCTCTCTGAGGCGGAACTTCCTACTTATAGGAGCAAAAGTCACCGAGTTATTGTCTTTTGAAAAAAAAATTTTTGCAAAAATTTGCTTTTTTTGGCCATAACTTTCTGGAAAGACCTCGTAAAGCTTAGTTAACATGATTTTCAGTTCGGAAATTTTAATACCTTTAATTTAAGGTGTATTATGTGGGGGGTATTAGCTTAAATTAAAAAGTTCAATAAAAACGGTCATAACTTTATGGTCGTGCCTCGTATGTCTAAGCTTGTATGTTATTCAGTTCGGAATTTAATTTACCTTTATTTTAAGGTGTATGTTGAGGGGGTGCGGGGGAAATTTAATGATGTCGAGTCTCAGATTCAATTTTGAAAGGATTTTCCATCGATTATGAGTCGTTAATTAGCTAATTGCGTCCGTAATTACGGCGGGATTTTCTCGAAACCACAAACACCGGGTGTCCGAGAAAACGGCGGTGCGAATCGACATATCATAAGAAGCTCTGCGTGGCCCGGGAGCGAAGGAGTTCCGGTCACAAGGGCGAATGTTACACACATACATACAGACAGACGTTTACGGACATTAATAGTAGTAGAGATGATAATGCAAAGAAATCCTATATTTTTTCATATTTCCTTAAATATCTCGGCTCCTATTGGTCGGAGAGCTTAGATCTCGCGCCAAAAGTAGCTGCGAAGCACCCAAGCAAACTTTTCCCCGCGATTATTTTGCCGTCTTCCAATTTCCTCTAACTGTATTAGGGGCCCGGGTAGGGCCCCTTTAATATATTTTTCGTAGTAATTTCAGCAATTATGTTAAATTATTGGTTAAGACCGCCACCCTCCTGATCCCTGTATCTATGGAAAGGTTGTGTGAAGGAGTTTCGTTCAGATACGCTTTCGTTAAGATTAGAGTGCGCTCCCTGGTGGTGGAATATGGAACTAACATAACACGATATAGCTAAAATTAGGAAATCTAACAATGCAATCTGTTTGAAACTTTGAGATAGTTCATAACACTTAATAAAAAGAACTTTCCGTAGATACATGGGTCGGGAGGGTGGCGGTCCTAACCAATATTTTCAGAAATTTAGAAAAATGCTCCCCTAGGGGGGTGAAAAGGGGGAGGATGAGAACCGAAGATGCATAACTTGAATCAGCCTTCACAGACCTTTCCTATGATATATCACATGCCGGGTAACAGATAAATACAGAAAAGTGGGGGGGAGGGAATTGGGGGGGATGGACACCGGAGATGCATAAACATAGTAGCAAGAGGGGGGAAGAGAAAGATGGGGAAAAACTGGGCTCGTGATGCCCAACAGTTTGATGAGAACTCTCTCTGAGGCGGAACTTCCTACTTATAGGAGCAAAAGTCACCGAGTTATTGTCTTTTGAAAAAAAAATTTTTGCAAAAATTTGCTTTTTTTGGCCATAACTTTCTGGAAAGACCTCGTAAAGCTTAGTTAACATGATTTTCAGTTCGGAAATTTTAATACCTTTAATTTAAGGTGTATTATGTGGGGGGTATTAGCTTAAATTAAAAAGTTCAATAAAAACGGTCATAACTTTATGGTCGTGCCTCGTATGTCTAAGCTTGTATGTTATTCAGTTCGGAATTTAATTTACCTTTATTTTAAGGTGTATGTTGAGGGGGTGCGGGGGAAATTTAATGATGTCGAGTCTCAGATTCAATTTTGAAAGGATTTTCCATCGATTATGAGTCGTTAATTAGCTAATTGCGTCCGTAATTACGGCGGGATTTTCTCGAAACCGCAAACACCGGGTGTCCGAGAAAACGGCGGTGCGAATCGACATATCATAAGAAGCTCTGCGTGGCCCGGGAGCGAAGGAGTTCCGGTCACAAGGGCGAATGTTACACACATACATACAGACAGACGTTTACGGACATTAATAGTAGTAGAGATGATAATGCAAAGAAATCCTATATTTTTTCATATTTCCTTAAATATCTCGGCTCCTATTGGTCGGAGAGCTTAGATCTCGCGCCAAAAGTAGCTGCGAAGCACCCAAGCAAACTTTTCCCCGCGATTATTTTGCCGTCTTCCAATTTCCTCTAACTGTATTAGGGGCCCGGGTAGGGCCCCTTTAATATATTTTTCGTAGTAATTTCAGCAATTATGTTAAATTATTGGTTAAGACCGCCACCCTCCTGATCCCTGTATCTATGGAAAGGTTGTGTGAAGGAGTTTCTTTCAGATACGCTTTCGTTAAGATTAGAGTGCGCTCCCTGGTGGTGGAATATGGAACTAACATAACACGATATAGCTAAAATTAGGAAATCTAACAATGCAATCTGTTTGAAACTTTGAGATAGTTCATAACACTTAATAAAAAGAACTTTCCGTAGATACATGGGTCGGGAGGGTGGCGGTCCTAACCAATATTTTCAGAAATTTAGAAAAATGCTCCCCTAGGGGGGTGAAAAGGGGGAGGATGAGAACCGAAGATGCATAACTTGAATCAGCCTTCACAGACCTTTCCTATGATATATCACATGCCGGGTAACAGATAAATACAGAAAAGTGGGGGGGAGGGAATTGGGGGGGATGGACACCGGAGATGCATAAACATAGTAGCAAGAGGGGGGAAGAGAAAGATGGGGAAAAACTGGGCTCGTGATGCCCAACAGTTTGATGAGAACTCTCTCTGAGGCGGAACTTCCTACTTATAGGAGCAAAAGTCACCGAGTTATTGTCTTTTGAAAAAAAAATTTTTGCAAAAATTTGCTTTTTTTGGCCATAACTTTCTGGAAAGACCTCGTAAAGCTTAGTTAACATGATTTTCAGTTCGGAAATTTTAATACCTTTAATTTAAGGTGTATTATGTGGGGGGTATTAGCTTAAATTAAAAAGTTCAATAAAAACGGTCATAACTTTATGGTCGTGCCTCGTATGTCTAAGCTTGTATGTTATTCAGTTCGGAATTTAATTTACCTTTATTTTAAGGTGTATGTTGAGGGGGTGCGGGGGAAATTTAATGATGTCGAGTCTCAGATTCAATTTTGAAAGGATTTTCCATCGATTATGAGTCGTTAATTAGCTAATTGCGTCCGTAATTACGGCGGGATTTTCTCGAAACCGCAAACACCGGGTGTCCGAGAAAACGGCGGTGCGAATCGACATATCATAAGAAGCTCTGCGTGGCCCGGGAGCGAAGGAGTTCCGGTCACAAGGGCGAATGTTACACACATACATACAGACAGACGTTTACGGACATTAATAGTAGTAGAGATGATAATGCAAAGAAATCCTATATTTTTTCATATTTCCTTAAATATCTCGGCTCCTATTGGTCGGAGAGCTTAGATCTCGCGCCAAAAGTAGCTGCGAAGCACCCAAGCAAACTTTTCCCCGCGATTATTTTGCCGTCTTCCAATTTCCTCTAACTGTATTAGGGGCCCGGGTAGGGCCCCTTTAATATATTTTTCGTAGTAATTTCAGCAATTATGTTAAATTATTGGTTAAGACCGCCACCCTCCTGATCCCTGTATCTATGGAAAGGTTGTGTGAAGGAGTTTCGTTCAGATACGCTTTCGTTAAGATTAGAGTGCGCTCCCTGGTGGTGGAATATGGAACTAACATAACACGATATAGCTAAAATTAGGAAATCTAACAATGCAATCTGTTTGAAACTTTGAGATAGTTCATAACACTTAATAAAAAGAACTTTCCGTAGATACATGGGTCGGGAGGGTGGCGGTCCTAACCAATATTTTCAGAAATTTAGAAAAATGCTCCCCTAGGGGGGTGAAAAGGGGGAGGATGAGAACCGAAGATGCATAACTTGAATCAGCCTTCACAGACCTTTCCTATGATATATCACATGCCGGGTAACAGATAAATACAGAAAAGTGGGGGGGAGGGAATTGGGGGGGATGGACACCGGAGATGCATAAACATAGTAGCAAGAGGGGGGAAGAGAAAGATGGGGAAAAACTGGGCTCGTGATGCCCAACAGTTTGATGAGAACTCTCTCTGAGGCGGAACTTCCTACTTATAGGAGCAAAAGTCACCGAGTTATTGCCTTTTGAAAAAAAAATTTTTGCAAAAATTTGCTTTTTTTGGCCATAACTTTCTGGAAAGACCTCGTAAAGCTTAGTTAACATGATTTTCAGTTCGGAAATTTTAATACCTTTAATTTAAGGTGTATTATGTGGGGGTATTAGCTTAAATTAAAAAGTTCAATAAAAACGGTCATAACTTTATGGTCGTGCCTCGTATGTCTAAGCTTGTATGTTATTCAGTTCGGAATTTAATTTACCTTTATTTTAAGGTGTATGTTGAGGGGGTGCGGGGGAAATTTAATGATGTCGAGTCTCAGATTCAATTTTGAAAGGATTTTCCATCGATTATGAGTCGTTAATTAGCTAATTGCGTCCGTAATTACGGCGGGATTTTCTCGAAACCACAAACACCGGGTGTCCGAGAAAACGGCGGTGCGAATCGACATATCATAAGAAGCTCTGCGTGGCCCGGGAGCGAAGGAGTTCCGGTCACAAGGGCGAATGTTACACACATACATACAGACAGACGTTTACGGACATTAATAGTAGTAGAGATGATAATGCAAAGAAATCCTATATTTTTTCATATTTCCTTAAATATCTCGGCTCCTATTGGTCGGAGAGCTTAGATCTCGCGCCAAAAGTAGCTGCGAAGCACCCAAGCAAACTTTTCCCGCGATTATTTTGCCGTCTTCCAATTTCCTCTAACTGTATTAGGGGCCCGGGTAGGGCCCCTTTAATATATTTTTCGTAGTAATTTCAGCAATTATGTTAAATTATTGGTTAAGACCGCCCCCCTCCTGATCCCTGTATCTATGGAAAGGTTGTGTGAAGGAGTTTCGTTCAGATACGCTTTCGTTAAGATTAGAGTGCGCTCCCTGGTGGTGGAATATGGAACTAACATAACACGATATAGCTAAAATTAGGAAATCTAACAATGCAATCTGTTTGAAACTTTGAGATAGTTCATAACACTTAATAAAAAGAACTTTCCGTAGATACATGGGTCGGGAGGGTGGCGGTCCTAACCAATATTTTCAGAAATTTAGAAAAATGCTCCCCTAGGGGGGTGAAAAGGGGGAGGATGAGAACCGAAGATGCATAACTTGAATCAGCCTTCACAGACCTTTCCTATGATATATCACATGCCGGGTAACAGATAAATACAGAAAAGTGGGGGGGAGGGAATTGGGGGGGATGGACACCGGAGATGCATAAACATAGTAGCAAGAGGGGGGAAGAGAAAGATGGGGAAAAACTGGGCTCGTGATGCCCAACAGTTTGATGAGAACTCTCTCTGAGGCGGAACTTCCTACTTATAGGAGCAAAAGTCACCGAGTTATTGCCTTTTGAAAAAAAAATTTTTGCAAAAATTTGCTTTTTTTGGCCATAACTTTCTGGAAAGACCTCGTAAAGCTTAGTTAACATGATTTTCAGTTCGGAAATTTTAATACCTTTAATTTAAGGTGTATTATGTGGGGGTATTAGCTTAAATTAAAAAGTTCAATAAAAACGGTCATAACTTTATGGTCGTGCCTCGTATGTCTAAGCTTGTATGTTATTCAGTTCGGAATTTAATTTACCTTTATTTTAAGGTGTATGTTGAGGGGGTGCGGGGGAAATTTAATGATGTCGAGTCTCAGATTCAATTTTGAAAGGATTTTCCATCGATTATGAGTCGTTAATTAGCTAATTGCGTCCGTAATTACGGCGGGATTTTCTCGAAACCACAAACACCGGGTGTCCGAGAAAACGGCGGTGCGAATCGACATATCATAAGAAGCTCTGCGTGGCCCGGGAGCGAAGGAGTTCCGGTCACAAGGGCGAATGTTACACACATACATACAGACAGACGTTTACGGACATTAATAGTAGTAGAGATGATAATGCAAAGAAATCCTATATTTTTTCATATTTCCTTAAATATCTCGGCTCCTATTGGTCGGAGAGCTTAGATCTCGCGCCAAAAGTAGCTGCGAAGCACCCAAGCAAACTTTTCCCGCGATTATTTTGCCGTCTTCCAATTTCCTCTAACTGTATTAGGGGCCCGGGTAGGGCCCCTTTAATATATTTTTCGTAGTAATTTCAGCAATTATGTTAAATTATTGGTTAAGACCGCCCCCCTCCTGATCCCTGTATCTATGGAAAGGTTGTGTGAAGGAGTTTCGTTCAGATACGCTTTCGTTAAGATTAGAGTGCGCTCCCTGGTGGTGGAATATGGAACTAACATAACACGATATAGCTAAAATTAGGAAATCTAACAATGCAATCTGTTTGAAACTTTGAGATAGTTCATAACACTTAATAAAAAGAACTTTCCGTAGATACATGGGTCGGGAGGGTGGCGGTCCTAACCAATATTTTCAGAAATTTAGAAAAATGCTCCCCTAGGGGGGTGAAAAGGGGGAGGATGAGAACCGAAGATGCATAACTTGAATCAGCCTTCACAGACCTTTCCTATGATATATCACATTCCGGGTAACAGATAAATACAGAAAAGTGGGGGGGGAGGGAATTGGGGGGGATGGACACCGGAGATGCATAAACATAGTAGCAAGAGGGGGGAAGAGAAAGATGGGGAAAAACTGGGCTCGTGATGCCCAACAGTTTGATGAGAACTCTCTCTGAGGCGGAACTTCCTACTTATAGGAGCAAAAGTCACCGAGTTATTGTCTTTTGAAAAAAAAATTTTTGCAAAAATTTGCTTTTTTTGGCCATAACTTTCTGGAAAGACCTCGTAAAGCTTAGTTAACATGATTTTCAGTTCGGAAATTTTAATACCTTTAATTTAAGGTGTATTATGTGGGGGGTATTAGCTTAAATTAAAAAGTTCAATAAAAACGGTCATAACTTTATGGTCGTGCCTCGTATGTCTAAGCTTGTATGTTATTCAGTTCGGAATTTAATTTACCTTTATTTTAAGGTGTATGTTGAGGGGGTGCGGGGGAAATTTAATGATGTCGAGTCTCAGATTCAATTTTGAAAGGATTTTCCATCGATTATGAGTCGTTAATTAGCTAATTGCGTCCGTAATTACGGCGGGATTTTCTCGAAACCGCAAACACCGGGTGTCCGAGAAAACGGCGGTGCGAATCGACATATCATAAGAAGCTCTGCGTGGCCCGGGAGCGAAGGAGTTCCGGTCACAAGGGCGAATGTTACACACATACATACAGACAGACGTTTACGGACATTAATAGTAGTAGAGATGATAATGCAAAGAAATCCTATATTTTTTCATATTTCCTTAAATATCTCGGCTCCTATTGGTCGGAGAGCTTAGATCTCGCGCCAAAAGTAGCTGCGAAGCACCCAAGCAAACTTTTCCCCGCGATTATTTTGCCGTCTTCCAATTTCCTCTAACTGTATTAGGGGCCCGGGTAGGGCCCCTTTAATATATTTTTCGTAGTAATTTCAGCAATTATGTTAAATTATTGGTTAAGACCGCCACCCTCCTGATCCCTGTATCTATGGAAAGGTTGTGTGAAGGAGTTTCGTTCAGATACGCTTTCGTTAAGATTAGAGTGCGCTCCCTGGTGGTGGAATATGGAACTAACATAACACGATATAGCTAAAATTAGGAAATCTAACAATGCAATCTGTTTGAAACTTTGAGATAGTTCATAACACTTAATAAAAAGAACTTTCCGTAGATACATGGGTCGGGAGGGTGGCGGTCCTAACCAATATTTTCAGAAATTTAGAAAAATGCTCCCCTAGGGGGGTGAAAAGGGGGAGGATGAGAACCGAAGATGCATAACTTGAATCAGCCTTCACAGACCTTTCCTATGATATATCACATGCCGGGTAACAGATAAATACAGAAAAGTGGGGGGGGAGGGAATTGGGGGGGATGGACACCGGAGATGCATAAACATAGTAGCAAGAGGGGGGAAGAGAAAGATGGGGAAAAACTGGGCTCGTGATGCCCAACAGTTTGATGAGAACTCTCTCTGAGGCGGAACTTCCTACTTATAGGAGCAAAAGTCACCGAGTTATTGTCTTTTGAAAAAAAAATTTTTGCAAAAATTTGCTTTTTTTGGCCATAACTTTCTGGAAAGACCTCGTAAAGCTTAGTTAACATGATTTTCAGTTCGGAAATTTTAATACCTTTAATTTAAGGTGTATTATGTGGGGGGTATTAGCTTAAATTAAAAAGTTCAATAAAAACGGTCATAACTTTATGGTCGTGCCTCGTATGTCTAAGCTTGTATGTTATTCAGTTCGGAATTTAATTTACCTTTATTTTAAGGTGTATGTTGAGGGGGTGCGGGGGAAATTTAATGATGTCGAGTCTCAGATTCAATTTTGAAAGGATTTTCCATCGATTATGAGTCGTTAATTAGCTAATTGCGTCCGTAATTACGGCGGGATTTTCTCGAAACCGCAAACACCGGGTGTCCGAGAAAACGGCGGTGCGAATCGACATATCATAAGAAGCTCTGCGTGGCCCGGGAGCGAAGGAGTTCCGGTCACAAGGGCGAATGTTACACACATACATACAGACAGACGTTTACGGACATTAATAGTAGTAGAGATGATAATGCAAAGAAATCCTATATTTTTTCATATTTCCTTAAATATCTCGGCTCCTATTGGTCGGAGAGCTTAGATCTCGCGCCAAAAGTAGCTGCGAAGCACCCAAGCAAACTTTTCCCCGCGATTATTTTGCCGTCTTCCAATTTCCTCTAACTGTATTAGGGGCCCGGGTAGGGCCCCTTTAATATATTTTTCGTAGTAATTTCAGCAATTATGTTAAATTATTGGTTAAGACCGCCACCCTCCTGATCCCTGTATCTATGGAAAGGTTGTGTGAAGGAGTTTCGTTCAGATACGCTTTCGTTAAGATTAGAGTGCGCTCCCTGGTGGTGGAATATGGAACTAACATAACACGATATAGCTAAAATTAGGAAATCTAACAATGCAATCTGTTTGAAACTTTGAGATAGTTCATAACACTTAATAAAAAGAACTTTCCGTAGATACATGGGTCGGGAGGGTGGCGGTCCTAACCAATATTTTCAGAAATTTAGAAAAATGCTCCCCTAGGGGGGTGAAAAGGGGGAGGATGAGAACCGAAGATGCATAACTTGAATCAGCCTTCACAGACCTTTCCTATGATATATCACATGCCGGGTAACAGATAAATACAGAAAAGTGGGGGGGGAGGGAATTGGGGGGGATGGACACCGGAGATGCATAAACATAGTAGCAAGAGGGGGGAAGAGAAAGATGGGGAAAAACTGGGCTCGTGATGCCCAACAGTTTGATGAGAACTCTCTCTGAGGCGGAACTTCCTACTTATAGGAGCAAAAGTCACCGAGTTATTGTCTTTTGAAAAAAAAATTTTTGCAAAAATTTGCTTTTTTTGGCCATAACTTTCTGGAAAGACCTCGTAAAGCTTAGTTAACATGATTTTCAGTTCGGAAATTTTAATACCTTTAATTTAAGGTGTATTATGTGGGGGGGTATTAGCTTAAATTAAAAAGTTCAATAAAAACGGTCATAACTTTATGGTCGTGCCTCGTATGTCTAAGCTTGTATGTTATTCAGTCCGGAATTTAATTTACCTTTATTTTAAGGTGTATGTTGAGGGGGTGCGTGGGAAATTTAATGATGTCGAGTCTCAGATTCAATTTTGAAAGGATTTTCCATCGATTATGAGTCGTTAATTAGCTAATTGCGTCCGTAATTACGGCGGGATTTTCTCGAAACCGCAAACACCGGGTGTCCGAGAAAACGGCGGTGCGAATCGACATATCATAAGAAGCTCTGCGTGGCCCGGGAGCGAAGGAGTTCCGGTCACAAGGGCGAATGTTACACACATACATACAGACAGACGTTTACGGACATTAATAGTAGTAGAGATGATAATGCAAAGAAATCCTATATTTTTTCATATTTCCTTAAATATCTCGGCTCCTATTGGTCGGAGAGCTTAGATCTCGCGCCAAAAGTAGCTGCGGAGCACCCAAGCAAACTTTTCCCCGCGATTATTTTGCCGTCTTCCAATTTCCTCTAACTGTATTAGGGGCCCGGGTAGGGCCCCTTTAATATATTTTTCGTAGTAATTTCAGCAATTATGTTAAATTATTGGTTAAGACCGCCACCCTCCTGATCCCTGTATCTATGGAAAGGTTGTGTGAAGGAGTTTCGTTCAGATACGCTTTCGTTAAGATTAGAGTGCGCTCCCTGGTGGTGGAATATGGAACTAACATAACACGATATAGCTAAAATTAGGAAATCTAACAATGCAATCTGTTTGAAACTTTGAGATAGTTCATAACACTTAATAAAAAGAACTTTCCGTAGATACATGGGTCGGGAGGGTGGCGGTCCTAACCAATATTTTCAGAAATTTAGAAAAATGCTCCCCTAGGGGGGTGAAAAGGGGGAGGATGAGAACCGAAGATGCATAACTTGAATCAGCCTTCACAGACCTTTCCTATGATATATCACATGCCGGGTAACAGATAAATACAGAAAAGTGGGGGGGGGAGGGAATTGGGGGGGATGGACACCGGAGATGCATAAACATAGTAGCAAGAGGGGGGAAGAGAAAGATGGGGAAAAACTGGGCTCGTGATGCCCAACAGTTTGATGAGAACTCTCTCTGAGGCGGAACTTCCTACTTATAGGAGCAAAAGTCACCGAGTTATTGTCTTTTGAAAAAAAAATTTTTGCAAAAATTTGCTTTTTTTGGCCATAACTTTCTGGAAAGACCTCGTAAAGCTTAGTTAACATGATTTTCAGTTCGGAAATTTTAATACCTTTAATTTAAGGTGTATTATGTGGGGGGGTATTAGCTTAAATTAAAAAGTTCAATAAAAACGGTCATAACTTTATGGTCGTGCCTCGTATGTCTAAGCTTGTATGTTATTCAGTCCGGAATTTAATTTACCTTTATTTTAAGGTGTATGTTGAGGGGGTGCGTGGGAAATTTAATGATGTCGAGTCTCAGATTCAATTTTGAAAGGATTTTCCATCGATTATGAGTCGTTAATTAGCTAATTGCGTCCGTAATTACGGCGGGATTTTCTCGAAACCGCAAACACCGGGTGTCCGAGAAAACGGCGGTGCGAATCGACATATCATAAGAAGCTCTGCGTGGCCCGGGAGCGAAGGAGTTCCGGTCACAAGGGCGAATGTTACACACATACATACAGACAGACGTTTACGGACATTAATAGTAGTAGAGATGATAATGCAAAGAAATCCTATATTTTTTCATATTTCCTTAAATATCTCGGCTCCTATTGGTCGGAGAGCTTAGATCTCGCGCCAAAAGTAGCTGCGAAGCACCCAAGCAAACTTTTCCCCGCGATTATTTTGCCGTCTTCCAATTTCCTCTAACTGTATTAGGGGCCCGGGTAGGGCCCCTTTAATATATTTTTCGTAGTAATTTCAGCAATTATGTTAAATTATTGGTTAAGACCGCCACCCTCCTGATCTCTGTATCTATGGAAAGGTTGTGTGAAGGAGTTTCGTTCAGATACGCTTTCGTTAAGATTAGAGTGCGCTCCCTGGTGGTGGAATATGGAACTAACATAACACGATATAGCTAAAATTAGGAAATCTAACAATGCAATCTGTTTGAAACTTTGAGATAGTTCATAACACTTAATAAAAAGAACTTTCCGTAGATACATGGGTCGGGAGGGTGGCGGTCCTAACCAATATTTTCAGAAATTTAGAAAAATGCTCCCCTAGGGGGGTGAAAAGGGGGAGGATGAGAACCGAAGATGCATAACTTGAATCAGCCTTCACAGACCTTTCCTATGATATATCACATGCCGGGTAACAGATAAATACAGAAAAGTGGGGGGGGGAGGGAATTGGGGGGGATGGACACCGGAGATGCATAAACATAGTAGCAAGAGGGGGGAAGAGAAAGATGGGGAAAAACTGGGCTCGTGATGCCCAACAGTTTGATGAGAACTCTCTCTGAGGCGGAACTTCCTACTTATAGGAGCAAAAGTCACCGAGTTATTGTCTTTTGAAAAAAAAATTTTTGCAAAAATTTGCTTTTTTTGGCCATAACTTTCTGGAAAGACCTCGTAAAGCTTAGTTAACATGATTTTCAGTTCGGAAATTTTAATACCTTTAATTTAAGGTGTATTATGTGGGGGGTATTAGCTTAAATTAAAAAGTTCAGTAAAAACGGTCATAACTTTATGGTCGTGCCTCGTATGTCTAAGCTTGTATGTTATTCAGTTCGGAATTTAATTTACCTTTATTTTAAGGTGTATGTTGAGGGGGTGCGTGGGAAATTTAATGATGTCGAGTCTCAGATTCAATTTTGAAAGGATTTTCCATCGATTATGAGTCGTTAATTAGCTAATTGCGTCCGTAATTACGGCGGGATTTTCTCGAAACCGCAAACACCGGGTGTCCGAGAAAACGGCGGTGCGAATCGACATATCATAAGAAGCTCTGCGTGGCCCGGGAGCGAAGGAGTTCCGGTCACAAGGGCGAATGTTACACACATACATACAGACAGACGTTTACGGACATTAATAGTAGTAGAGATGATAATGCAAAGAAATCCTATATTTTTTCATATTTCCTTAAATATCTCGGCTCCTATTGGTCGGAGAGCTTAGATCTCGCGCCAAAAGTAGCTGCGGAGCACCCAAGCAAACTTTTCCCCGCGATTATTTTGCCGTCTTCCAATTTCCTCTAACTGTATTAGGGGCCCGGGTAGGGCCCCTTTAATATATTTTTCGTAGTAATTTCAGCAATTATGTTAAATTATTGGTTAAGACCGCCACCCTCCTGATCCCTGTATCTATGGAAAGGTTGTGTGAAGGAGTTTCGTTCAGATACGCTTTCGTTAAGATTAGAGTGCGCTCCCTGGTGGTGGAATATGGAACTAACATAACACGATATAGCTAAAATTAGGAAATCTAACAATGCAATCTGTTTGAAACTTTGAGATAGTTCATAACACTTAATAAAAAGAACTTTCCGTAGATACATGGGTCGGGAGGGTGGCGGTCCTAACCAATATTTTCAGAAATTTA
Organism: Maratus speciosus; assembly: GCA_963932465.1. Taxonomy (NCBI): domain Eukaryota; kingdom Metazoa; phylum Arthropoda; class Arachnida; order Araneae; family Salticidae; genus Maratus; species Maratus speciosus. The sequence continues at coordinate 500,716,133 of OZ010796.1, forward strand.
GAAAAATGCTCCCCTAGGAGGGTGAAAAGGGGGAGGATGAGAACCGAAGATGCATAACTTGAATCAGCCTTCACAGACCTTTCCTATGATATATCACATGCCGGGTAACAGATAAATACAGAAAAGTGGGGGGGATGGACACCGGAGATGCATAAACATAGTAGCAAGAGGGGGGAAGAGAAAGGTGGGGAAAAACTGGGCTCGTGATGCCCAACAGTTTGATGAGAACTCTCTCTGAGGCGGAACTTCCTACTTATAGGAGCAAAAGTCACCGAGTTATTGTCTTTTGAAAAAAAAATTTTTGCAAAAATTTGCTTTTTTTGGCCATAACTTTCTGGAAAGACCTCGTAAAGCTTAGTTAACATGATTTTCAGTTCGGAAATTTTAATACCTTTAATTTAAGGTGTATTATGTGGGGGGGTATTAGCTTAAATTAAAAAGTTCAATAAAAACGGTCATAACTTTATGGTCGTGCCTCGTATGTCTAAGCTTGTATGTTATTCAGTTCGGAATTTAATTTACCTTTATTTTAAGGTGTATGTTGAGGGGGTGCGTGGGAAATTTAATGATGTCGAGTCTCAGATTCAATTTTGAAAGGATTTTCCATCGATTATGAGTCGTTAATTAGCTAATTGCGTCCGTAATTACGGCGGGATTTTCTCGAAACCGCAAACACCGGGTGTCCGAGAAAACGGCGGTGCGAATCGACATATCATAAGAAGCTCTGCGTGGCCCGGGAGCGAAGGAGTTCCGGTCACAAGGGCGAATGTTACACACATACATACAGACAGACGTTTACGGACATTAATAGTAGTAGAGATGATAATGCAAAGAAATCCTATATTTTTTCATATTTCCTTAAATATCTCGGCTCCTATTGGTCGGAGAGCTTAGATCTCGCGCCAAAAGTAGCTGCGGAGCACCCAAGCAAACTTTTCCCCGCGATTATTTTGCCGTCTTCCAATTTCCTCTAACTGTATTAGGGGCCCGGGTAGGGCCCCTTTAATATATTTTTCGTAGTAATTTCAGCAATTATGTTAAATTATTGGTTAAGACCGCCACCCTCCTGATCCCTGTATCTATGGAAAGGTTGTGTGAAGGAGTTTCGTTCAGATACGCTTTCGTTAAGATTAGAGTGCGCTCCCTGGTGGTGGAATATGGAACTAACATAACACGATATAGCTAAAATTAGGAAATCTAACAATGCAATCTGTTTGAAACTTTGAGATAGTTCATAACACTTAATAAAAAGAACTTTCCGTAGATACATGGGTCGGGAGGGTGGCGGTCCTAACCAATATTTTCAGAAATTTAGAAAAATGCTCCCCTAGGGGGGTGAAAAGGGGGAGGATGAGAACCGAAGATGCATAACTTGAATCAGCCTTCACAGACCTTTCCTATGATATATCACATGCCGGGTAACAGATAAATACAGAAAAGTGGGGGGGGGGAGGGAATTGGGGGGGATGGACACCGGAGATGCATAAACATAGTAGCAAGAGGGGGGAAGAGAAAGATGGGGAAAAACTGGGCTCGTGATGCCCAACAGTTTGATGAGAACTCTCTCTGAGGCGGAACTTCCTACTTATAGGAGCAAAAGTCACCGAGTTATTGTCTTTTGAAAAAAAAATTTTTGCAAAAATTTGCTTTTTTTGGCCATAACTTTCTGGAAAGACCTCGTAAAGCTTAGTTAACATGACTTTCAGTTCGGAAATTTTAATACCTTTAATTTAAGGTGTATTATGTGGGGGGTATTAGCTTAAATTAAAAATTTCAGTAAAAACGGTCATAACTTTATGGTCGTGCCTCGTATGTCTAAGCTTGTATGTTATTCAGTTCGGAATTTAATTTACCTTTATTTTAAGGTGTATGTTGAGGGGGTGCGTGGGAAATTTAATGATGTCGAGTCTCAGATTCAATTTTGAAAGGATTTTCCATCGATTATGAGTCGTTAATTAGCTAATTGCGTCCGTAATTACGGCGGGATTTTCTCGAAACCGCAAACACCGGGTGTCCGAGAAAACGGCGGTGCGAATCGACATATCATAAGAAGCTCTGCGTGGCCCGGGAGCGAAGGAGTTCCGGTCACAAGGGCGAATGTTACACACATACATACAGACAGACGTTTACGGACATTAATAGTAGTAGAGACTAGCTGGCTTCGCCCGCTAGCGGGCCCCTCCTTTTAACTGAGCCACTCCTTTTTATGAACCTCTAATAATATGAAATCTCGAATTGAACGAACCTCGATGCGGGTCCACGCTGCCTACGGCACCGTATAGCAGGCGTGCTGCGCACGCAATGCAAACTCTTTAAAAAAAACCTATCGCGCTCGAAAGAAAGTCGAACAGATTTCAATATTTATTTATACATATGTGTCCGCACTGCCTTCAATAATAAGGCAGTATTTGTAACATGCTTTTTATGTTGTAATAAATGTGCGCCACCCTGCTTGCGCTGCCTGGCAGCCCCCTTTTCCCCTCGTGGACTTATAGTCCCTATACTTCACGGTAGGCTGTCCACGAGTGGGCGATTTCGAGTTGGAGCAAGTTGCTAATAGACGCATCGAAATTTTTTCAACTTTATGCAGGAATTTCAACCTTACAATATCGGAAACTAAAACAAAGGCCGTGCTTTTTGGCCGCTTTCTTCTTAACAGACGTCGACCAATTTTCAAATTGAATAACAAAACTATCAAGTTTGAAAATACTATTCCCTATCTTGGCGTTATACTAGATCCAAAATTTAATTTTCAAGAGCATCTAACTCATACTAAAACAAAGGTAACTCAATTTTTAAACGGATTCAAAAGCCTAAAATCTCATAAAGGAGGAATATCTTCAAGTATACTGAAATTTTGGTACAACACCGTCATATTAAAACAAATTAGCTACGCTTATGAAATTTGGTTTCCAAGCCTCAACTCGCATGGGATAAGAAAATTAAAGTCAGTACAACGTACAGCTCTCTTAAGCATTATCAAGACCTATCGAAGTACTTCCTCTGACGCTCTCTGTGTCCTTACTGGTTCTCCCCCAATCGATACTTTGCTCAAGAACGATTATCATTATTACGAACTAATTAAAGGAAGAAGATCATATAACCATAATGGCAAAATCATTAACAGCAACCACATTATGTCAAAACTAAACACCTTCGACTTTTCTCAATATTACAAGATAAACAACCTCTTCTTTTTGGAGGAAAAATACGAAAAATTACTCCAAATCTATGACCCATCCATATATACCGATGGTTCTGTCATGAACGACGGAGCAGCATGTGCATTTACAGTCTGTCTTAAAAACTCATTCGTATATGATTATGCAGTTAAACTTCATGTAGATAACTCGATCTACCAAGCTGAATTATTCGCAATTTACAAAGCAATGGAATGGTCCATTAACTCTTCTCATCATGAAATTCTTATCCTTACAGACAGCCACTCATCCTATGACGCCCTTCAAATTGCATTTCCACGCAATTATATAATTTATAATATCTACAATCTTTTACTACATTTCCCTAACAAAAAGTTCTATATCTCATGGATTAAATCTCACATAGGTATCCCGGGAAACGAAAGAGCCGATTCTCTGGCGAAGGCGGTTATAGATAACAACCAATACAACGATTGCCAGGAATTGCTTCTTCCACAATCCAAATTCAAGTATATATTTAGGCAAAAAACTCTGGATGAATGGCAACTCTCATGGACTCAGTCGACAAAGGGTCGCGATACTTACAGTATAATTAATAAAGTTGACATACAGTTCATCTGTGATCGCCCTACGTTACTAACTATATCACTGGTCATGGAAGTTTCCCATCATTTCTACATAAAATTTAAAAAAGAGACTCACCACTTTGTTTATGCAGAAAGAGTATTGGAAACGCTACACACTATATCTTTGGAAACTGCCCCATAATGAAACATCATTTCCATTTTGACAGAAACAAAACATTGAGAGAAAATTTGAATAACACTCTTTTCAACGCAGGCAACTTCCAGAGACTTCTAGAAAATTACGACATTTTAAACAAACATTTTTCTTTTATTTCTAAGACTATAGCTAAACCTTAATCTTTTTTTACATTCTATTTAACCTGTAAATATTTTTCAATATTTATTTATACATATGTGTCCGCACTGCCTTCAATAATAAGGCAGTATTTGTAACATGCTTTTTATGTTGTAATAAATGTGCGCCACCCTGCTTGCGCTGCCTGGCAGCCCCTTTTTCCCCTCGTGGACTTATTGTCCCTACACCTCACGGTAGGCTGTCCACGAGTGGGCGATTTCGGTCTCCGCTGCCTTCGGCAACGTATAGCAGGCGTGTTGCGCACGTACTGTAAACACTTTTTAAAAAGCCTATCGCGCTGGAACGAACCTCGAACACCGGGTCCCTGCTGCCTACGGCACCGTATAGCAGGCGTGCTGCGCACGAACTGCAAAATCTTGTAAAAAGGCAATCTCGCTCGAACAAACCTCGAACCGGATTCGTAATGGTGGCGGTCTTAACCAAGAATTCTGTTAGTTCCGCATTCCACCACCAGGTAGCGCACTCTTTTCTTAACAAAATTGTATCAGAACGAAACTGTGTTAAAGAACCTATCAGTGGATATGCTATTCAAGTTGGTCGCGCTCTGAAGCTAGAAATTAAGAAATTTGCTGAAATTACTATTCGGAAATAGTGTTATCTAAAATTTTGACTTTTGTACATTTATTATGAAGCATATATCTGAAGTCTCCGTCAAAAACGGCATCCGAAAAGCTCAGAAACGCTAATTAAAAAAAAAAAAAATCCAGTGGCAGTCCCCCACCCCCCCCCCTCACAGGAAATTCCACGCACCATTCTTTTATAAGCTTTTTATTATGTGTTATGAAATATTTTAAAGTTTCAAACAGATCGCTTTGTTATATTTCCTAAATTTAACAAAATCGCGTTAAGTTAGTTCCGTATTCCACCACCAGGGAGCGCCTGTATTCTTAACAAAAACATATCTGAACGGAACGCCTTCACGCACCTCTTCAGTAGATACATGCGTCGGGATGGTGGCGGTCTTAACCAAGAACTCTGTTAGTTCCACATTCAACCACCAGGGAGCGCACTCTAATCATAACAAAACTATTTCGGAAGGAAAGTCCGTTAAACAACTTATCAGTAGATATGTTACTCGAAGTGGTGGCGGTCTTAAGCAAGAATTTAAGATATTTGCACAAATTACTCCTAAATTTAGCAAAATCGCGTTATGTTAGTTCCACATTCTACCACCAGGGAGCGCACTCTATTCATAACAAAACTGTATCGGAAGGAAAGTCCATTAAACAACCTATCAGTAGATATGTTAAACACATCGCCTTGTCAGATTGCCTAATTTTAACAAAATCGCGTTATGTTAGTTCCGTATTCCACCACCAGGGAGAGCACTGTATTCTTAACAAAAACATGTCTGAACGAAATCCCTTCACGCAACCTTTCCGTAGATACATGGGTCGGGAAGGTGGCTGTCTTAACCCAGAATTCTGTTAATTCCATATTCCACCACCAGGGAGCGCACTCTGTTCATAACAAAGCTGTGTCGGAAGGAAAGTCCGTTAAATAACCTATCAGTAGGTATGTTTCTGGAGATGGTGGCTGTCTTAAGCAAGAATTTAAGATACTTGAAGAAATTACTATTCGCAAATAGTGGTAACTAAACTTTTGACTTTTTTATATTTAATAAGTAGCATATATCTCAATGTGTTATCAACTATCTTAAAGTTTCAAGCAGATCGCCTTGTTATATTGCCTAAATTTAACAAAATCGCGTTATGTTAGTTCCGTATTCCACCACCACGGAGCGCACTCTATTCTTAATAAAAACATATCTGAACGAAAGGCCTTCACGCACCCTTTCCGTAGGTACATGCGTCGGGGTTGTGGCGGTCTTAACAAAGAACTCTGTTAGTTACAAATTCCACCACCAGGGAGCGCACTCTATTCATAACAAAACTGCGTCGGAAGAAAAGTCCGTTAAACAACCTATCAGTAGATCTGTTACTCGAGGTGGTGGCGGTCTTAAGCAAGAATTTAAGATATTTTCAGAAATTACTATTCGGAAATGGTGGTAACTAAACTTGTCACATTTTTATATTTAATAAGTAGCATATATATCAATGTGTTGTGAACTATCTTAAAGTTTCAAGCAGATCGCCTTGTTATATTTCCTAAATTTAACAAGATCGCGTTATGTTAGTTCCACATTCGACCACGAGGGAGCGCACTGTATTAATAACAGAACTGGAGCGGAAGGAAAGTCCGCTAAACAACCTATCAGTAGATATGTTACTCGAGGTGGGGGCGGTCTTAAGCAAGAATTTAAGATATTTGCACAAATTACTATTCGGAAATAGCGGTAACTAAACTTTTGACATTTTTATATTTAATAGGTAGCATATATCTCAATGTGTTATGAACTATCTTAAAGTTTCAAGCATATCATATGTTACTCGAGGTGGTGGCGGTCTTAAGCAAGAATTCAAGATATTTGCACAAATTACTATTCGGAAATAGTGGTAACTAAACTTTTGACCATTTTTATATTTAATAAGTAGCATATATCTCAATGTGTTATGAACTATCCTAAAGTTTCAAGGCAGATCTACTTGTTATTTTTCCTAATTTTAACAAAATTGTGTTACGTCAGTTCCGCATTCCACCGCCAGGGAGCGCACTCTATTCGTACCAAAAGCGTATCTGAAGGAAACTCCGTCAGGCAACCTTTCCGTAGATACATGAGTCGTAATGGTGGCGTTATTAACCAAGAATTCTGTTAGTTCCGCATTCCACCACCAGGGAGCGCACTCTATTCATAACAAAAGTGTATCTGAACGAAACTGTATTAAAAAACCTATCAGTGGATATGTTACTGGAGTTGGTGGCGGTCTTAAGCTAGAAATTAAGAAACTTGCTAAAATTACTATTCCAAAATAGTGGTAACTAAAGCTAGAAATTAAGAAACTTGCTAAAATTACTATTCGAAAATAGTGGTAACTAAAAATTTGACATTGTTATATTTAATAAGTAGCATATATCTGAGGACTTCCTCAAGAAATGGTATCTAAAAAGGTCATAAAAGCTAATTTTTTTTTAAAAAATTGAGCGCCCCTCACCGTCTGTCTAAAAAGTCCTAATTTTAACAAAATTGCGTTACGTTAGTTCCGCATTCCACCGCCAGGGAGCGCACTCTATTCATAGCAAAAGCGTATCTGAAGGAAACTCCTTCGCGCAACCTTTCCGTAGATACATGAGTCGTAATGGTGGCGTTATTAACCAAGAATTCTGTTACTTTCGCATTCCACCACCAGGGAGCGCACTCTATTCATAACAAAAGTGTATCTGAACGAAACTGTGTTAAAAAACCTATCAGTGGAGATGTTACTGGAGTTGGTGGCGGACTTAAGCTAGAAATTAAGAAACTTGCTAAAATTCCCAACAAACACTCAACTTACGGCCGAAAGGCGTATATGTCGCGGCCAAAAGGAGTTAAGGCCATTTGTAACCAAACAATGTTGTGCCGTAAATGACCCGCCGCTAGTTCCGGCAGCTACTGCCGGAACGGTAATGTTTCGGCGGTGAGAGAACTGTTGCATTTACTTTACCCGGCAACTCTTAAGGGGCGGTTTCTGGCAAAAATGTAATGGATCGTCATCGTTTAGAAAGTAGAGGGCTAATATCACCTAACCCGAATATTTAATTAAAGAGAGGAAATATATTTTTCTCTTCATTTCTTTCTAAGTAAGTTTAATTATTTTAAATCTGAGTTTTAGTAAGAATATAAATATGTCGTGAGATTTGTATTTAAAGCAGTAAAATAGATTACATATTTTTATTCAGTTTAAAAATATTTTATAAAAATCAAAAAATTGTCCCCAAAATGTACATAAATTCCCTGTTTATATATTTTTTAAAAATATGGAAAAAAACAACAACATAAAAGCGTTTAACTTTCTTGCCTTTAAAATATCTTTAAATAAATATATTTTGAACACACTGGAATAAAAAAGATTATATTTAATGGTTATTTTATATTGTTTTTGATTGCAAAGATAATCAGATAGCATAATATAAAATATACGCTGATTTGAATAATATATTAATAGCAAAATACTGCAATCTTCGGACATATATACTACTTAAACATGTTTAAAAATTTATTGATAAATGTTAATTTATTTATGCTCTTTTTTTTCAGCATTCATGAAAAAATATTTGTTATAATGAAAAGGAGAAAATGTTTCAATAAGCAGTTATTCTTGGGCGAGGAGAGGGTGGGGGGGGGGGGGGGAGAAAAGGTAACTTAAAAGCTGTTACTAAAACATGAATTTTTAATATCATTTGAAACATATTTCCATGTAAAAGAAAATACTGGAAAAGAAATTTTTGTTTCTGAATCCACTGTAACGGAAAATATAAATAAAATTTCTTGCCTGTATTAAATTCCTAACAATTTAGATATATTTAATGATTTTACTACCATTATTTTACTCTTTAGCAATACAGATAAAACTTGCATATGTATAAAAATAATTAAGTGAAAAATTGCACAATAAATCAAGAATTTTCGCAGAATTAAGTAAAGAATTGCAGAATAAATAAAGAATTTTTGTTCATTATTATTTGGTTTCGAGTCCCGACCTGGATACATTTTCACCCAGTTGGAAAAATTATTTCTGGCAAAATTTAGAATACGCATTAAAATCTGACATTATATGAAAGTATTAAATAAAATGCGATATGTATATTTTATGCCCTAAAATAAACATGAAAAGGTTCTATTAATTTTTAGGCATTTCAGTAAAATCGTCTTGAGTCAAAAATAAGCCTTGATATATATATAGATAAACAAGATATTTTTTATGAGCATATCAGAATAAAATGGAATGCATGTTATTTTTAAATCTTATAATTTTTAATTGCGAAGATAAATGGGTAAAAATTTACAGAAAAGAGATAAAATGCCCATTTAAAGGATAAATCGGAGGGGAAAAAAAAGTGTTTTTGTGTTATCTGAAAACTGTATGGAGAGTTTAAAAATTCAAACAATGTATCTTAAATCTTTATTTCTCTAAAAAAAGAAAAAAAAATAACGAAAAAAAAAGAAAGAAAAGGAAAACAAAGCTCTTTTTCCAAATGACTAAAAATAATATTAACAGAAAAAATATATGATTTATGAAAAAATGACTTTTATTTATTATAATAAGGTATTGGCTCATAAAACTACTATCCCTCCCTCCCTCTCCAGAAAAATCAAATAGATGATGGGACCTTCAAATGGCTCAAGGTTAAGCAGTTTTGAAAGTTCTGGTCCGTTACGATAAGAGGGGAGAGGGAGAAATTCTCAGAATTTTTCTTTAGCTGTGCGTTTTCATTTCTGCTTTGTCATTCGCGTTATTTTACTTCGTCGGAATAAGTGGACATGGTTTCAAAATGTAGCACATATATCGGTAAGTTTGTTAGTTCATGTTGATTCATTACAAATTTATTAATTTCATTCTATCTGTTTTTTGCATCATTTTATCTTAAAGAATATTTATATTTTAGTTTTTATAATTGCAAAAGAAAATGTAAAAGATATTTTCATTTTTAGTAAAATTCCCTTCAATAGTTTATTTTTAGTTTTTCGAAGTTATCGAATTTATTTTTAAACATTATAAATATCGGATGATATTGTTCTTTAAGGGTCTTGTACCTTTTAAACGCGTCGAAAATTAACGAAAAGCTTCAAAGTTTGAATTAGTCTATCTTCAAAACCTTTTTATGTATAAACATGAAATTTTGGATATTGATTAAACGGATTGTGCTTTGTAATATACTACAAACATAAATTTATCAACCCTTTACAGAATTTGTGTATTGTTTAAATCAAAATAGCTCTTTTTTTTTACCCCATAAGTCATTGCTCGCATATCTTGAGAAAGTATGTATGGATTAGCATGAAATTCGGTAAAGATACTAAACATATATATGTGTTTAAAATGATCTACTCTTAGTCTAAAATTATTTCATTAACTATATAAAAAAAATATTTTCGTAAAAAAAAAATAAAAACATATGTATTTTTAATGAATATAAATAGTCATAACTAAAAATATTACAATTGTAAATACTTAAAAGTAGATCATTTTAAACACACATATTTGTTTAATATATTTACCAAATTTCATGACAATCCATACATCCTTTCTTAAGATATCATGCGCGCAATGACTTATGGGGTAAAAAAAGAGCTATTTTGATTTCAACAATACACAAATTCTGTAAAGGGTTAATAAATTTCTGTTGGTAGTATATTACAAAGCATAATCTGTTTAATCAATATCCAAAATTTCACGTATATACATAAAAAGGTTTTGAAGATAAACTAATTAAAACGTTGAAGTTTTTCGTTAATTTTCGACGCGTTTAAAAGGTACAAGATCCCTTAAAACAGTTTATTTTAGTTTAATTATAAAAATGTGATTTTATACTCGAGAAAATTTGAATGACTAAAACAATTGAATTTAAATGAAATTTAGAAGTATCAAGATTAATTTAATATATATTTTTAAATCACTATTAAACTATTATTTACATAAAATATATAATGTGAACATTAAATAGTCCACAATATTATTTAAAAGGCGACTAAAGTAATGAAAAAGATGTTACAAGTTTAAAATATACATTTTATTTAAAATTTCTTAGTACTTTCAAGCCTTCCTAGCTAATCATCAGAGAATATCTTAATAACTAAAAGTTGTTTATTGTTTTTAAAATGTGAGAGCCAATAATTACTAGAGTTGAAAGTAGAAGTAGCAGTAGCAGTAGCAGTTTCTTGGATTGAATTTAATTAGAGGAAATATATATTATTATTAATTAATTACAGTTCCATTTATTTATGACATCACTCTGTTTCTCATAGGTCACTTTCCATGGATATAATTAAATTATTATTTTATGATATAATTATTTTTGTGTAAAAAAAATGGAACTGCAATTAATAATAATAATATATATTTTCTTTACTTAAATTAAATCCAAGAAACTGCTACGTTTACTCAGTAATTATTGACCCTCTCATTTTCAAAACAAAGTGACGTATTTGTATAAATAAACAACATTTAGTTATTAAGATATTCTCTAAGGATGAGCTTGGAAGGCTTGAAAGTACTAAGAAATTTTAAATAAAATGTATATTTTAAACTTGTAACATCTTCTTCATTACTTTAGTCGCCTTTTAAGTAAGATTGTGGACCTTTTTAATGTTCACATCATATATTTTATGTTGAATCAAGGTGAAAAAATTGCGTTTCGTCTTATGATTCTATTATTTACATGTCTAATAATTATAAATAATTCTCAAGAATTTTGAAAAAGTTGAAATAATATATTTTTTCAAATGTTTGGCTATTAAACTGCAAGAGAAATAGTTAAATATTATCTGACAAAAGCAAAATTTTAAAATATATGAGAAATATTATACTGTCATTCGTTAACTACATAAAGATTAAACTTATTTTTATGTAATATTTTATAAAATGATCAGAAATGATGCAAAAATTTAGATAATAATGATTTAATAAAGCTTTGATGAATAAGCATAATTTAACAGATTTACCAACGAAGCTGTGTAAAATATAGTGGAAATTTAAGTAAAAAGAATATCACAAACACACACATTTTTATATAAAATATATAATAAACTATATTAAAATCACGTATATTATTTAAGCATAAATTCGAAATTTATTCTTCAAAAGAAAATACTTTTTAGAAGGTTAATTGAATGGTAAAATGTTTTGGCAGGTAAAAAAAAAAAAAAAATCTTATAATTATTTAGACATACTTTTCAAGAAAATCAAGTTCATTTAACTTGAACTTTTTCAAAAATATTCAAAATACAATATTTGATAATGAATTGATTGATTAGTTTATTTTTTCAATTATACACTTTATAAATTTTTATGAAATGCAACTATTTAAAAATGCATTGCATATAAATTCTGTAAATATGTAAGTGAATAAATGAACAAATAAATTAATGCACTATGTGAAATATTGTGTTTTGGAAATTTTTTGAAAAAGTTCAAAGTGAAAGAATTTCATTTTCTACAAAAATATATCTAAATAATTATAAGATTTTTTTAATCCTGCAAAAATATTTTATCATTTAATTAGGCTGATAAAAAGTATTTTTTTTTATAGAATAAATTTTGATTTATTCCTAAACAATCGTTATGGCACAACAGTGGCAAGTGATTACATTTTAAATAACCCTAATAGGCTTTTTTGTGGGCAGCTTTGGGATAAATTTAATTTATGACAACCACAAATGGCAGAACAAAGGCAAGCTTCTGGTTAGCTTTTATTTTTAGTGGCCATTAAAAGAATAATTGTGGGCAGTTTAAGGCTATCTAACATTTTCAGCGAAAAGTTAGTGGCATGATTGTGGGCAACTTCTTGTATTTACGGCCAATTATCTTGTGGCCTTATTCTGTCCGGCGTGACACTTTTTTTACGGAGCCGTAACTTTCACTGATAGCGGGCCACCATCGAACACCTTCGGCCAAGGCTAACGAACCCATCAGTGGCCCATAAGTTCGGTGTTTGTTGGGTTACTATTCGAAAATAGTGGTAACTAAAAATTTGACATTGTTATATTTAATAAGTAGCATATATCTGAGGACTCCCTCAAGAAACGTTATCTAAAAAGCTCATAAAAGCTAATTTTTTAAAAAAGAAAACCAGCGCCCCTCCCCGTCTGTCTAAAAAGGATCCAAAACGCACCCCATTGGCCACTACACATACAGATTCATTAAATAATAATTAATATCGCAACTTATAAATAAGCTATCACGCACAGAAATTATCCGATAACGGCGAAGCACGCAGGTCTTTGTCATAATAATATCTGTAATGCGAACTAAGTGTGATATTTAATCAAATGTATTTCCCGCCAAACAGATTAATTAAATAATATTTAATATCTCAGCTTCTAATTAACCAATCTCTTTGAACTGGGTATGTATGAAATCTACGACAGATTTCCCGTCCGGTTGTCAAAAAATTTTATCCAAAAATTTAATATTTTAAAAGTTTAAATTTCGTATTAAATTATCCTAGTATCCAAAACCGCAATGCTCCATGATGTCTACAAGTTCCTTCTCCGAAAAATGAAATCTCTTTTCATTGTCTTTTCAAATAAAGAAATAAAATTTTTATCGATCGATTTTTAGTGGATTTTTTTGCGTTCTACCCAACGCAGAAACATGAAATTTACATCGGACACCGGGTGTCCGAGAAAACGGCGGTGCGAATCGACATATCATAAGACGCTCTGCGTGGCCCGGGAGCGAAGGAGTTCCGGTCACAAGGGCGAATGTTACACACATACATACAGACAGACGTTTACGGACATTAATAGTATTGACTAGCTGGCTTCGCCCGCTAGCGGGCCCCTTTTTTTCATGAACCCCTCCTCTTCATGATTCCCTCCTTTTTTATAAAATCTCGAAGCGAACGAAACTCGACCCGGGTCCCCGCTGCCTACGGCACAGTATAGCAGGCGTGCTGCGCACGCACTCATACCCCTCCTTTTTATGAACCTCTAACAATATGAAATCTGGAAGCGAACGAACGTCGAACCAGGTTCCAGGTGCCTACGACACCGTATAGTAGGCGTGCTGCGCACGCACTGCAAAATCTTCTAAAAAAGGCAATCTCGCTCAAACGAAAATCCAACCGGGTCCCCGCTGGCTACGGTACCGTGTAGCAGGCGTGCTGCGTACGAACTACAAAATCTTGTGAAATGGCAATCTCGCCCGAAAGAACCTCGAACCGGGCCCCGTTGCCTACGGCACCGTATAGCAGGCGTGCTGCGCAAGCCTGCAAAATCTTGTACAAAAGGCAATCTCGCTCGAACGAACCTAGACCCGGGTCGCCGCTGCCTACGGCACCGTATAGCAGGCGTGCTACGCACGCACTGCAAACTCTTTAAAAAAGGGTATCGCGCTCGAACAAAAGTCGAACCGGGTTCCCGATGCCTTCGGCACCGTATTCCAGGCGTGCTGCGCACGCACTGCAAAAAATTTAAAAAAGTCTTTCGCTATAATGAAAGTCGAATGCCTAATTTTAACTAAATCGCGTTATGTTTGTTCCGTATTCCACCACCTGGGAGCGCACTGTATTCTTAACAAAAACTTATCTGAACGAAACGCGTTCACTCAACCTTTCAGTAGATACATGGGTCGGGATGGTGGCGGTCTTAACCAAGATTTCTGTTAGTTCCACTTTCCACCACCAGGGAGCGCACTATATTCATAGCAAAAGTGTGTCGGAAGGAAAGTCCGTTAAACAACCGATCAGTAGATATGTTACTCGAGGTGGTGGCGGTCTTAAGCAAGAATTTAAGATATTTGCATAAATTACTATTCGGAAATAGTGGTAACTAAACTTTTGACATTTTTATATTTAATAAGTAGCATATATATCAATGTGTTAGCAGATCGCCTTGTTATCATTCCAAAATTTAACAAAATCGTGTTATGTTAGTTCCACATTCTACCACCAGGGAGCGCACTGTATTCATAACAAAACTCTTTCGGATGGAAAGTCCATTAAACAACCTATCAGTAGATATGTTAAACAGATCGCCTTGTTAGTTTGCCTAATTTTAACAAAATCGCGTTATGTTAGTTCCGTATTCCACCACCAGGGAGCGCATTATCTCTATTTTAAAGTAATGGCTGCATATTGTTCCTTTTATCTATAAAATAAAAATGTTAAATTTTAGTTAATACGTATATATGGATTTTAATTAATATGTATATAAATATTGATCGAAAATAATTCGTACAAAAAAAATTTGCAGTAGTTTATGCATGCATTTACCTGTATAGCTATTTGTGACAAACTTATAAAGGCACTCTGTAGTCTGACCTTTTCTTTTTAGGGTTTCGTTCATCTGACGAAACCCTATTTGTCTCGCTCCTCTGTCTGTCTGTCCGTCACAGAGCCCGTTCTCAGAAACTATATATGTTAGAGATTAGAAATTTTGCACACTTATAGCTGAATACCTCACACCAAATGACAAATCATAAAATTTCGAAAAAATCTTATATTTAACCCACTGAACTGTAACTTGTGTATTTTAAGCAATTTTTTATCCTCCCCCTTTTCACCCGGGGGGCACTTTTTAAACTTTTGCCGACACCCCTTTGACCACTCTTTCATATTATGCATCATAGACTTACATATTTTAGCTCCATTTTTTAACGTCAAGGGGCGCCTACCTATCTCGGGTGCTGTGGGCCCGATTCCCTAAACTAATTATCTACGGATAGGTTGTAAAACGGAGTTTCGTTCGGATAGAGGTTTGTGTAGAATAGAGTGCGCCCCCTGGTTGCGAAATGTGAAACTAACAGATTTGCAAAAGGATAAAGTGTTTTGAAAGGAATATTAAACGAAACCCTCTGTGCGATCTGTGATCACACTTACCCACTTGTTTAAAAATAAAGACAGTTAACCATCCAATCTCTCTGTAATTGTTGTAAACCGATAGATGCAGTGCATTTTAGAAGTTTTTGGCACTTATAAAAAAATCCAAATAGAACACAAGTATAAAAAATCGACAAAATCGCGTTACGTTAGTTCCGCATTCCACCACCAGGGAGCGCAGTGGTAACTAACCTTTTGAAATTTTTATATTTAATAAGTAGCAAATATCTCAATGTGTTATGAACTATCTTAAAGTTTGAAGCAGATCGCCTTGTTATATTTCCTAAATTAAAAAAAAATCGCGTTTTGTTAGATCCACATTCTACTACCAGGGAGCGCACTCTATTCATAACAAAACTGTATCGGAAGGAAAGTCCGTTAAACAACCTATCAGTAGATATTTTACTCGAGGTGGTGGCGGTCTTACGCAAGAATTTAAGATGTTTGCACAAATTACTATTCGGAAATACAGGTAACTAAACTTTTGACATTTTTATATTTAATAAGTAGCATATATCTCAATGTGCTATGAACTATCCCAAAGTTTCATGCAGATCGCCTTGTTACATTTCCTAAATTTAACAAAATCGCGGTACGTTAGTTCCGCATTCCACCACCAGGGAGCGCACTGTATTCTTAACAAAAACATATCTGAACGAAACGCCTTCACGCAACCTTTCCGTAGATACATGAGTCGGGATGGTGGCGGTCAAAACTGTGTCGGAAGGAAAGTCCGTTAAACAACCTATCAGTAGATATGTTACTCGAGGTGGTTGCGGTCTTAAGCAAGAATTTAAGATATTTGCACATGGCGATCTTAAGTAAGAATTTAAGATATTTGTAGAAATTACTATTCGGAAATAGTGGTAACTAAACTTTTGACATTTTTACATTTAATAAGTAGCATATATCTCAATGTGTTATGAACTATCTTAAAGTTTCAAGCAGATCGCCTTGTTATATTTCCTGAATTTAACAAAATCGCGTTA
This sequence comes from Maratus speciosus, assembly GCA_963932465.1. Lineage (NCBI taxonomy): Eukaryota > Metazoa > Arthropoda > Arachnida > Araneae > Salticidae > Maratus > Maratus speciosus. The sequence continues at coordinate 500,732,643 of OZ010796.1, forward strand.
TGTTAGTTCCACATACTACCACCAGGGAGCGCACACTATTCATAACAAAACTGTATCGGAAAGAAAGTCCGTTAAACAACCTATCAGTAGATATGTTACTCGAGGTGGTGGCGGTCTGAAGCAAGAATTTAAGATATTTGTAGAAATTACTATACGGAAATAGTGGTAATTAAACTTTTGACATTTTTTTATTTAATAAGTAGCATATATCTCAACGTGTTATGAACTATCTTAAAGTTTCAAGCAGATCGCCTTGTTATATTTCCTAAATTTAACAAAATCGCGTTATGTTAGTTCCACATTCTACCACCAGGGAGCGCACTCTATTCCTAACAAAACTGGAGCGGAAGGAAAGTCCGTTAAACAACCTATCAGTAGATATGTTAAACAGATCGCCTTGTTAGATTGCCTAATTTTAACAAAATAGCGTTATGTTAGTTCCGTATTCCACCACCAGGGAGCGCACTGTATTCTTAACAAAAACATATCTGAACGAAACGCCTTCACGCAACCTTTCCGTTGATACATGGGTCGGGATGGTGGCGGTCTTAACCAAGAATTCTATTAGTTCCAAATTCCACCACCAGGGAGCGCTCTCTATTCATAACAAAACTGTGTCGAAAGGAAAGTCCGTTAAACAACCTATCAGTAGATATGTTACTCGAGGTGGTGGCGGTCTTAAGCAAGAATTTAAGATATTTGCACAAATTACTATTCGGAAATAGTGGTAACTAAACTTTTGACATTTTTATATTTAATAAATAGCATATATCTCAATGTGTTATGAACTATCTTAAAGTTTCAGGACACATCTACTTGTTATTTTTCCTAATTTTAAGAAAGTTGCGTTACGTTAGTTCCGCATTCCGCCGCCAGGGAGCGCACCCTATTCGAACCAAAAGCGTATCTGAAGGAAACTCCTTCACGCAACATTTCCGTAGATACATGAGTCGTAATGGTGGCGTTATTAACCAAGAATTTTGTTAGTTCCGCATTCCACTACCAGGGAGCGCACGCTATTCATAACAAAAGTATATCTGAACGAAACTGTGTTAAAAAACCTATCAGTGGATGTGTTACTCGAGTTGGTGGCGGTCTTAATCTAGAAATTAAGAATCTTGCTAAAATTACTATTTGGAAATAGTGGTAACTAAAAATTTGACATTTTTATATTTAATAAGTAGCATATATCTGAGGACTCCCTCAAGAAACGGTATCTAAAAAGGTCATAAAAGCTAATTTTTAAAAAAGAAAACCAGCGCCCCTCCCCGTTCGCCTGAAAAGGATCCAAAACGCACCCCATTGTCCACTACACATACAGATTCATTAAATAAAAATTAATATCGCAACTTACAAATAAGCTATCACGCACAGAAATTATCCGATAACGGGCGAAGCACGCTGGTCTTTATCATAATAATATCTGTATTTCGATTTAATTGGGATATTTAATCAAAAGTATTACCCCCCCCCCCCCCTTCCCATCGACACAAACCTAACAAAAATTATGCTATAGCGGGCGAAGCACGCAACTCTCTCAAAAAACGGTATCTAAAAAGATCATAAACGCTAATTTTTAAAAAAGTCCTTCCGGCCAGGGCCGGGAGGAAGAGGTAGCTTTCATATTTCTTATTTTAAAAAAGCCAACTTATATTATTCAAACACACGAAGCTCAATTAAGTGGACACCGAATGTAGGAGATTCAATACTAATTTTTATCAATACTAAATCATTATGAATGAGAATTTCGCAAAATCAGTCAGCTTTATCCAAGCTGCTTTTATTTAAAGTAACTTATATTTCGCTGCCAAATTCGGCGATTTCTTAAAGTGCCTGCCATTTTAAGACAACATGGTGGATGAGGCTAACCAGTGAACTTGGTCGAGACCTTAGTAATTGCTGTGCACATACTCACTCACATCGGAATCGGTTGATAGATACGAGTGCTGTCGCAGGCAAAAAATCAGATTTTTCAAAATGTCACCCACGTTAGAAATTGAAACTGCTATATCTGAGCCATTTTTTAAGATAAAGACAAACAAAAAATGCTCCTGAATCCTTATATCAAGGTCAAATACTTAAGAAAGAAACCTTTTTCAATTTCTAATTTTTTTGCACCTTACTTTAAATATATATTTTTTTAATTTAATGGCCGCCATTTTGAAACAAGATGGCTGATGAAGCTGGCCAGCGAACTTGGTCGAGATATTGATGTATACTATCCACATGCCTTCTTCCATCGAAATAGGCGAATACGTGTGGTATCGCGAGCAGTGTTGAATTCAGACACTTTCCTCCGGGAGGGATTTCTGTGGCTCCGGGGGGAACATCATAGTGTTCCGGGGAGGAAATTACACTTTTTGACCATTGAAAACACAAAATCTCAAATCTTCCGGGGGGGACATCTCATTGCTCCGGGGGGGAATGTCCCCCCCGGGCCACCCCCTGAAATCAACACTGATCGCGAGACAAATAGAAGATCGTTTCAAAGTGTTAGCCATGGTAGAAATTCAAAGTGTTATAATTCAACCACTTTTTAAGATATAAACAAAAGAACAAATTTTCAGAAACAAAAACTGCTCCAGAATCTTTGTATCAAGGCCAAACACATAAAAAAAATCTTTTTCATTTTCCAATTTTTTAATACCTCATTTTAAATTTTAAATTACATTTTTTTTTTTTAAATGGCAACCCTTTTGAAACAAGATGGCGAATGAATCTGGCCAACAAACTCGGTCGAAACATTGGTATGTACTATGTACAGACCAAGTTACATTCAAATCGGTTCATAAATACGCCTGTTATCGCGTGACAAAAATCAGGGCGTTTCAAAATGTCAGCCACGCTAGAAATTCAAAATGCTATAACTTAGCCATTTTTTAAGATATAGACGAAACAAAAACTGCTCCCGAATCTCTTTATCGAGGTCAAACACTTAAGAAAGAATATTTTTTCAATTTTCAATTTTTTGGTACCACATTTCAAATTTAAATATTTCTTAAAATTTTAAATGGCCGCCATTTTTAAACAAAATGGCGGGTTAAGCTGCCCAACGAACTCGGTCGAGACATTGCTCTGTACTATGTATAAACGAAGTTACATCCAAATCGGTTCATAAATACGCCTTTTATCGCGTGACAAAATTCAGGACGTTTCAAAATGTCAGCTTCGCTAGAAATTCAAAATGCTATAACTCAGCCATTTTTTAAGATATAGACGAAACAAAAACTGCTACGGAATCTTTGTATAAAGGTCAAATACATAAGAAAAAAAATATTTTTCCATTTTCAATTTTTTGGTACCACATTTTAAATTTTAAATTTTTTTAAAATTTTTAAATGGCCGCCATTTTGAAACAAAATGGCGGATGAAGCTGGCCAACGAACTCGGTCGAGACATTGGTATGTACTATGTACACACCGAATTACATTCAAATCGGTTCATAAATACGAGAGTTACAGTGTGACATATGTCATATATATATATATCAAATTTGAACGGAGGGTGGTTTCGGGGTCTGGGGGTCATGATCGATGAAAATATACCAAAATTTTTTGAAATCGCTTTCCTCCGAACGGCTGCAATAGGTAGCTTTTTGTAAAGAAAGCTACCTAAAAGGAATTCAGCGCCCCCCCCCCCCCCATCTGCCTAAAAAGGATTCAAAACGCACCTCATTGTCCAATACACATACAGATTAATTGAATAACAATTAATATCGCAGCTTATGATTAAGCTATCACGCACTGAAATTATCCGATAGCGGGCTGCGAACAAACTGGGATATTTAATCAAAAGTATTTCCCTCCCCGCCCCCTTTCCATTGACACAAACCAAACAAATAAAAATTATGCGATAGCGGGCGAAGCACGCTTTTTCTCCACTCGAATATACCTATATGATAGCACTGAAACTCACATCAGATTGTTATATTTCCTCATTTAAATTATTTCGTGGTTAAAAAAGCACGTGCCACCCGCATTTGATGAAAATGAAACCTAATTAATTAAATAATAATTAATATCTCCGCTTGTAATTAAGCTAGGAGTTTGAACTGGGTATGTATAATATCAGCGAATAATTTCAAATCAGGATGCCAAAAAATTTAATCAAAAAATTTAATATTTTAAAAGTTTAAATATCGTATTAAAATAAAAAATTGCGAGCGCACCGTCATGTCTGAGATAAAAAACCCATTGAAAGGAAAGTTTCAAAGCAATGATCCAATTAATGAAATAATAATTAATATCTCGGCTTGTAATTAAGCTACGAGTTTGAACGGGTATGTATGAAATCGGCGAAATTTTTTACGTCGGGATGTAAAAAAATTTAATCTAAAAATTCAATATTTAAAAAGTTTAAATGTCGTACTCTGAAAGACAAGAGGCAAAGTGCCGATGTGTCTGGCGAGAAAGAATAATCCCGGCAGTCGATAATGAAATTCATGAACACCTGGCTTTGATAAAAAAATTAAATTTTGAAAGGATTTGTCGATTTTTAGTGGATTTTTTAAGTTCTACACATCGCACAAACGTGAAATTTATACCAAAATAAAGTAGATTTTTTTTCCGCGTGTTTCTACACCTTTTACGAATTTCTAGGATCCTTAGTTCCGGAGATTCGATTGGGAATTCCCTTTATCTCCCAGTAGCTAGCCTCGACAGATATATCAGGGTTCAGGTTTTTTGAATCCTCCAATGGTAGTGCTCCGAAAGCTAGCCTCGGAAGAGGGTCCCATTGTAGTCAGAGAGTTGCTTTTGGATAAAAAAAGATTCATTTTTCTTTCGACAATGAGTCGTTAATTAGCTGACCGGGTCCCCGCTGCCTTCGGCAACGTATAGCAGGCGTGCTGCGCACGCACTGCAAACCACCAGGGAGCGCACTCTATTCATAACAAAACTGCATCGGAATGAAAGTCCGTAAAACAACGTATCAGTAAATATGTTAAACAGATCGCCTTGTTAGATTGCCTAATTTTAACAAAATAGCGTTATGTTAGTTCCGTATTCCACCACCAGGGAGCGCACTGTATTCTTAACAAAAACATATCTGAACGAAACGTCTTCACGCAACCTTTCTGTTGATACATGGGTCGGGATGGTGGCGGTCTTAACAAAGAATTCTGTTAGTTCCACATTCCACCACCAGGGAGCGCACTCTATTCATAACAAAACTGTGTCGGAGGGAAAGTCCGTTAAACATCTTATCAGTACATATGTTACTCGAGGTGGTGGCGGTCTTAAGCAAGAATTTAAGATGTTTGCAGAAATTACTATTCGGAAATAGTGGTAACTAAACTTTTGACATTTTTATATTCAATAAGTAGTATGTATATCAATGTGTTATGAACTATCTTAAAGTTTCAAGCAGATCGCCTTGTTATATTTCCTGAATTTAACAAAATCGCGTCATGTAAGTTCCACATTCTACCACCAGGGAGCGCACACTGTTCATAACAAAACTGTATCGGAAGGAAAGTCCGTTAAACAACCTATCAGTAGATATGTTACTCGAGGTGGTGGCGGTCTGAAGCAAGAATTTAAGATATTTGTAGAAATTACTATTCGGAAATAGTGGTAATTAAACTTTTGACATTTTTATGTTTAATAAGTAGCATATATCTCAATGTGTTATGAACTATCTTAAAGTCGCAAGCAGATCGCCTTGTTATATTTCCTAAATTTAACAAAATCGCCTTATGTTAGTTCCACATTCTACCACCATGGAGCCCACTCTATTCTTAACAAAAACATGTCTGAACGAAACACCTTCACGCAACCTTTCCGTAGATACATGGGTCGGGATGGTGGCGGTCTTAACCAAGAATTCTGTTTGTTCCACATTCCACCACCAGGGAGCGCACTCTATTCATAACAAAACTGTATCGGAAGGAAAGTCCGTTAAACAACCTATCAGTAGATATGTTAAACAGATCGCCTTGTTAGATTGCCTAATTTTAACAAAATAGCGTTGTGTTAGTTCCGTATTCCACCACCAGGGAGCGCACTGTATTCTTAACAAAAACATATCTCAACGAAACGCCTTCACGCAACCTTTCCGTAGATACATGGGTCGGGATGGTGGCGGTCTTAACCAAGAATTCTATTAGTTCCACATTCCACCACCAGGGAGCGCTCTCTATTCATAACAAAACTGTGTCGAAAGGAAAGTCCGTTAAACAACCTACCAGTAGATATGTTACTCGAGGTGGTGGCGGTCTTAAGCAAGAATTTGAGATATTTGCACAAATTACTATTCGGAAATAGTGGTAACTAAACTTTTGACATTTTTATATTTAATAAGTAGCATATTTCTCAATGTGTTATGAACTATTTTAAAGTTTCAAGACACATCTACTTGTTATTTTTCCTAATTTTAAGAAAATTGCGTTACGTTAGTTCCGCATTCCGCCGCCAGGGAGCGCACTCTATTCGAACCAAAAGCGTATCTGAACGAAACTGTGTTAAAAAACCAATCAGTGGATATGTTACTCGAGTTGGTGGCGGTCTTAAGCTAGAAATTAAGAAACTTGCTAAAATTACTATTCGGAAATAGTGGTAACTAATAATTTGACATTTTTATATTTAATAAGTAGCATATATCTGAGGACTCCCTCAAGAAACGGTATCTAAAAAGGTCATAAAAGCTAATTTTTAAAAAAGAAAACCCGCGCCCTTCCCCGTTTGCCTGAAAAGGATCCAAAACGCACCCCATTGTCCACTACACATACAGATTCTTTAAATAAAAATTAATATCGCAACTTACAAATAAGCTATCACGCACAGAAATTATCCGATAACGGGCGAAGCACGCTGGACTTTGTCATAATAATATCTGTAATTCGATTTAATTGGGATATTTAATGAAAAGTATTACCCCCCCCCCCTTCCCATCGACACAAACCTAACAAAAATTATGCGATAGCGGGCGAAGCACGCGACTCTCTCAAAAAACGATATCTAAAAAGGTCATAAACGCTAATTTTTAAAAAAGGAATTCAGCGCCCCCCCCCCCCCATCTGCCTAAAAAGGATTCAAAACGCACCTCATTGTCCAATACACAGACAGATTAATTGAATAACAATTAATATCGCAGCTTATGATTAAGCTTTCACGCACTGAAATTATCCGATAGCGGGCTGCGAACAAACTGGGATATTTAATCAAAAGTATTTCCCTCTCCCCCCCCCCCCTTTCCATTGACACAAACCAAACAAATAAAAATTATGCGATAGCGGCGAAGCACGCTTTTTCTTCCCTCGAATATACCTATATGATAGCGCTGAACCTCACATCAGATTGTTATATTTCGTAATTAAAATTATTTCGTGGTTAAAAAAGCACGTGCCACCCGCATTTGATGAAAATGAAGCCTAATTAATTAAATAATAATTAATATCTCCGCTTGTAATTAAGCTAGGAATTTGAACTGGGTATGTATAATATCAGCGAAGAATTTCAAATCAGGATGCCAAAAAAATTAATCAAAAAATTTAATATTTAAAAAGTTTAAATTTCGTATTAAAATAAAAAATTGCGAGCGCACCGTCATGTCTGAGATAAAAAACCCATTGAAAGGAAAGTTTCAAAGCAATGATCCAATTAATGAAATAATAATTAATATCTCGGCTTGTAATTAAGCTACGAGTTTGAACTGGGTATGTATGAAATCGGCGAAATTTTTTACGTCGGGATGTAAAAAAATTTAATCTAAAAATTCAATATTTAAAAAGTTTAAATTTCGTACTCTGAAAGACGGGAGGGCAGGTGCCGATGTGTCTGCCGAGAAAGAATAATCCCGGCAGTCGATAATGAAATTCATGAACACCTGGCTTTGATAAAAAGATTAAATTTTGAAAGGATTTATCGATTTTTAGTGGATTTTTTAAGTTCTACACATCGCACAAACATGGAATTTATACCAAAATAAAGTAGATTTTTTTCCGCATGTTTCTACACCTTTTACGAATTTCTAGGATCATTAGTTCCGGAGATTCGATTGGGAATTCCCTTTATCTCCCAGTAGCTAGCCTGGACAGATATATTGGGGTTCAGGTTTTGAAGAGATTATTTTAATTTTTTTTTCTTGTTTAATACTCGTATATTATTTGTTTATTGAAAGGAAATAATAAAAAATTGGTAGCTATTTTTTTTTTTTTTAATATGAAGCAAAATGAATTGAGATAGTGCAATTTAAAAAATAAAATTGAAAATATAAACTTAAATTATCGAAAAATTAAGAAAATCTGCCTGAAAAAGTTTGTTAAAATGCTAAAGTTTTTAATCCTATAAAACTTTTTTAAGTGAACTATTTTACCTTTTTCAACATTAAAGAGCCTTTATACGATTTAAAATCTGTTTTCTTCAGCGTGCTTATCATACATTTCACTATAAAATTTCCATATTTCATATTTTTATATGCAATATATTTCTTAATGCAAGTCAACAAAGAACCATGGTCAGAATTGATTTAATTACAGCAGCGACAGTGTTCACAATCTGAATTGCTAGAATCTTTAAACAATGCCCTGTAAAAAACGCATTTATTTTCCTGAAAGAGGTTCGAAATGATTAATTACACTTTTGACATCTGCAGAACATCCAATTGACCATCAGACCGCCTGTTATTCCCAACAATGTGACGGCGGGGACGGAGAAATGGGAAACTGATTTCCTTGTTCAATGATTTTAGAGACAAATTTCAACAAAGATTCGGGTTTGACTTTTCAAATCCTTCGTAGTCGGAGACTCGAAATATGGAATAAGTTGCCAACATCCCACAGATGACAACATCAAACATTTTCTTCAGTAGAAGGGGTGACGGTCTTATCGACCTACCCATCATTTTAACCCTTAAATACATGATTTTTTATTTTGTTTCGAAAAAAAATATATATGATTCTCTGAAAGACTTTTTACACCGGAAAAATAATGAAAAAAAAAAAAAAAAATCAGAGATATGTTTTTCGTATAATACGCCAACCTTTTCTTATATTGCACATCTGCAATATAAGTAAAAACTAAAATATTGCAAATTAGTAAATATTTTAATAAGTATGAATCTAAATACCTTATTTTATGTAATTTTTTATTTTGTAATACTTAATCCTTAAATTCATTAATTATTATTTTTAGAAATATGTTTTTTACCCTTATATTAAAGATCAGACATTTTAAGACAAATTTTTAACTTTATTTAGTAGCATATTTTTCTAATTTTTTACAGGATTAATATTTCTATATAAATATATTGGTTTTGCTAAGAATTAAATTAAAAGTGACGTTGATATGCATGACTATGCATTTAAGCGTTAAAAAAATTAAGCCCCACCCCCTAAAAATTCCCCTTTCATACTTCATCTCGAAAAGACATACCTCTCTATGTTATAGTATCAATTTATCGTCTTATTTCCATTCCAACACTAAATCAATTAAAAAAAAGAAAGAAATTAAGCCCTGCGAAAAATTTAGCCCGCTAAAAATTCGGACCCTTCTTCTATAGCACACTTCCTCTCAAAAGCCCCTATGTTATAATATAATATCACTTATCAAAAATTTCCCCTCCAATGTAACGTTATCTCTCTCTGACCCATCATACTATAGTATGATTAAAAATATTAGATAAAAAAAAATCATTTTCTATCTCATTTCCGATAGACAAGAGGAGAACTCTCTCTCTCTCTTTCTTCCCATCTTACTATAGTATGATTAAGAGAGTATTACTCCCTCCTCCTCAATTCTCAATCCTCCCTCCGAATCGAACACCATTTTCTACACTTGCTCCCTTTTCTCCCGAAATGCAACCGCCTGTTTTTTTTTTTTCAAATATTTATATATTATAAAAACATGTATCGGAGGACTGCATAAAAAATCAGACTTAAAATTATCATATTTAGAGCAGAAAACGCAATGATTTTAATAATTTGCTCGTGAACCCCGCCTCTCATCTTCGAAATTCAACCCTTCTTTCTTTGAGGTATTTTTATGTTTCAAAAAATATATATCTGAGGATTCCATAAAAAAAAATCTGTCTTAAAATAATGATATTTGATGCAGAAAAAGCAATGATTTTAATAATTTACTCTCTCCACCTCCCCCTGAAGTACCACCCGCCCACCCTTTCTTTAAATTTTTTATGTATTATCTTACTTAAAATTAAGAATCGTGGGGAAAACATAATTTTTTATTAACAAATACATTTTTACTGGATGTGTTGCGTGCGTGTTTTCTTTCCTTTTTAAGTAGATTTCTTAAGAAATACTACATATTAAATCCCTATGTTGGAATTTCTGAAATTTTTTTTTGCAGATCTACGCCGATCATGACCTCTAGAACCCAAAACCACCCCCAGTTAAAATCTCTCTCTCTCTCTCTATATATATATATATATATATACAGGGCTGTTACAAATGATTTTGTGAATCGGTACCTCTAAAATTGAGCCCTGAGTAAGCGTTGGCGAAAGGGAGGAAAAGTCGGCTGAGAAATCCCTTTTTGAATTTTTTTTTTCTTCTAAGAATTAAGAACCATATTTTTTTTTAACTGAGTGCGGCGTTTCAGACGTAAAAGTACAAACTATAAGAATATGTCGTCTGTTTTTCCGTATTTTAAACGACATTGCTGAAGGGCATTGAAAAAAAGGGGGGGGCGAAAAAAAAGAAATGTATTCAGTTCTTCTTTCCTTTTCGCTCGAAAAGCAGGTTTTGGTCATGCACGACCGCGCCTGCGTCAATTTTCAAAAAAATATATCTTTTTTGATGAGTTTTTAATTAATATCTTGGCCAATTATAAAAAAAAATTAAAAATGTGAACCTCAGGGGCATCCATACCTGCATTGAACTATTCTATAAATTGAAGTATAAAATTTCAAACCTCCGCGGGCAGTAGATTTTCTTAGCCATCGTCATTAAACACACACAAACAGCGATCTTGTTTTCTTTTTTTATTTTCATATAGATATTTATGATATATGTAGAGTAAAACCTGTCAAAACGGATCCAGAAGGAACGATTGCCGTACAATTTTACTTAATTAGCCAGAAACCTGTCTTAAACGGAATATTGTTTCAGTCGCTTACGATTGCTTTTACAATGGTTTTGCTGTATGGATATAAGATTAGCTTGTGTAAACGGAACCTGCCTATAACGAAATCTTGTCTAATGGAAACATTTCATGATTCAATCGAAAGGAACACTTTGAATTTTTACCTGCTAAGATAGAGGAAAACCTGTATAAAACGTAAACTTTCAGCGGTTATTTGTAATTTCGTCTTAGCAGATTTTAAAATTTTTTTATTCATCCCTTAGTAAATTAATTCCGTCTCCGCTACTGGCTGAGTCCCTCCAATAATTTTGAAAACTCTACACCTATGGTATAGAATGTTGGGGGATTCAGGCACGGATCCATCAGGGGGGGGGGGGGGGGGCAGGGCGATCGTTCCTTCGAAAACTGTTTTTAACAGACGGGTGTTCATCCATTTTTATAATATATCATTGTTATATCATTGTATATCAAAAGCTAATAGAATTTTTGTCTTTTTATGCATGAAAGTTTGTACGAAATTTGTAAGAAAATATAGCATGAAATAGTGTATATTTCATTTTTTTTTTCCAATTGTCAGTACCATTGAGCAGTATTTTCAGAGCCCAATTGGTTGCTGAAAGACACATCAATGAACCGTAATCCTCCTAAACAACTGCGTCCATCGCAAAGAAAACCCTTCTTAACACCTTGAGGGGCGGTGAGATGCATTAGATCTCACCTAATTTTAATAAAGTTTTACACCAGAAACTTCTAATTAATTTTTTCTTTTATAACTTAGGTGGAAAAATGTAGTAAACATGTTTTTTCTTATTTTGAAATACAATTTTTCGAAAATTCTGGTTTGAATTCAACATTACAGATACACAATTACTTGCCCCTGAAGAAATTAATGCGCGTTTCAATTTTAAGTCAGTTACTTTCATTTTCAGAACAGGTTTCGAAAGAATGAAAGTATCCTCTTGCAAAAAGCCTGCTAACAAAATCAAAAAAGTAAAAAATGGCCTTTGTGGAGATCGACCTTAGCTATCCAATGCAAAATAAATAAATAAAGGAATTGGAATGCAAACGCGATATCTTTAAAAATTTCTTCTACGGGATTAACATTAGCGAGCGAGGGTTTTCACGTAGAGGATGGAGGGGGTGGGCAGGGGTAAAAATGGGGTTTCGCACAAGACAGATTAGTTAAAAGAATTTTTTTTTTTTTTTTGTCATTTTCTGTTCTTAATACTAAGTACTTAATCTTACAAATTGAAATAAAATCCAAATACTGTAAAACCCAAGAAAACGTAACCTGCCTATTATAGAATTCTGAAGCTCCCGTCATGCAAAGCAAAAACACTCGCAAGTTAATCTTAAAGCTACGGGGAGGTTCTTTTCACATATTTTGTTTACATTTTGATATTTTAAAAAATATTTTTTTCCTTTCGATAGTCGATCTCTGCATTCGTCCGGTTTCACTTTTTGATTTTGGTGGCAGATTTTGTTTTATAAAGTTACTCTCACTTTCAAAACCAGTTCCGAGAGTGAAAATGCCACCATAAAAAAAAAAAAAAAGAAAAAAAAAAAAAAAAAAACTACAACCAAAATCGAAAAGGTAAAAAAGGGGAGAATATAGAGATCGGCCTCAGCTATCCAATGCAAAAAATATATACAGTCGAACCTCGTTAACATGAACCTCAAGGGGAATCAAAATTTTGTTCATGTTAACAGTAATTCACGTTATCAGTATCAAATTTGTGTATTCGTTTTTATAGGGGACTGTGAAAACAATTCATGTTAAAAGTAATTCACGTTAAGCGTGTTCATGTTAACGAGGTTTGACTGTATATTTGTCGGATTTTATTAAGAGAACTTGTTAGTTGTCTTTAGAATTTTTAAAGGTAATATATATATGTATGTGTGTGTGTTTAATTTGAAAAAAAAAATTAATAATGTTTAATTAAAAAAAAAAAAAATCAGATTTAAAAAAATACTTTCACTTTCGGAACCGGTTCTGAAATTGAAACTATCCTAATAATAATAAAAAAAACTATAACCAAATTCAAAGCAAAAACTAGCCCGGTTGTAGATAGTTTTCAGCTATTCTATGCAAAAAATCTTTCAAAAATATTAAAATCAAAGAGAGAAATTTGAAAATAACACTCCCATAGACTTAATAGTAGCGTTTTCCTTTTTTCCCCTGACAAATGTGGACTCTTATGGGGACTTTTCACTCACTTGAAAACACCCGCTCGATAATGTTAACCCGGGAGAACTCGCTAGTGAAAATGCCCAATTGCTTTTCTTTTACTTACATTCATATAATATCAACTTTTTTTGGTTGGCTTAGTACTTTTATTCACAAAATAGGTAAAATAACTGTAAAACATTTTGAAATTTTAATTAAAATGAAAAATGATTTAAATAAGAGTCTTAAAAAAGTACGACTGTGCAGGGCCTGACTAATGCAGGGGCATGTGGGGCAGCTGCCCCGGGCCCCCCGATTTGAGGGGGGGGGGCATGGGCAGATATAAGTTTTAGTTAAAGGAAAGCCAAATGATAAAAAATATCCAAAAGGTACCAGATTATAATTTAAAGTGTTTTTCATTTTGTGATATTTAATTTCTTCCTTACTGATTTCATAAATTTTTTTAAATACATAATTTTAATTAAAATATTACAGTTATATCACACATCTGCTATCTGATGCTTTCTGTTTTCATATTATGAAACTTTATACCAAAGTACTTTAAGGCATCATGGGGAATGCAGTAACAACATAACAAGTATTGAAATTTGTTGCTATTATTATTAAATGCATGCCACTACTTGCCTTTCTATATGATGGAATCACCCAAATGCATGCTGATTGAATACAAAGATTATGTTAAATAGAAAAGTATTAACACAAATAGCCAATAATGCCTGCGAGAACTGTATTTAAATTTTAACGGCTCACATTTATCCTTATATTCCTATAACAAAAAAAAAAAAAAAAAAAAAAAAAAAATGTATGCTGTAGTTTCTTAAAGTTATCTTTCTTGTACTACACTGTATACAGATGTGAATAGTACTTGGTATGAAATTTAAGTCTACATACGATAGGTATGAAGTTTAGTTTTAGTCATTTCAACATTAATTCACAAAAAAATTTCACAAGATCGAAGGGGGCCCCCCCGAATAATGTTTGCCCCAGGGCCCCCCACTGTCTAAGTCGGGCCCTGCGACTGTGAGAGAAAATCTCATGCAGCGAGTTCTCCCGGGTTAAACATATGGGCAGGTTGTTTCCGAATTTCTCGTTTAAATTTGAATATTTTTAAAGGTTTTTGTCTTTGCATAGGATAGCTGAGGTCGATGTCTAATATGGCAATTCTTTACTTTTTCGATTTCGGTTGCAGATTTTTTTAAAATAAAGGTACTTTCACTTTCAGAACCAGTTTCCTTAACTATAAAGTTTTTTCATTTAGGATAGAATTCCGGTATAGACAAGTTCCGTTCTTAGAGGTTTTAGTGCACGTATAAATCAACAGTAGTTATAACTTATAAATAATTGTAAACATTAATTCACTATATTGTTTAACATACCGTCAAACCTGTAAAAATGGAATTACTCGGAATCAGAATAAAATTCCGTTTTAGACAGATTACTTTTATTTAAGTTTACTTGCATGGTATGGGTATGTGCTCAGTGGGAACCTCGGAACCATGAAATTTTTCCTCTCCAGACAGTTTCCATTGTCAAATGTTTTACTATACTACACCCACTATATGTACCGACCCCCCCCCTCCCCCCCACAAACACACCAAAAAAAAAAAAGTCCTTCCGGCCAGTGCCGGGAGGAAGAGGTAGCTTTCAAATTCCTTATTTTAAAAAAGCCAACTCATATTATTCAAACACACGAAGCTCAATTTAGTGGAAACCGAATATAGGAGATTCAATATTAATTTTTATCAATATTAAATCATTATGAATGAGAATTTCGTGAAATTAGTCAGCTTTATCCAAGCTGCTTTTATTTAAAGTAACTTATATTTGGCTGAGATGTTGATGTATACTATCCACATGCCTTCTTACACGAAATAGGCGAAAACGTGTGTTATCACGTGACAAATACAAGATCGTTTCAAAATTTTAGCCATACTAGAAATTCAAAGTGCTATAATTCAACCATTTTTTTAAGATATAAACAAAAGAACAAATTTTCAGAAACAAAATCTGCTCCGGAATCTTTGTATCAAGGCCAAACACATAAAAAAATCATTTCATTTTCCAATTTTTTAATACCTCATTTTAAATTTTAAATTTAATTTTTTTTAAATGGCAACCCTTTTGAAACAAGATGGCGAATGAAGCTGGCCAACGAACTCGGTCGAGACATTGGTATGTAGTATGTACAGACCAAGTAACATCCAAATCGGTTCATAAATATGCTTGTTATCGCGTGACAAAACCAGGTCGTTTTAAAATGTCAGCCACAATAGAAATTCAAAATGCCATAACTCAGCCATTTTTTTAGATATAGACGAAACAAAAACTGTTCCGGAATCTTTGTATTAAGGTCAAACACATACAAAAAAAAATTTTTTCATTTTCCAATTTTTTGGTATCTCATTTTAAATTTTAAATTTTTAAATTTTTTTTAAATGGCCGCCATTTTGAAACAAGATGGCGGATGAAGCTGGCCAACGAACTAGGTTGAGATATTTGTATGTACTATGTACACACCAAGGTACATTCAAATCGGTTCATAAATACGCCTGTTATCACGTGACAAATATCAGGACGTTTCAAAATGTCAGCCACGTTAGAAATTCAAAATGCTATAACTCAGCCATTTTTTAAGATATAGACGAAACAAAAACTGCTCCCGAATCTTTGTATCAAGGTCAAATACATAAGAAAAAAATATTTTTTCAATTTTCAATTTTTTGGTACCACATTTCAAATTTAAATTTTTCTTAAAAAGTTAAATGGCTGTCATTTTTAAACAAGATGGCGGATGAAGCTGGCCAATGAACTCGGTCGAGACATTGGTATGTACTATGTACAAACGAAGTTACATCCAAATCGGTTCATAAATACGCCTTTTATCGCGTGACAAAATTCAGGACGTTTCAAAATGTCAGCCACGCTAGAAATTCAAAATGCTATAACTCAACCATTTTTTAAGATATTGACGAAACAAAAACTGCTCCGGAATCTTTGTCTAAAGGTCAAATACATAAGAAAAAAATATTTTTCCATTTTCAATTCTTTGGTACCACATTTAAAATTTAGAATTTAAAAAAAAAATTTAAATGGCCGCCATTTTGAAACAAAATGGCGGATGAAGCTGGCCAAGGAACTCGGTCGAGACATCGGTATTTACTATGTACATACCGAATTACATCTAAATCGGTTCATAAATTCGAGAGTTACAGTATGACAAAGGTCAGATATATATATATATATATGGATATATATATATATATATATATATATATATATATATCAACTTTTGAACGGAAGGTGGTTTCGGGTTCTGGGGGTCATGATTGATGAAAATATACCAAAATTTTTTGAAATCGCTTTCCTCCGAACGGCTGCAATAGGTAGCTTTTTGTAATGAAAGCTACCTAAAAGACCTTTTCTTTGGCTTGCTTGAACACTGGAGATATGAACTATTGTTATTATTATTATCATTGTTATATATTTCCTTAAGCCAGTGGTACTCAGTACGCTCAGTGTTGAACTCAGGGGGGGGGGGGGGGGCTCGGAGGCAGGGCCGAAACTAAGGGGGGACAGAGGGGGCATGTGCCCCGGGCGCCAAGTGAAAGATTATACCTTTCGAATCGATCATTTTTTTCTGATGGACTGATGGCTTTCATTATTATGAAACAGCCATTATAAATGAAGTGTTAGGTGAAGATGAAAGAGCAGCCGTAAAAAGTTTGAACTCTGATTTTCTGGTCAGAATGGGAAAAAAAAATGGCCATTTTTTCCCCATCATGACCAGAAAATCAGAGTTAACTTTTTACGACTGCTCTTTCATCTTCACCTAACACTTCATTTATAATGGCTGTTTCATAATAATGAAACCCATCAGTCCATCAGAAGAAAATAACTCGGTTAAAGGGAAACTCGGTTAAGCGGGACTCGGATAATCGGAACTCTACTGTATAAGCAAACACTGTAAATAGCCGGTAATACATGTGAATTCTTTATGTGAACGAACTATAATTGCAACAAACGTCACATTCAATTTACGTAGTTCAGTATTATATATTTTATGATTATAAATTTTAAATTTTAAAATAAGTCTGCCATTAGAAAATTAGTAAAATACTCTTTGTAAATATACTTTGAGGAAGAAAGGGAGGGGGGGGGGGGCGCCAAAATTCATGTTTGCTCCGGGCGCAAAAAAGGCTAGTTTCGGCCCTGCTCGAAGGGGACATTCCCCCGAAGCCATAGAAATCCCTCCTGGAGAAAAGTTGCTGAATTCAATACTGAGTAGGCTGCCCGCGGGTCACAGAACTACCACTTTTCCGTATAGAAATCTTCACCTTATTTAAACGCAGAATTTCTGTCATTAAATAACGCGAATGTTACTTTTCGCAAAAGGCAGTGCGACCAAAGAAAATAAAGCGTGAAGAAGGGAAACTTTCATAGACGCAATGTAAATCCCCGATCCTCAGCTAAACAGTGCAAACAGCTAAGCGGTAGAAGCCGCATAAAGGGGCGAAAGATAACTCGGGGTTTACTTGGCGCGCCTTTGCGTGATCGCCAGTAGCGATAATTATCAAAATGAGGAGTAACGCTGTGCTCACCGCTGTCCGCGAGAAAGCAGTGCGCTCCCCTCCCCCCCCCCCTTTTCGTGGATGGAGCTTCTCTCCGAGGGAGAAACCTCTTGAAGGTCAAAGATCGTAGAATACGTTAGATGAATCTGTTGTTATGTTAGATTTCGAGTGAAAGTGGAACTTTTGATACGTCCCTCTACGTTCTTTGGTGCGACCACTGTTTTAAGCTATAGATCTTGAGAGTTCGTTTTCATTGATATAAAAGCATGAAGGAAATGTTTGCGACCAAATCATATAGGTGGCGTTTTGTACAAAATGGCGGATCTTCTTCTGGATGGAGCAGGAGCTGCAACGTCCAACGCCATTTTCCCCTTTACTGTTTCAGTTTTGCAAAGCAAGAGCTCGTAAGTTTCGATTGAAATTTTGATAAGCGTAATAATGAAAATTGCAATATCTAATTTATATAGTGGTGTGTGATATTCATCGAGATTTGCTGCGTAATCCTTGCTGCATTTTTGTATGTTGAACTAAATTGGGCTTTGAACTGCAATGGCTGTTTAAGAAAAATATGCCATCTTGAATATTTTAAAAGAAAATGTGCAATTTTGCTCTGTGGATTATTCATATATTGAGAGATCAGAGAATGAATGAGCTGTAAGGGCTTTTTGAGAAATCGTAGTATTTGAAGAATAAAACATTGATTTTCGACGTGTTTTTTGGAGTTACTGGTGATTTTCGACGCGTTTTTTGGAGTTACTGGTGTTTGATTCTCTGTTGCTGCTTTTGAATTTTCACGTAAAAGGTAAGAAAAACTATTCGTTTTTTGTTAAAATTATATTTGCTTTAAAATAGTTGCAATTAAATTATTAACCCGGGAGAACTCGCTGCATGAGATTTTCTCTCACAGTCGTACTTTTTTAAGACTCTTATTTAAATCATTTTTCATTTTAAATAAAATTTCAAAATGTTTTTCAATTGTTTTACCTATTTTGTGAATAAAAGTACTAAGTCAACCAAAAAAAGTTGATATTATATGAATGTGATGGCACATCGCCCCAAAACTTCGGTTGACTTTTGCAGGCTGTGCATACTTTTTAATAGTTTTAATTAAATACGTTTTACATATAATTAATACGTTTTAAATAAATTTGCCAACTAAGTTTAACTTTTCCAAGTGTAACTTTTTTTTTCGGGGGGGGGGGGAGGGAGGTTCCCTGCCCCTACCTTCAATGAAGGCCCTGCATCCAATTGAGACTGTTAAATGATCGCTCGCCTCAAGATATCCACGCATGTCAGTAATATGCTATTGCTAAAGTCTCGTGTGAGGTGGGGGTGGGATTTAAACATGAAAAAAAGCTTTGTGAAATTTAATGCTTTGTTTTCTTCGTTCCGTTACTTTCATTTGCCAACGGCTGTATTATATTTGTTATCAGAAGAAACTAGATCTGCACGGGTTGACCCTCTTATATTACACCTGGACAGGCCTTAATTTTTTTCTGAAGGTTCTGACTCGGATCAGGCGTCAAACTCATTCGTTCCGGGCTCTGTCGGGCCGGTATTTTTTTTATGTGAGAGTAATAGTGGCACCGTATATTTGTTTGAGATCTTCAGAAATGTACTTTTTTTAAAAATAGGATTTCGAAATTTTTTTAATTTTGTTTTTTCATTTTATGTATATAGTGCATGTGCCAGTAATGGACACCCTTAACTCCTTCGGGACGAGCGTCTTTTACAGGATTTTTAATCTTTATTCACCCGTCTTTTAAAACAGAAAATTTTGTCTAATTGAATCGGGAAAGTGCTTGGATTAAATGAGGCAAAATTTACAATAAAATTTTACTGGTGAGAATAATACCAGATACTCCATACTACTTTGTAGAAAAGCCCAAATACTTGTTTTTATTTAAAATTATTGAAGTTATTAATCTCTAAGATTATAATAATTGAAGCAAATGT
Organism: Maratus speciosus; assembly: GCA_963932465.1. Taxonomy (NCBI): domain Eukaryota; kingdom Metazoa; phylum Arthropoda; class Arachnida; order Araneae; family Salticidae; genus Maratus; species Maratus speciosus. The sequence continues at coordinate 500,752,394 of OZ010796.1, forward strand.
AAAACATGTAAAAAGTTTTTCTAATTAATGCTATATTTAAAAACTAATAGAAAAGCGCACTTAATCTGTAAAACAAAATTAAAACTTTGTAACTAACAAAAACAAAATTTTATCCAGTAGTGATAATTACAGTTGAATTTAGAAAAAAAAAAGCATCTAAATTTGAATCGGGGTAATTCTGAGTAAAAAAAAAAAAAAGTTCACAGATTTTCTGAAAGATTCCAGGGAACAGATGTATAATAATCCCGCATCCGCCATCTTGGATTTTTTTTTCTTGCGTGAAAACCCCATTTTCACCAAGTAGTAAATGTCGCCAATGGTTAAACATTGTTGGTATTCACAGATTTTCTGAAAGATTCAAGCAGAGGGAGAAGGGCTGGGAATCCCCCGCTCCGTCGCTAATTATACGTTTTTTCCGCGATCCTTTTGCGAAGTTTGAGGGGGGGGGGGGAGATGGCAATATTCACGGTTTTTCCGCAATTCTTTGATGAAATTAGCATCTCTTTTTGCAATCCTTTGAAGAAATTTGCGTTGTTCTGCGATCCTTTGAAGAAAGCCATTTGGGAACAGATGTGTAATAATCCCGCATCCGCCATCTTTGATTTTTTTCTTGACGTGAATTAAAAATTGTTTTTTAATTAATAGTTTCTCCCCATTTCTCAAAATATTTCTCGACATTTCAAACGTATTCTTTCTTTAACACATTTTATGATGTTCAATGGCCTTGAATTAATTTTACCAGGCACCTTTTTTGTGAGCAGTGAGAATTACGAGCGTCTGGGGAGAGAACGACTGCTAACAGTAGAACTTAGAAAAAATTCTCCTTCCTTGTCAGCTGTGGAGAAAAGGGAAAGTAGCGGATGAGGACAGCTTAATGCAGCAATGTTAAAAAAGCGGGTGCATGATAGAAGAGAAGAAGGGAGAAGGAAATCTCATAGGGATTTTTTCAAACCTGGTTCGAAGTACAGGGAAAATATTAATAATCTTTTGTATTTTTACTGGCGCCACCTACCAAAAATATTTGAAAATATTAAAAACAAAATCTTTAGAACATAATCTTTCCAACATTGTAGTAAGAAATGTTTAAATAAGTAAACAAATATCTACAACTTTTACTTTTAAAATTTAAAAGCAGGTCATCTTTTATGTCATAATAATGTTATTTAGTAATTAACTCATTTCATATAAATAAATTGATAGGGATGTGTATGTGGCGTTCTAACAGCTTTAAGAAAATTATTTTCCAAGGGATACAATAAAATTATTTCTTATATTAAGCTAAATCTTTTGACTTCACTGTCAGTCAAGGCTTTAGAAAACAGTAAATATGATTTAAGTAACATACACTTCTATAATTAAAATATACATAATTTAATACTTGTTCCCTAAGTATAATTGTGTATATGAAACTATTATTATATATAATACGTCAATGTGGCTTAAATTTTTTTTTCTTACTTTTGAAAGATTTAAAAGCTATTAGTATTTGTTTTCTCTTTGTTCCTAATTTAACATGTTTCTTTGTTTAAAAAAAAAAAAAAAAACCAATTAAGAGTGCATAGTTCAATTTTTTTTTTAATTATTACGCTGAACTAAACATATTTTAATTTTATGATTCTTTCAGTTCCTATTTTATAGCAAATGTATAATGAGAGCATCTCATAAACTTTTTAACATTAGAATATTAATCATTTTAATGCATTCTCTTCAAGTATTAACATCTTAAATTATAATAAAAATATGAGAAAAATAAAATATAAACGCACAATAAAATATAAAACACATGGATAATTAAAGTACCAAGTACAAACAAACACCAACAAAATCAAAACAACGTGCCAAAGCCGGCTAGGGATTTTTGGATTTTTCCCCCCATATCGTTATGCAGTCGAGGTTTTAACAATGAGCGTGTTCAGAAGTGCACTTCGCACCGCGCGCGCGCTCAGATGTTTATGCCATGGAGTAGGTCTTATCGAAGAAAGGAATTTTAACATAATTCAATTATTTCATTATTTTTATGGTTCAAAAAAGGTAAAACCAACGACTATATTTCTTTATTCTTCTAAAACATGGTTTTCGTAACAGGAATATATGCCTATGTTCTCAGATAAAATCTAAAATAGTCGGGAGAAACATCACGTGACCTTCTTTATCTACTTTAGCCCATTTGGCATTTAAAATTAGTTAACCAACCGCACTCAAACTCCGCGCGAGCTGCTCAAAAAAATTGTGTGGGCGATTTGATCACGTGATTGTGCGTTTTCTGCTTATGTGTTATTGGTCGTGCTTTGTTTGGTAGGTTGATTGATACAATTTCAGAATTCAACTGCTGATCTAAAAATTTTAACAATTTTCTTTTTATTTATTTAAAAATGATTTATATCTTCCGTGATAAATAAAATGCTGTTAGTAAACCAAGATTGTGATATCAACATATGAGATTTGTTTGTAATCTACTATACTGGATGGATTTCAATGGAATTTGCACTGTTAGTTAGACATTTTTTCAGAGAAGGTTTTAATATATGTATTTCTTATTTTATGATTGCATATTTTAATACCGTGTGGATAACAGACCAAAATACATCATAAAACATGAGAAATAAATGGCATTCAAAATTCTGTTAGTATAAGCAAAATACTTATTTATACTTTCAGTGAAAATTTATAAACATTCTAATCATACTTTATTCACTACAAAACTAGACAGCAGACCTATATATTTTATCTCTTTAAAAAATATATGTACAGATATTTTTAGTTAAAATAATCTACAACTATTACATTTTATTTTTATAATGTTCAAAGTAAAATATGATTTCCAGCCTAGTCTCGATAAAAATTCACTCGTAAAGTACTAAAAAAAAAAAAAAAAAAGATATCAAGGAATTATCCTACGTGCGATATATATTATTTTTTCATTTCGATTTGCTTAATGTTTATATCATTATACATATACATACTTAGAAACGAAACTTTGAATATTTAAAAGGCGTTCAGATGTAAAACTTTCATCTCGAAATACCTCATTTTCTCACATTTAAATAAGTATTTTATTATTATAATAAAAATACACGTGCCTCTGTATAATAAAAATAAAAAATATATCTTCATCAAAAATATCTTATTCATTATGAAAAATATAAAACAACCAATAAACAAAAAAAACAAAAAAAATTGACACAATGTGGGATCGGAAGGATTCGAACCCAGAATCCCCAGTCTCGAGTTCACTGCCTTATCCATTCAGCCATCTAGCACACATTGCTTCTGCAACAAAATATCTTTATAATTAGCACCTTAATTAATCAAATCCATGGTCTGTTCCTGAACACACTACATCCATGATATAGACCCACTCCATGTTCCTGCCTCCTGAGCTCGCGCGCGTACGCGCGCGAGCTTCTTGAACACACTCATTGTTGCATTAAGCTGTCCCTATCCGCTACTGAAAGGGAAAATCTACTGCGTTCTTCCCTCAGCCTCATGTTGCTTTCCCTTTTTGCTTGCATTTGATATTCGATTATGGAAATTGTTAAAATTATAAACAGCGAAGAATAATTTGAACAACACAGAGAAAAAAACAAACATCGAATTTGCAAAAAATGAAATGTTTTCTAAAGGAAATAATTTTTTAAAAAAATAGAATTCTAGTAATGGCTGTTATTTATCTGAAAACCTTTTGTTAGATAAATCTGATATAATATTTTTACAGCTTCATATTTTATTATTATTATATTTTAATATGATATATATGAATATAATTATTATAATTTTGTAACAGACTTAAAAAATAAGTAGTTTTGTCAATTCTGCAGTATTCTTTATAGATAATATATTTATTCGAAATAAGCACCCATCATATCCTTCTTTTTTTCTTTTGTGTGTGTGTGAGGGGGGTGGGGGGTAAGCTTGTGTAAAATTTTACAGCTAAAGGATTTTTGTACTTTTTTAAAAAAAATATTTTATAATATCTTACTGACATATTATTAAATGGTTCTATGAAGGAAAATGACTTAATAAAGGATAAATGTAATTATTGCAATAAGATTTGAAAAGTTAATTTAAAAATTAAGAAGATTTTAAAACCACACTTCCTTTTAATTTCTTACAACATTCTCTTTCATATTTTTAATTCTGTGTACACTCTATAACCGTAAGGACCAAATTTCCGAATAGTTAATTATTTAACCCTTTATGCCCCGACGCTACTTTAATGTACCATTAAAATAACTTAATATAAAATATGCATCGATTAGTAGTAGTACATTTTAGAATGAGTTATAGGTACTTTACGTTATCTTATTCCAAAAGCATTATTGGTTGAACAAAACTATTCTTAAAAGGATGATTTTTTTTTTTTCTCTCCTCTCTTTAGCTTTTTTGACTTTGGAAGTTTGGGGGTGAAAAGTTTCAGTTCGGAATTATTCCTATATTTCTATTGTAAGAGTATTGTATTTGTACATTTTCTAATTCTATAAAATTGTAAAAAAATTAAATAAAAGATTTGAATGAAGTTATAAATATTGCACAAAATTCCTATAAATACAAATTTAATTGACTTTAAATTGCAAAATCCTTCTAAAATTTATTAAATGTGTGTGTAAATCTTCTAATGTAGTTTCAAAAATTCGCAAAAAAATGTTTTAGAAGATGAAATTTTCATGAATTCATAATTTGGGACATAAAGGGTTAAAAAAAAAATAAATGAAATGTCATGACATGTTGTAAAAATAATGTACAAACGACTATTTGCTCAATATTTTTATTTAAAAAAAATACTAAGCAAATACTCATCAACAGTCAATTTATATTAAGGAAAATCCTGTCCTTAATTTTATGAACCATGAGGATTATCCATTTAAAAACCGAGTTAATTGAAAAACAGGTCGAAGTTTTAACATTTTAATGTTTAATGACACTGATATATATAGATATATAGATACAAAAGAAAGAAAAAAGAACTTTGCAACTTGGGAAGGGAAATTCCATTTAATGTCAAATAGATGCGGTAAATTAAACAGGAAAATTGACATTTTCGTCATTTATGTAAGTTAAAGAATTTAAACCGAATTCTCCCCCCCCCCCCCCCCTCCCTCCTTCCTACTTAATCTAATAAACATAATCCTTAAAATATTATCTCATATCTCCTTCAGAAAATCATTTAATGATATATTGAAAAAGCATTGTAAAATATTCAAATCGAATTCCCCAAACTGGAAATATTGACATAAGTTTGCAAAAAAAAAAAAAAAGGATACAATGAGGTTGGTGCTAATCTTAACAAAATATCAAACATTTACGACAATTGGCCTTATTTAAAAAAAGAATAGGTAATAGTGTTTCCCCCAGAATAAGAAAGGGCAGGGTGCTCCTTCAATAAAGGGCATTTCAGGTGAACAAAAAAGGGCACTTTAACCGAACAAAAAGGGCGCTTCAACTGAACAAAAAGGGAACTTTTTTAAGAAAAGGGTTTTTGAAATTTTTATTTTGATTGCTGTTTATTTGATTGTCACAAATTTCGTCAAAAGATCGCGGAAAAAGCGCGAATTTCGTCAAAAGATTGCAGAAAAAGTGCGAATTTCGTCAAAAGATCATTGAAAAAGCGCGAATTTTGTCAAAAGATCACGGAAAAGCGCGAATTTTGTCAAAAGATCACGGAAAAGCGCGAATTTTGTCAAAAGATCACGGAAAAGCGCGAATTTTGTCAAAAGATCACGGAAAAACACGAATTTTGTCGAATGATCGCGCAAAAAGCGCGAATTTCGTCAAAAGATCACGGAAAAAGAGCGAATTTCGTCAAAAGATCACGGAAAAGCGCGAATTTCGTCAAAAGATCACGGAAAAAGCGCGAATTTCGTCAAAAGATCGCGGAAAAACACGAATTTCGTCAAAAGATCGCAGAAAAAACGCAAATTTCGTCAAAAGATCGCGGAAAAAACGCGAATTTCGTCAAATGATCACGGAAAAAACTCAAATTTCATCTAAAGATCGCGGAAAAAACGCGAATTTGGTCAAATATTTTCAGAAAAAGCGCGAATTTCGTGAAATAATTGCAGAAAAAACGCGAACTTTTGTCAAAGGATCGCAGAAAAATGCGAATTCCGTTAAAGGATAGCGCAAAAAACCCGAATTTCGTCGAAAGATCGATGAAAAAACGCGAATTTTGTCTAAATGCCACTGAAAACATCCATAATTAGCGCCGAGAGGAGATCGTCCCCCGGCATTCCCCTCTGCTGTAACGTTTCAGAAAATTTACTATGAATTTCAATTTTTTTTTACTTAGAATCACCCTGATTTAGTTATATATTGGAATTTAGATTTTTATGCGGAAGGAACATGGGAATTTTTGTTTCCAAGGTATGCTGATAGAAAACTTTCTCAAAAACTCAATTTTTTAATTTGTTTGGATCAGATTTTTAATTTGTATAATATAATAATTGATCTGATATCAGAAACAATACTACAACCACATATATGGCGAAATTCAAGATTTTTTGACACGATCGTTTTGCTAAATTCACGATTTTTAACACTATCGTTTCGCGAAATTCACAATGTTTCTACGACCGTTTAGCGAAATACACGATTTTTTTCCACGATCGTTTCGCGAAATACACGACTTTTTTCCACGACTGTTTCGAGAAATACACTATTTTTTTTCACGACCGTTTCGCGAAATTCACGTTTTTTTCCCGCGATCGTTTCGGTTATTTCACAATTTTTTTCCATGATCGTTTCGCGAAAATCATGTTTTTTTAACGATTTTTTTTTCCACGACTATTTCGCAAAATTCACGATTGTTTACCAAGATCGTTTGTCGAAATTCACATTTTTCCCCCGCGTTCCTTTGGTGAAATTAGGGTTTTTTGCTTCACTTGATTGCCGATTCTTTTTCTGTGACCGATTGATCAAATTGGCAATATTTTTTCGCGGCCGATCAACAGAATTAACGATCTTTGTTTGCGCAATCTTGACGAAGTTCGTGATAATTTTTATGCAATCTTTTGACGAAATTTGCGTTTTTTCTCCCTGATCGATGGATGAATTTAATTTTTCTTGCGATCGATTGACGATTTTTGTGATATTTTCCAGCAACTTATTGAGACATTTTGAGGTTTTTCTTTTGATCCCTTGAAGAATTTCGAGGGGGTTTCCCGCGATCGATCGACGATTTTCGCGGCTTTTTTACCGCAACTAACCGAAAGACTTCGTGATTCTTTTCCCGCGGTTGATTAACATAATTGCCGATATTTTCCAGCTACCTATCAGCGAATTTTGTAGGTTTTATTCTTTGGATCGATTGGCTAATTTCCAGAGATTTTTTCCCCTCTATCGTGTACGAATTTCGCTATTTTTTTTCCTGGATGCGATTTTTGAATTTCGCGATTTCTTTTCTTCCAATTGATTGATGACATTCGCGTTATTTTCTAGCAACTTTTATGCAAATTTTGAGGGGGTTTTCTGGCGACCAATCGACTACTTTCGAGATCTCTCCCCCCCCCCCCGTGACATACTGGAGAATTTCGTGATTGTTTTCCTGTGATCGATTAACATAATTGGCAATATTTTCCTTCTACATATTAGGAAATTTTGCAGGCTTTTGGGACCGATTGGGTAACTTCCGGGGCTTACTGGCGGAACTCACGGTTTTTGCTTCATGCTAACATAAACAAATTACACGATTTTTTTCCGCGAACGATCGACAGATTTCGCGATTTTTTCCCCGTGAGCGATTGGAGAATTTTTTTAGTTTCTCGTGCGTTAGATTAACGAAATTCACAATTTTTCCCGCGTCCGGCTGAAACAGTTGTTTTTCCGACCGACTGATGAATTTCACAATATTTTCCCGTGATTGACAGACTTTTTTTTGCGATATTTTTGCGCGACCGACTGACGAATTTCACAATATTTTTTCACGATCGATAGACTAATTTTGCAATATTTTCCCGCGATCAATTCTAGAATTTCAGATCCATCGATCGATTGCAAATTTCCGGATTTTTTCGCGACGTATTGTTAAGATTCGTTGGTTGAAACATGCCGAGGGCAAAATTTTGCAAACCCAAAACGGGCAGGGCGCGTTTGCAGTTATATAAAAACGGGCAGGGCGCATTTACAGCTATAAAAAAATGGGCAGGGCGCTGCGCCCTCACGAAAACGCCTAGGGGAAACACTAGGTAAACAGTAAACACACAGAAAGGTAAATGGTTAATATATAAAACTTAATGAAAATGGTAAAAATGAATTTTCCGATGTGAAAAAGTTGAAAAAAAAATCAGTATTTCGTGGACACAGATTTTTTAATATAGTTATATATATAATATTAATTGCCAAATAACTATATTATATATAAATATATGCAGAATTGACAAATCTACTTATTTTTTATTTTAAATATGTTAATATTTATATAATGAAATATTATAATATTAAAATATGAAGCTATAATTATAAAAATAATTTTTACAGATTTATATATAAAAGGTTTTTAGATAAATAACAGCCATTCTTCTTTTTTATTTATTTCCTTTAAAAAATATGTTATTTATTTTTGAAAAAAATCATTTTTTTCTGAGAATCAAATTATAAAATTCAACATTCGACATTTTTTATTTATAATTTTAATGTTCCCATAACTGGATAATTATTGCAAGCGAAAAGGGAAAGTTACACAAGGTTGAGGGAAGAACGCAGACTGTTTCTTCCCTGTTGAAACGGAAGCCGAATTTTTTCTAAGTGCTACTATTAGAAGTCGTTCTCTCCCCAGACGCTCGTGTGAGAATTCGGTAAGTGCGGAGGACGAAGACGATACCCTTAGAGTAACTTTAAAAAATGTGGATAGAAATGAGAAAAAAAGAAGAAATTAACCATGATGTGCTGATTGATGATTGTATTTCACTTAATTCTGAAATTGGGACCTTGGAAACACAATCCGAATAGGATATTTTCGACAGTGTAAAAAATAAAAACAATACAGCAATGAATTGCTATGAAGACGAATATGATGATGATGGAAATGACAGCAGGAACTTCGCATGATTAAATGCTAAAATCATTTGAAACAATCCGACGTGAATTATAGTTAGAAGAAAATATGCATGAAGGTGTTTTGGGTGCATTGCAAAGATGCGAGACGTATTATGAGAGAAAGCACTATTTAAAAGAAAAAACTCAGACAAAATTAACAGAGTTTTTCAGAAACTAAATTTAAGGACGCATATGTTAATGTATGGTTAAAATTATTTGTTATAATAATAATATGATAAGGTCATTAAAATTCGTTAATTTTAATGTAAAACTGTTTACTTTAAACAGAAAACACAGTGTATTCTTGGACAATGTTTTGTTTTCCTTGCAGATTTCAATGATTTAAACACATAGAAAAAATGAATTGATGATTGATATTGGTGGGTAAAATAAATAAAACGAATCGATATAATTTATTTTAAAAAATGTGATTAATTACTTTTAATAAAAATATTCAGTGTTTATGAATTTAAAATCTGTTTTATGTAGTTTAAAGTATTTTAAAAGGTGAATCTCTATTTAACGAATTTTCCATATAACGAATTTTTTTCCAGGATTTAGCGACTTTGTTAAATAGAGGTTCGACTGTATAAAAAAAATAATTAAAGCTAAATATTTATTATTTATTTTTTATGAACCAAAAACATAAAGGGGTGTCCATTGCTAGCACATCTACCCTACATCTAATATCGAAATATTCGGCGCAACCGAATACTTAAAAACTTTTTAAACATTTTTTAAAACCTTACATCTCTTCTATTTTTAACAGTCAACTTATAAAAATATTCAGAATAATTAGAAACAGAATCATATTTAAATATAAGAGAGACTATTTTTACATTATCTATTTTCTGTTTGTTAAGTATTATTTAAGAAAATTAACCAATCACAAGGATTTTCATAGGAATTATGTACAAATGCAAGTCCCTAAACATTGTCCAGTAAATAATGTGTTTCTTGCTAAGATTTTACAACGTTTACAATCTTTAAAAATGATCGCCCACTCCAAACACTGATCTAGGATCCATTTCAAAACTTCCTTGCTTAATCAAAGGGAGTAGGACAGTTATTCTTGCTAAGTTGCCACCATATAAAATTTGAATAGATTGTAGGTATTTATTTACTTTTACTTTATTCTCTTCCTGACAAACAAATAATATATGATCCTGTACAATTTTTCTTCTAATTTTTCACGATTTCTCTTTCATTTTAAAATGATTGTTTTAGAATTTAAGAAAATTTTATTCATTTGTCTTAATTTAAAGAAAGCCATGAAATTTAAAATTTTATTGAAGTTTGATAACTATCCTCTTCTTTAATAATTCACAGCAGATTTTTTTCAGCATAAAGGTTACTTGAAAAAAGCTCTTGATTATCAAAATGAAAGTTTGTTTTAATATTATGTAAAACTGTTTTAAAATTTAACATTTTAATGCCTTTAAACTTTGAAATATAAAATTATTGGAACAGATATGTATTATAATACCGCATCCGCCATCTTTGATTTTTTTTCTTGGCGTGAATTAAAAATTGTTTTTTAATTAATAGTTATAATATCTCCCCCCCCCCCATTTTTTTCATTATTATATTAATCTACCAACAATATTTAACCATTGGCGACATTTACTACTTGGTGAAAAAAGGGTTTTCACGCAAGAAAAAAATCCAAGATGGCAGATGCGGGATTATTATACATCTGTTCCAAATTATTTGAAAAGCTGAATATTCAGTTTTCGGCTTAGCAGTTACTATTCGGTATTCGGCCAAAATCACTATTCAGTGTATCCCTAGTGATTTTTCCACAATTCTTTGGCAAAATTTGCATTTTTTTTGCAATCCTAACTGAAATTTGCATTTTCCCGTGATACTTTGGCAAAATTTGCATTTTTTCTGCACTTTGGCAAAATTCGCATTTTTCTGCGATTCTTTGACGAAATTAGCATTTCTTTTTGCGATCCTTTGAAGAAATTTGCATTTTTCCTCAATCCTTTGATGCAAAATTAGTGATGGCAAAGAGCTGCTTTTCTATCAACTTTGCAAAGACTATCTTTCAAATGATAGCAGGGAACAGATGTGTTATTATCCCAGGGTCCGCTGTCTTGGATTTTTTTTCTTGGCTTGAATTAAAAATTATTTTTTTATTAATAGTTATAATTATTATATTCCAGATTTTTCAATATTATATTAACCTATCATCCTATCAACAATATTTAACCATTGGCGACATTACTACTTGGCGAAAAAAGAGTTTTCATGCATGAAAAAAAATCAAAGATGGTCAACCCTGGGATAATAACACCTCTAAGCCGATAGCAGATACAAAAATTCTCCCTGGATAACACAAGAAACTGCAACCATATGGTTAGGTAAAAAAAGGTCATTCTGTAACTGATATCAGGGGTCGATCCAGACAAAATTTGGGCCCTTTCACAAAAATAAATTTAATAAAATGGGCCCCTTCACACTACTGCATAAAATTTCTTTTCATAAAAACTATTTTAAAATGTGTAATTTTGTAAATAAAACCAGTTCACCAAGAACAAAACCTTTAGAAAGAGGATTTGAATAAGTTTTTGTTAATGAATGCTTGGTTCGAGTTCGAGTAACTGTATTTCAACTTTCGTTACAAAATGTTGTTTTTCACAGAAATATTATAAAATTCACAAAAATATTATAAAATTCACAAAAATATAATAAAATTCACAAAAATAACTTTTACTTTTCACAAAATGGGCCCCAAGAATAAAAACCTGCTTCAACCCCTATATATGCATAACACTGCAATATCTATTGAAGCATGTTTAATTAATGAAACTAATCTAGAATAAGCAAAATGTTCCAATGACTCCAATGTTCAAGGCAGTAAAGTCTGCTATGAAGTGTTTAAATTAAACACAACATTCCACATACAATATTTTGACCATTTATAGAATTTTGTAACTAGAATTTAAATCAAGCTGATTTAAATCAAACAACCATTATTGGCCTCTTAGGATGTACAAACCCCAAATGGTTTTGCAAACACAATTTTTGAAGCTATTTCACAAATAGTTAAGTGATTGTGGTGAATTCCATACGATGGCAGGTTTCGGCAGTGATGGTGCTGCTGTAATGGTAGGTGAAATTAATGACATTGCGTGTGTGATGCATTGGAAGTAATTAAAAACTAGGGTGTAAAAAAAAAATCATGATTTTTTTTATTTAAATCAGATTTTTTTAAATTTAAATCTGATTTTTGATTTTTTTCCCTCTGTTAAAATATGGAATAGCTATCAATAGTTTTAGGTTTCCAAAACAATTAAACCTCTAATTGCTATCATAACCTACATTTTCAAGCTTTAATTAATTATAATTATTAATTAGGAATTACAGTAATTAAAAAAAACTGCACTCATTTGTATTAGTAGTACACAATAATGCTGTGTTGTGTACATTATTTTATAATAATTATCTAAAACCATATTAAATACTACTGATATTTACATTTACTAAAATTATTCATAACTGTATTTAATATTAAATTGTTAATGCTGCTTAAAATTAGTGGTGTACCGAGTAGTGCTTTGTCTGAGTACCGAGTAGTTGGGTAATAAGGAAAAAAAATGCTGATGTGCACATAATGTGAGCTTAGGTGTACATATGTATGTACATATACATAATATACATATATAGTATATATAAATTAACTAATTAAATTTGAAATTTATTTGTGCACCTTTTAAAGACAATTTTTGACAATTCAAAACAGTAGCAAAAAAAGGAGAATTGACACATAACAAGTACAATTACTAACCAATATAAAATTAAAACATTCTTCAACCCTCTAATTTATCCCGATACCTGAAATCTGTCTATCAAAAATAAAAATATTTATTGGTTACTGTAACAATTCATTGAATAATGCAAAGCATTTCATATTTATTTTGTAACTGTACCTTATTTTCTTTTGATTAAAAGTAAAAGAGAGAAAAATACAATGAGAGGTACAAAAAGTGATACAGGATTTCTTAACAGAAGACTTATGTAAAACTGACACTCCATTTGCATGGGGGGGGGGACTTTTCCGATTATGTGCAACCTTGCAAAAAAAAAAAAAAAAAAATTCTTGTGCACCTTCAACCACTGTTTATTCTGAACGTATATTTTCAGAGGTAGGCCAAATTTATAGTAGTAAAAGAAATGCCCTGTCTACTGATAATGTAGAACGTTTGGTGTTTTTGTACCAATATTTGAAATACAATAAATTTAATTACTAATTTTTTTATTACATTTATTGTATTTTCAGTTTCTTTATCTAAAATAGTAGTATTTTCTGTTTTCTTATATAGTTAAAAAGAACTTATATTTCTTTGTATAAATGTGAAACTAAATTTTAATCTGTAATTATTTTATGAGGGTTTTTGTTCTTAACTTTTTCTATATTTTGTAGACATATTGCTAAATACCAAGTAAATAGTTTTATGAATTTTTGCATATGTTATACATTGATATTCGAATAATTTTTTACAGACAGTTTTAAATTCATATCATATGCTTAAAAAATGAAATTCTTGCAACTACTCGGTATTGGTCGAGTACTCGGCCAAAATTTCGCTGAGTACCGAATATTTACCGAGTACTCGGTACGGCTCTACTTAAAATTAATAATTATTTAAACAATCAAATCTCTAAATAGGAAAATAATACACATTTTTATGCTTTAATTACTGAAATGTGAAATGGTAATAATATACACAGTAAGTAATTACAGAATTAATAAAAACTGCAAATAAGTATAATTTCATTTAGTAACACAAATAACAAAACAAATATCATTTGCAGCTCATTTGCATTTGTACTTAGAAAAATTACTGTTAATCTCCTAAAACTAAATTTACGAACATGTATGTGTAACCAAAAAAATTATGAAAATAAGTTACATCCTTTCACACACTCATACAGAGCAGGGTTGTTAAAAATTGATTTAAAAAAAAAAATCAGTTATTTGATTTAAATTGGATTTTTTTGATTAATATTATTTGTGTACTTATTTATGTACGTGCATGTATTTATTTATGCTTTCTGTATAGATTTACACATTTCTATTAATTTCATTATATTTCCTAGATAATAATTCAAGATATTTTAAATAAAAAATAAAAATTGTTGCAAACAAATTTAAAAGATTCACTTAAAACTTAAACTTTTATTATTCTACTATTAAATTTAAATTGTTATACATATATCTATGCATGTTCTGTGTATAAATTTCTAGTTAATTTATGTATTACTCCAATAATATATATAATATATAAACACATAATAAATGTAAAAAAATTTTAAATGTATATATGTGTATTTCATTGCTGATTCAGATTCACGAATGTTATCTTTATCACATAGACTGCAAGTTTGTTTGTGTTTTGCATTCTTGTGATAATCCCCATCATTTTACATCACTGCACTATTTGCATATTGCTATTACTCCTTTCCAAAAATAGTATTTTTTTTCTGTAAAATAAAGCAACAAACTTTTTTTCTGCGAACCATTTTTCTTATGTATCAACAAATCCAAAAGTTCTCTGTAACCGTACCTAGTATTAGTAAATGACATTATTGTTTAAACTTTTGATTCACACTATACTAAACTAATGATTGACAAAATAGTTACCAGATGAAAAATAATCACATAACTGAAAGCCTAAAGCTATTAATTGTCAGTGTTATCTCCCCAGCCGTTGACAATTTCAACAATCAATCATGCTTACTGGACAGTTGGAATGATTGCTTAGTTTAGAAATAACAGAGATTTGTTTAGGAAACGTTTGGATCCTTTAAAGGGCCTTTCACAATTTTTTTAATATTTAGACAGGACCCTTCACGTAAATTTTCATCTTAAAACAGGGCCCTTCAAAAAATTCTTTGCCTTCAAAATAGACCTTTCCGTAAACTTTTCTGTCACCAGACTTAAACTTTCACAAATTAATTATTTTAAAATAAAACTTAACCTGTCACAAAACAGTTGAAGTCAACAAAGTACCTATTACATACTCTTATATATAAACGATCTTGTTAAAAACATAAACAAGAACCTATATAAATGATTTTTTCAAATTCCCAAAATTGTGATTAGATTTTTCAATAAAAAAAAACTTCACAAAAGCAGGGCACATAAATCCTGGACAGACCCATGAATAATGTACAGTAATATTCCTTATACTTTCAATTGAAGTAAGCAATGAATTCTAGAAAATGAAATTAGTCGCAGCTATTAAAGTATTTTCTGTTATAGAAGAAAGATTAAATTGGAATTCTATAATTCTGTGTTAGACAAATAGTCGAAATATTTATTATATTATAGTCCAAATATTGATCATATTATTTGATCAATATTTGAATCACCAACATATGGGATACAGTAATTTGCAGGTCTAAGCATAAAACAAACTCGTGAATTTTGTGTAATCTGCTTCAGAGAAAGTAACTCTGCTCTGAAAGAAATCAGTGGCGCAGCCACGGGAGGGGTTTGGGGGTTAAAACCCCCCCCAGAGCTAAGAAAAATTACTATAATTGCCTCTTATATGAATCAAAATCAAAATTAATATTTAAACGTTTTGGCGTTTTTCGAAATCCGCCGCTTTGAGAAATCAAAGTCTATTCAACAAAGTGATTCAATTAAACGGCGAAAATTCTACTTAAAACTGTGAAAGCGCATATTACATGCATTGGTTTTGTGAAAATTGGTTATTTGGACTAAATCACTTTTTCGAGACGTCTTATGCTAAAAGAATGGTCATTTCCTGCCACACAGACGCTTTGAGTTTAAGTATTATACAATGGGCCATTTCTTAATTGCACTTCTGTCTTTGTTCCATGTTCGAAACAATAATAGACCATCGAATTTCAGAAAAAACATGAAACATACACTTTGCAGATCTCTCTTAGTTTCAAACGCCCTGTTTTACGCTTTTTGCTCTCAATTATATCTAAGACTTTTACGCTAAATCTTTTTACGCACCCAAGTAAAAATCTTTGTAAAATAAGAATTAAAAAAGTAGTAACTATAAAGTTGTAAAAAGCTGTTTTTGATTGTGATTGAACAAATTATCGCAATCAGTGTGTCTTTCGAACATATTTGCTCCTTAGGAGATCTGTACACAAATTTAAAGAATGTATTTCATTAGTTAGTAATGTAGCAACGAGTAATGGTGCTTACTCTCGGAGAAGCATTGCCACCCGTGTCACGTAGGAAAGAAGCTTTTATTGTAATTTCATAGAGTTATAGATAATATGTCTGTGAGTATGGATTTTGAAAAGAGAGGGGTTAAATGTAAAACATTTTCTTAGACTGAATAAAATATAATTATACACAATTTTATGCTAATCATGCATTAATTTAAATTAATAAGCACATTGTTAAAAATCTGCAGTAGCTTTATAGTCACTCGCTATTATAGAAAACGGTTACTTGAATATATTATGGAATATTCTCATTATGTTTTATCATTCTCAATATCATTATACCTTAAAAGTAACCACCATGTCAAAAACCAAGCTTTTAAACCAACTACACTATATGTCCGAAGGTGACCGGTCACTTGCAATTTTGGACGTTTTGTTAAATATCTAGAAAAATACATGAGGAATTAACCTGAAACTGCAGGTGAGTAAATAGTATAGTATAGGTCATATATTTCCGCGAAGATTTTTTTCCCGAAACCCCATAGGGGACCGTCAACAAATTGAAAAAGAACGAATATCTTTTGGATAACCCTGTAAAAACTAATGTTGCAAAAGCGTTCAAACTCGAGATTATTAATAAGTGGCTTATTGTAATATGCTGTGTTCATTTTTATGAGAATAGCATGTACACTCGTAGAGAAATTAAGGTTTTTATAAAAACAGTCCCAAATTTCACCAAGTTTTTTGCTTATAATTTGCAGAGTTCTTATTATAAAAAAAGTTCTTTTCAGAAAATATGACAAACAACATTGTACATAATACCCTGCAATCAGAATTAAAAAATAATAAAAATTGAATGAAAAATGAGTAGGTTTACTAAAAAATATTTCACTGCGCATGCGCGAATGCAATCAAAATATAATTTGCATAATGTATTAGCTAATTATATAGAGCAAGTTTTCTAAAAGTCTTAAAATCATAGCTTGAAAATTATCGTCAATAGAATAAGCTCGAAATCCGTTGTTCCCAAAAGGAAGCAAAAAGATGAGGGGTTGTATCCAAATATAGTAGTACGTGCAATATTGTGTACGATATCTTGGCACTAATCAACAGATATTTGATACAAACCCTCATCTTTTTGCTTCTTTTTGAGAACAACGGATTTCGAGCTTATTCTATCGACGACAATTTTCAGAATTTTCATTCTATGATTTTGAGACTATCACAAAACTTGCTCTATATAATTAGCTAATACATTATGCACATTATATTTTGATTGCTTTCGAGCATGCGCAGTGAAACATTTTTTAATAAACCTCCTCATTTTTCATCCAATTTTTATTATTTTCTATTCTGATTGCAGATTATTATGTACAATGTTGTTTGTCATATTTTCTGAAAAGAACTTTTTTTATATTAAGAACTCCGCAAATTATAAGCAAAAAACTTGGCGAAATATGGGACTGTTTTTATAAAAACCTTAATTTCTCTACGAGTATACATGCTAGCCTCATAAAAATGAACACAGTATATTACAATAAGCCATTTATTAATAATCTTGAATATGAAGGTTTTTGCTACATTAGTTTTTACAGGATTATCCAAAAGATAGTAGTTCCTTTTCAATTTGTTGACGGTCCCCTATGGGGTTTAGGGGAAAAAAATCTTCGCGGAAATATGACCTATACTATACTGTTTACACACCTGCAGTTTCAGGTTAATTCCTCATGCATTTTTCTAGATATTTAACAAAACGTCTATAATCGCAAGTGACCGGTCACCTTTTGCCATATAGTGTATATCGCACAAACCGCAGTTTTAGAACGTTTTTTGCTCTTGCATCCTTTTAATTTCGAATTTTTGGAAAACTGTTCTTGGTGATCATTTACGTTTTTAGAGTAACAGCCATGCCAATCTTAATGTATCTAGCTCTAACAATACCTAATAAATCATAATTAAGGCTATATAATGCTGCTAGCATTGTGTAGGGGTAATACGGAAGTAAAAAAGCGTGCAAAAAGACGTCCGTCTGACATTAGCTTTAGATCGTTTTCAGACCGTTTTCCGCTCATTTCATCCTTTTTAAATTGAATTTTTTTAGGAACGGTTCTTGAGCATTTATACATCCCAAAAGTTATCACCATGCCAGATTCTAACCTTCTATACAAAATGTATCACACAAATCGCAATTTTAGAAAGTTTTTTTTTTGCTCTTGCACCCTTTAAAATTTCGAATTAAAAAAAAAAAACTGTTCAGGGCATGCATTTAAGTCTCTAAATTAACAACCATGGCAAATTCCATGTTTCTAGCCGTTGTTTTACCGATGTAAAATATAGCTTATGTTGAAACGGAGATAGTTACCATCATTTTGCCATTATTATTAAGGTTCCACTCTACGCTTAAAAAGTAAAATCGGAATTATTATAAGATCATTCGTGCATCTTATTTTTCTGACGGTCAGCGGGGGAGTTGAGGGCACTCGGTGTACCTAAGCGACGTAGAATCTTCCAAGGATTGTCGGTAATGATTTTCGAAAAAATGTGTCTGTAATTTGCCGAGATATTAATTAAAAACCCATGTAGAAAACAACGGTACGGATCAAAACAGTGTTGCTACCTTGTGACCTCCTTTCGAAGCGTGCTTGGCACAGTGACAGTGCCTAGTTTAAACTTTGTATAAGATCTTTGTTTTAGGTAAGGTGAAACATAGTGATAAGCACTTTTTATTCCAACTGAATTCAATTATTGAAGGCAAACATTAAAAAGATAATTCATATAATAATTCCAAGAAATTAAAAGTCAGTAATTTTGAGACAAAAATTGCTTATAATTCAATAAATAAATCATTTATAAGGAAAAAAATTTTTCGATTAGAAATCATTTCAATAATTATGTCTGAATTTTTAAAATGAATAGAAAATTTTCACTTTATTAAGCGTACCTTTTTTTATTCCTTTAAAATTGTCCACTATTACATGAAATATGATTTACAAGTAACTTTTCGTGAGAATCTCCGCGACCTCTTTCCGAAACGTGGTTGGTTCTCTACCAAGTTTAAACTTTATACAAAGTCTGTGTTTTAGAGGGAGAAATATTCATCAGTTTTCATTCCAGTAGAATTAAATTATGGCATGTGGTATTGTTATATGTACGCAAGTAAATATTATCTTTGAACAGTTCTGATATTTTGTATGGAACTCTTTGAATGCGAGTTAAGTTCCCACACGACCGATTATCTTTTTAAATCCGTTTGGTAGTTCCAAAAGTAGCCCCTACAACAAAAAGTTACTTCTTTATAATATTAGTACAGGTACGACTTCAGTTTGAACCCGGATATTTTTAGAGAACTTTAACAATAATAAAGATGTTTTATCGAAATTTTCAACAGATTTAAGTTACTTAATGACAAATTCGATGTCATGTAAAGTACTGGAAGTGCATAATAAAAAAAACCAATAAAATACCATGTTTAATATCAACTACATTCCAAAATATGGATTACCTAACTGAGCACTCGTTCGACGTAAATGATAATAAATTCCACCAATTTTCGTGATGTTGTTACATTTGACAAAAGCACGGTAAGTATATTGAAAATTTTGTTAAAATGGCTTCATTATTATTAAAGTTAAAAACAAGAATTCGAAATTGTCTTGGAATGAAATCCTGTGTATTTTTGGTTGAACAAGTGGATTGGAATTCTGTTATTTTCTATGCAAAAATTATTTGCCTCCCTGTACACTTATACAACTCTTAAAGTTTGCCTCATCATCTTTAAACACTTTTTATAAATCTAACCTAGTTTGGGGTTATTTCATTGGTGTATTTTATGTTTTCTAACTCTAATACTGTAAACGCTGTTTAAATGAAACACAACCAATGTAACTGCGGGTAAAAAGCATTATGATTTGATTCATTAAAAAGACAGATTATATTAACTGGTGATTCAAATAACCGGCGAACACCTTTATCAAAAAATCCAAAACCCCCCCTAGAACAGAATTCTGGCTGCGCCACTGAAAGAAATATTAACAGGGTTTCCCCCAGACAGTTTCAGGAGGGTGCCTTAGATTTACAAAATAGCACCCCTCTTGCCCCTCATTTAAAAAATTAGCTCCCTTGTTGCCCCCACCTGAAAAAAGTACCTTTACTTCTTTGTTTATTAAAAAATTTACTTGCATAGTAAAAATTTACTCATTGCTGTCTTTAAAATAGCTTTCTGTACTTTTTAATTAAAAAGTAGTTTTAAAAATCAAAAGAATGCCTTTAAAATTTTCAAGAAATGCCCTTAAGAATCCAAAACATGCCCTTCAGAATCTAAAAGTGCCCTTTTCCCACAAACAGCACCCTTCCTTTTTTTAAACCTGGGGGAAACTCTGTATTAAATACATTATTTTAAATAGATTTAACTATAGCTTAAGCATTTAACTTGCAAAAATGAAATGATCATTTAAAAAAGAAAACAATTTAAAAATGAGAGAGCATTTATCAATATTTTTAATGCAATTGTACTTACTTTCATAAAATAATAGTATTTTCAACATCTTTTCTTATAACATAAATGATGAATTTGATTCTTATTTAACCTGTAAATATCAATATTAAAAAAAAAAACTGATTTAAATCAAAGATTTTTTTAAAAAATCATCTGATTTAAATCATGATTTAAATCACGATTTAAATCAAGCTGATTTAAATCAAACAACCCTGATACAGAGTAAATATAAAAATAGCCAGTTATATCTGAAATCTTCAAAATATTAAATAGCAGCTTTATTATTAACACTCAGTAGGGGTTATTTAAAAAAAAAAGGCTTTGTTGCCTTTTCAATCTCTAATTTCTTTATTTGGTGTATATGAGTTCACAAGTAAAAATAAAAATTACAAACATTTATTCAAACTCTACCAAAAGAAGCTCTTTCTGTGCTAACATTTTTATACCAAGTTCTTTTTCTCTTAAACTTTCTTTTTATAATAATTGTTGAACACTGGTCATTCATTCTTCTTTAACTCCAATTTCTATTAGTCCAAGAGCCGACAGCACAAAAACCTATGTTATCAAGCACAAGAAAAAAAACCCTTATTTTATGGAAGAGTAGAAGTATGGGAATCTAATGATCCATGTCTGACGTATGTGAAGTGGTGCATAAGCCAAAAATTAATACCACCAGTGGTTCACTCGTAGGTTTATCATTATGTTTGTCCTATCAACAAAGGTATGAAAACATGGAAGACTGCGAGCAGGAAAACACAATGATAAACCTGCGAGTGAACCACTGGTGGTATTAATTTTTAGCTTATGCACCACTTCACTTCCGGCAGACATGGATCATTAGATTCCCCTGCTTCTACTCTTCCATAAAAAAAAAAAAGGTTTTTTTCTTGTGCTTGATAATATAGGTTTTTGTGCTGTCGGCTCTTGGACTATATAAATTTATTATTGCAGAAGTAGAATAAGAAAATAACATACTGGCTGGCTACTTATTCATTTCTTGCAGACATTTAATATTTTTGCTGTGCTTATTTTATATAAAAGAATGAATAATTTGATTAATTGAATGAAATTATGACACTGTAAATTAGATTTAAGTATAATTTTTAATTAAAATGTTTTTTTATGCCAGATAAAAACTTGCTTTTTAAAAACTTACCATACTTCATATTTTACAAGTTTAATCTTAAAAAAAAAAAAAAAAAAAAAAAAGAAAGAAAGCATTATTTTGGTTATTCATAAGACAAAAATACCTACAAAAACTTTCCAAATTATGTTCATCTTAGATTTTAATACATTTTTATGTAATTTTAAATATTTGATTTTAATCAATGATTTTTTTTAAAAAATCACGATTTAATCACTGATTTAAATCATTTTATTAAAATCGTTGACACCGTATTAAAAACTTATCTTATTTTTTGAGAGGAGAGAAGTAGACTTATCTGCCATTCAAGGGAAAGTGGCAGTTGTGCAGAAATCTTTAGAAAAATTAAAAAGAAAGCCTGGAGGAAAATTTTGCAACCAATTAAATGAGCAAGCAAGCAAATTTGGTATTCTATTGATCTAAACCAAATGGGCCTTTTTTTTTTAAAGCCATGCTGTTTTTTTTTTTTAAATCCTTTTTTTTTTCCCTTTTTACCCAATGTTTTCATTTCACAAATTATTCAAAAATGTAAAATCCAAGTCATGCAGAAGCTACAAGCAAAGCTTTAGAAAAATGAATTAATAAATTTGTAAAGTAACAAAAAATTTTAATCAATCCAACTTTTTTTTATAAGCTATACATCTACAAAGCAGATTAACTAATTTTTCTAAAATTAGCTGTGGATAAAAATACAAGTACTTAGTTTTCTTTCTTCTTTTTTTTAAGCCTTTTATTTTTTAAAAATAGCAGCTAAAAATGCACTTTTACTACTGGATTGCCTGATTAGTTAAGATTTACTAAGGATTACACCTTTCCTCAATGATGACATAATCATAATAATTCTCTCCATTGGTTACTCTTTGTTCTGTATGTTAATGAATGATTGGCTGCAAGTTTTTTTTTTGGTCTATGGGCTATTGGGTTTAAGCGGCTTTTTTCAACACTATTTTTACATTTCTACATTGGGACTAGGGTTTTTGCATTATGACTTTATTCTGTTACCAGCAGGGTTGGCACAGTTTAAACCAATTGTTTTTAGAACAAATCTAATATAATATTTGTCATTTAAGTGTTTTAAATTATTGGATATGAATAATTTCTACTTTTAGCAGTCTTATCTCAACAATCATCATGAGACATAGTGAGTCTAGGTCATGTTTCAGAATGCAAATTGCATGTGTTGATAAACATATCTGAAGCTCTAAAGGGAAAACTTAAAACATGTGAATTTAGCAAAGGTAAAATAGATTAAAAGTGTTCAATAATTAGAATAAAATATTTTCCTTTGAGAAAATGCAGATTATTTACAATTATATAATAAACATAATATAATATAAACATAAAAGGACCTTTAAGATTTCAGTCAAGCTGTAAAAGAAAATTTTTTGATTGGGGAGATTATCTTTAAGAATAAAAAAGAAACTCAAGATATGAAGCTGAATATGAGGACATTGAAAAATTGGATGCTAGAGAAGCACCTGTTTACTTTTAACTAAAATATATATATATATATATATATATATTTAAATCCTCTTGCATAATCAAACCCACTATTTAGATCTGACAAGGAAATGGCGGAGAAATCGAGATAAGGTTCGCTTGGGACGTAACAGGAAAAGTCTACATAAAAATGCCTAAAAAGGTATATTATTAATTTTTAGTTCAGACAATTAAAAATATATATTATAACATAACTTAGAAGGAAGGTTTCCATATGGGCATACTCAGAAAAATCTGAAAAAATTACAGAATGTTCTTATGTGGATATATATATGTTTATAAAAAAAAATTTCAGCGGAACCTTGATAGAGCATCTGTAAAAAAATAATGAACATTTCATATTTCGTTTATTTGCTGATTTATCATCGATTGGCACTGAAATAAAATTTCCAAAAATACTCTGTCGAATACTCTTTCAAGAAAAACTTTTTATGTTTAATTTGTTTTTATAAGTTTAATTTAAATAACTTTAGTTTTGTCATTTTTAATTTGTTTTAACTAATACTTTTGTCAGTTTTAGTTTGTTTTTTGTCATATATATATTTATAATGAAATTTATGTATCATACTTTACAATTTAAAACAAAATTGAAATTGATTTAAATTGTTTCAAGTTCAAAAATAAGTCCGATTGAGCACTGTCGATTTGATTTTGTTGCTATGTAAACAACTTCTTCGATATGTAAATGTATAACGGCAGAATTCTTCATGTGGACTTTATTTTTGAATAGCCGTTTACATTTAAAAGCCCTTGGATTGGAGGTAAAGCAATAGCAAAATTTCATTCAAATCGGTAATTTATAAAAAGGGTGAATTATTTATTACTTTATGGAAAAGTTTAAATTAATATTGCTGCAAATGTAATAATACTCATAAGTAAGGATTTGCAACTTGAAAAATATAAAAAGATTAAATTAAATGATTAAAAATAAAATGTCAGCTGGCTATAACTTAAAATAAGTATTTTAAACTTGCAAAACATAGAAAATATTTTTCCAGTGATAAAATTAAATAACTACAGCAACAGGTAACATGTATAGTGTTGACTCTAAGCCGTTTTAGCAGGGTGCAGCGCCCGGCAGCCCTTTTTATTTCTTTTTTGTCCCCGGCAGATCTTTTAAACTCTTTTGATGTACCCGGCTGTCCTTTTTAACACTTCCTATGCGCCCCGGGGCAATTCAATTGATCCCGGCAATATCGCAAATTCTAGGGACTCTAAACAAACCAGGGTTGGAAAAAAACATGTTTTTTTTTTTGTTGTTGTTTAAAACGTTTTCTCATTCAACAGCACAATTTTGATTAAAGCGAGCAAAATTTAACAAATTAAATATAAAGAATGAAAATATTTTCAAAAAACACTAAGGAAGAAAAAATTATATAATAAATACCAAACATTAATTAACAATTAATTTTTTATTCTCAACTAAAACATTTAATTAAGTTCTTTAAAAATGGTAACAAGTTTGGCAACCTTATCAACACCTAACCGGTTTCTAGTTTTGCTTGGCACAAAGTAGAGGTCTGCACGGGCCAGAATTTCCGGGCCCGGCCCAAACAAAAGCTATCTTGGCCCAGCCTGGTGTAAAAATTGAAAGTTCGGCCCGGCCCGTACAAAAATTTATGAAAACAGGCCCGGCCTGATTAAAGTTCTTCAAAAAAAATCCGTTTTTTCTCGACATACAATTAAGATTCTTTTAATGAATACTACGTACATATTTATGGGAAAATTTTACAGTATATTTTAGATTACTATGTGTTCGCAAAGAGAAAACACACAGTAGTAAACATTAACGATTACACAGTGTTTTAGTCATCGTCTCTACAGACATTTCGAAATTCTAATAAGGATTCATTAAAAAGTTAATGTAGTTCAGAATAAAGGATTAAAAACATACCTTTTGAAGCTGTATGATAAAAAGTAGATTTGCGAAAATATTTCTCTCATTTTTAAGGCTTTTCTCAAATCAAAAGAAGTTACATTTCGACACATTTGAGAATTCATTTCTTTTCGGAAACGCGTAAGATTGGCAGGTATTCTTATTCAGAAACTATGTAAATGCCATCTTTTTCATAGATAAAAGCAATATATCTTTCTCTGAAAATACTGCCAAAGTTAGCGTTATGAATCTAATTTCCGGAAGCGATAGCACAGGAAAGGAAAAAAACGTACAGTCACATGACAAGAATCTCTGTTATCTCTGTAAGTAATTTATCAAATATGGAGAAAGCTATTCGTTTCCAAATGCCTTCAATAGTCAGGTCTGTGAATTTTATGCCTTTATATTTAAAAATGAGTCAGAAAATGTGTTTGAAAGTTTCGCATTGTTGAGCAGTGAATATGAGAACCCCTTAAGGTATATTTCCAAAGATACTGTTAACAGAAGTTCATTATCACTATTAACACTTTTATAAAATATAATGCCTGTCCTACACATCCTGAGATTGATTAAGACCAGTTCCGTCCCGGCACGAGTCTGCTGAAAAAAAATTAAACCCGTAATCAGACATCTTGTAACTGTAAGATGCCGATTTCTACGATGGACATGTTACATATCTGTATTGATGTTGTTAAACTCGCATCGGTTCGTGACACACATTTATATTTCTCGAGAAAATCATATTCATTGAAAATGGCTCGTATTTTATCTGCTTTGCTTGAATTCTTATATCGGGCCAATAGGCCCGATTAATTTTTTTTATAGGCATGTTCAATTTTTTTGCTGGCCCGTTGAAAAAAATTGTCCTAATTCTGCCGGCCCGGCCCGTTGGAATATTCGCCTTCATTCCGCCGGGCCAGGTACGGGCCAAGCCCGGGCCCGTGCAGACCTCTAGCACAAAACCAAAAGTAGAAAACACTCTTTCTAAACCATCAGTAGAGAGTACACAGCTGTATGTATTTGTGTTCTGCATGACAATTTTATCGATGTGTTTTTCAAGGTTTACCCACCAAGATAAAGGTGTAATTTCTGTAAATTCTCCACTGTATTTGATTCTTGAGTAGCGAATTTATGATTGGTAAATGACAGCATATTATTATTTTTTCATCGTATTATTAATAGTGTCAAAAATATAACTGGAGAATGGAGCTGACTTAGCTTTATAGTTTATAATTATTGGAATTAGTTCAGGACATAATTCGGCTGCAAGGTTCATGCCTTTTTCAGTCTCATCAATTGAAGAGCTAAGTGGAAGAACATATTAAGTACTAACAAAAATTACATTTGAAGAAATTTGATGTGAAAGTTTTTGTTGTCAATTTTAATGATTTATTTTCTGTTTGATACCATGTGTTTAAAATATTAAAAGGTGTGGTACTAAACTCTATCAAAAAAACTTATTCATATTTAATTTTTAAATATTAAAAAATATTAATATTATTTGGAATATTAAATATTAATGAATAATGTCTTAAATCTTCAAGGCTAAATAGAACTGTGTTATTTTAGCTTTACCATGTGATAGAATACCTGATAACACCTTCGTCCATAAAATAAAATCATTTTTAAGAAAATGTAGCATAACATGTTCTTCCCCTCAGCTTTTCAATTGTAAGTGATTCTTCTTTAAAGCATGGATTAGTAATGTTTGCCAAGAAATGTACAGGTGTCATAGCCATTTCATATCTGTCTTCTATGGCTTTTTCAATATATATATATATATATATATTTGTAATCATGATAAGAATACTACCAGCACATATTTCTGACATTTCTTTTTTAAAATTTTTCCAAACTTCAACTACATCACTAAAAGTACAATTATTTCTCTGAACTTTGTCACATATAACTGCAATATGTTTGAGCCTTTGGATATAATCTTCAACATTTTTATTTTTAACTGCAAGTCTATGGACTTTCTTAGAAATATCAGAATTGATTTTCTCTCGATTATCTTCACAAACTTTCAAAATTTGTGGCTAATTGCTTACATAAAACTCCATTGTGTTTTATGTCCAGTGATGCCGCTGTACTTGAAAAAACCTGGGTCCCCGGGACCCAGGATTTCCAAAGATGTGGGTTCCTTTTTTACAAAAGCGGGTCTCCATCAATAATAATTTATATTTTAAAGGAATAAATGAAACTTGTTTATTTGGAAAAGATAAATGAAATGCATTAATCACTGTTTTAATAATAATTAAATAATGAATTAAAACCAGTATTATTTGCAATCAAATAAGATATTTTTTAAAAATATTAAGACATTTTCTTTACTTTTTTAAAAGTAAAAATGCAAAATACAATTTTAATTGTAAAATAATGTTTATTTAAGAGTAGAAGATACCAAGTTCAACTTATAACAAGTATCACTAACGTTCGCATTTCTTTTAAAAAGGGGCAAGACGGGTTTATTGGAAAAGATAATTTTGCTGAAAAAAAGAATACTTATGTTAAGTAAAGATGTACTTTTTGTTGAATGAATGGGTGCTTTCATTATACTTCCCATTGAATTATTTGTCGGCATGGATCTGTGTTGGAATCAGACATTTTCCTTGGAGGGGAAATTTACATCTAAATCATTAATAAGCATCAAATCCTAAATGTTCTGAAGGTGGGAGACATTTCAATGCAGTAAGGAGGAGGAGGGGGGGGGGGATTTTCACTGGTCCGCCTACTGAATACATTATTAAACTACACTGAAATCATGCTGTATTTTTAGGAATCTCATTAAAAAAAAATTAAATCCCATTTTATGAATTTTCTACCTATAAGTTTAGTTTGCACATCTTTTTTGGAGCTTTGACTAAATTCAAGTTTTTTCCGCGTTACTTTGACGAAATTCGCGTTTTTTCCGCGATCCTTTTGTCGAAATTCGCTATTTCGCGAGCCTGTCACGAAAATCGTGTTTTTTCCGCGATACTTTGACAAAATTCGGCTGTATTCCGCGATTTTTTGACGAAATTCGCTATTTTTCGCGATATTTCGACCACACTATTTTGTCTCAGCCCTTTTACGAAAATAGCGTTTTTTCCGCGATATTTTGATGAAATTTGTGCTTTTTCCGCGATCCTTTGACGAAAATCGGCTTTTTTACGCTATTTTGGGGGGATCCTTTGACGAAATACGCTATTTTTTCGCGATCCTTTGATAAAATTCGGCTTTTTTTCGCGATTTTTTGACGAAATCCGCTATTTTTTCGCGATTTTTTAACGAAATACGCTAATTTGTCGCGGCCCTTTTACGAAAATCGCGTTTTTTCGCAATATTTTGATGAAATTTGCGCTTATTTACGCGATATTTTGATGAAATTTGCGCTTATTTCCGCGATTTTTTGACGAAATTCGCTTTTTTTCGCGATCCTTTGACGAAATACGCTATTTTTTCACGGTCCTTTTACGAAAATCGCTGTTTTTGCGCGATATTTTGATGAGATTTGCGCTTTTTTCACGATTCTTTGACGAAAATCGGCTTTTCCCCGCGATTTTTTGACGAAATTACGCGTCCCACGGGACGCGTAAGAGCTATTTTTTTGCGTCCCGTCTCCGATTTTTCGCGTAATTTACGCGCTATAGCGCGTCCGCGGCATCCCTGGCGTCCAATATGGAATTCCACCTGGCACCTGATGGTAACTCAAGCTTTTTAGCAACTGTTTCCTGAAGCTTTGATGAAGAAAAATAATTTCGAAAATATTTATCAATATCAACAACTTGAGGTTTTATATTAGAGATTTTAATGTCTTTTGCTAGAAGATTTAAGACGAGCTGAACATCCATAAGGGTCATTCCATGTCAAATCATCCAGCAATTTTACAAAAGGTCACCCACCATCTCAGATTTTGACGAAACTTGGAACATGAAAACATACATGTATAAGATGCTACCACATGAAATTTTAATTGAATCCTATTAAAATATTTCAAATTATAAGCATCTGAACATGTGGCACTTTTCTTTTTCTATGGACATTTTTAAAGTGTTGATTTTCTGTATGGTTCTACAAAAAACTTCATAACTCTTTACCAAATAATTAAAATGGTTAAATTTTTTGGCGGAACTTTATATTATTTATTTTATAAAGTAATACCAATTTTTATTTTCTTTTTGCAACAAATATATTTTTTTAATTTTTGAACTTTTGAATACCCATATAAAATTGACATTTCATATATGAATTTCACAAAAATATTTTTAGATGTGCTACCCATTTTATTTTGCTAAATATTTTTTTATGAGCACTTTATTAGTCAATCTTTTCTCAATAAAAAAATTAGAGGTGTTTTTTGAAAAACTTGAGAAAAAAATTTTTTCTTTGAGATTTTTTGAATATTCATATAAAATTGACACTTCATGTATGAATTTCAAAAGAAAAAATATTTTTAGATGTACCACCCATTTTATTTTGTTAAATATTCAGGGGTGATTGTGCTCCGGGTGTAGCCCGGATTTCCGGGTTTTTCGATCTATCCTTCCGGGTTTATGAGATCGTTGCGTTTAGCGGAAAATTCGGACATTAAAAAGTATCGCGAATTTCGACAAATGGTCGCCGAAAAAAATCAATTCCTCAATCGTTCGCTGAAAAAAATCGACAATTTCTTCAAAGAATTACGGGAAAAAAATGAATTTCGTCAAAGAATCTCGAAATAAACACAAATTTCGTCAAAGGATCGCGAAAAAAGCGCGAATTTCGCAAAGGATATTGATAAAACTAAGATTTTCGTCAAAAGATCGCGGGAAAAACGGATATATCGTCAAAATAATGCGGAAAAATGGATATCGTTAAAGGATCGCTGGAAAAACGCAAATTTCGTTAAAAGATCACGTAAAAAACATTAATTTCTTTAAAGAATCGTGGAAAAAACGCGAATTTCGGCAAAAGACCGTTGAAAAAACACATAATTAGAACCGGGAAAGATTTTTCCCATCCCGGAATCGCGGGGAAAATGCGATTTTCGTCAAAAGATTGCGGGGAAAAACGCGATTTTCGTCAAAAGTTTGCGGGGGAAAACGCGATTTTCGTCAAAGGATCGCGGGAAAGACTGAAATATCGCCAAAGAATCGCTGGAAAAACGCAAACTTCGTTAAAGGATCGCGGAAAAAACTAGTTTCTTTAAATAATCGCAAAAAACCCCGCAAATTTCACTAAACGATCGCGGAAAAAACGCGAATTTTATCAAAGAATCTCGAAATAAAACAAATTTCGTCTAATGATCTCGAAATAATACAAATTTCGTCTAATGATCTCGAAATAATACAAATTTCGTCTAATGATCTCGAAATAAAACAAATTTCGTCTAATGATCTCGAAATAAAACAAATTTCGTCTAATGATCTTGAAATAAAACAAATTTCGTCTAATGATCTCGAAATAAAACAAATTTCGTCTAATGATCTCGAAATAAAACAAATTTCTTCTAATGATCGCGAAATAAACACAAATTTCGTCAAAGTATCGCAAAAAAGTGCAAAATTCGTAAAGGATCGCGAAAAAAAAACAAGATTTTCGTCAAAAGATCGCGGGATAAACGGAAATTTCATTAAAGGATCACGGAAAAAAAAACAATTTCTTCAAAGAATCGCGGAAAAAACGCGATTTTCGTCAAAGAATCGCTAGAAAAACGGAAATATCGTCAAAAGATCGCAGAAAAAACGCAAATTTTGTTAAAGGGTCACAAGGAAAAAACATGAATTTCTTTAAAGAATCGTGAAAAAATGCAAGTTTCGCCGAAAAATCGCGGAAAAAACGCAAATTTCGTGAAAGGATCGCAGAAAAAACACATAATTAGAACCAGGAGTGATTATCTCCCTACCCTCTCTTCTGTAACCTTTCAGAAAAGTTGCTGTGAATTTCAGATAAATTTTTTTTTTACTCAGAATCACCCCTGGTATTGTTATCCATCTCAATCTCAGTACAAAAATGTCCAGAATTGCATATCTGTAATGTGTAATACCCAAAAAGAAAGCAGGAAAAAGAAATTTACCTTGTGTAAGAGTAAAGCTTTAAAAATAGATTTTTATTTATTTTTTTCTAATACTTAGCCACTTAGAAGTAAAATTGGATTGGTTTTGACATTTTTTTACTGTTTTCAAATAACTAGATATGACTTGCATTAAATCTACTAAGAGAATAACTCTTAACATATAATTTGTACTTGTTTCATGAGTACTTAGAATAAATTCATTTACTGAATACAGAATTCGAACTTTGCATACAAGATAAATTGCACTCTCCATTTGATGAAGTCATTTAGCTTTCAGTGAAATTAACATAAGTTTACCAAATTATGTTTTTCTGCAATTGTATATTTCAAACAATAGCAGAAATATGTCATTTGATTGTCATGCTGTTGCAGCATCAGTTGTTATGTAAATTGATATCAATGCAAAAACCCTTGACGGGTTAAAAGTTTCTGACACAGCACTTTATCTTATGCTCTAAGAATTTTAAATATGGAACTTAAAAATACTGATATCAAATTTTGAGTGACGTTATGCTATTTCTTAAAAAATATATTTGTATTTATTTCATCATTTTATTTTTGTTTTATTTATAATCGCATGTGCAAAAGTTATGTTCAACATGAAAAGCTGCATAAAATTTTATTCGCTGTTGCTTTATCATTTACATCTCTCATAAATTCAAAATATGAGTTTTAAAAGATATGATATAAAATTTAAGTGAGGCCTTGATGCGACTTTAAAAGGTTTGTTTTAAAATTCAATTTAAATTATTTTTGACTTGGTTAAAATATTTTTTTACATCTACACAATACTTTTAATTTTCCAGTTCACTGTTAAATATATCACTTTCATTGAATCTATACTATGCATTGAAATGTATTTATTTCAATAAATTGATTTATCTTTTGTGTCACGCTATTCAAAATTGTGAGTAAGATTTATGTAAATGGTTTATTTGCGTCAAACTATCCTTTTTCATACATTTCATGTAGTTTGGACACAATGACGCAAAGAAACCATTTACATAAATCTTACTCACAATTTTGAATAGCATGACACAAAAGATAAATCAATTTATTGAAATAAATACATTTCAATGCATAGTATAGATTCAATGAAAGTGATATATTTAACAGTGAACTGGAAAATTAAAAGTATTGTGTAGATGTAAAAAAATATTTTAACCAAGTCAAAAATAATTTAAATTGAATTTTAAAACAAACCTTTTAAAGTCGCATCAAGGCCTCACTTAAATTTTATATCATATCTTTTAAAACTCATATTTTGAATTTATGAGAGATGTAAATGATAAAGCAACAGCGAATAAAATTTTATGCAGCTTTTCATGTTGAACATAACTTTTGCACATGCGATTATAAATAAAACAAAAATAAAATGATGAAATAAATACAAATATATTTTTTAAGAAATAGCATAACGTCACTCAAAATTTGATATCAGTATTTTTAAGTTCCATATTTAAAATTCTTAGAGCATAAGATAAAGTGCTGCGTCAGAAACTTTTAACCCGTCAAGGGCTTTTGCATTGATATCATTACTTTTTTGAGGTTAGTGATAAAATGATTAAAAAAAAGATACTTATGGAATTTAATGCAGATTTAATTTTTACTATTTTATTACAATTTTCCTTATAGCAGTTTGTATATAAAAACAAGTGGGTAAGTATAATCACAGATCGCACAGAGGGTTTCATTTGATATTCCTTTAAAAACACTTTATCCTTAAATTAATAAATCCAAAATGTTAATTTATAATTATTAAATCCTTATATAGATAGTTCACCAATAGTTCCAATTTTCATGGGGCAGGGAACGCACTCTTTTAAACAAACCACCTTCCAATTGAAGTCATCAAAAACCAAGTTGAATAAGCCAGACCCCGTTGTGTTGTTTGACAAACAGCAGTCTCATGTCCCCTCCTTCCCCCCTTTTTCAAAAATTTTCAGACCAGTACCTAAGAATGGAACCGAAATAATTTTTTCTCTTCAGAAATTACGATAAAAAAATAGTATGCAGTACTCATAAATTTACTTTAATGCTGTATACGGTGATTATTAAGTTAATTATAACATTTGGAATCTGTTGCATTGATGTCCGAAAGGTAGTTTCTGAGTTAAGGAAGCTGGACCCATAAGGCGCCATAGAGGGGCTAAGCCCGCTAGTGTCTATCATAATTGTATCTGCCATGTGGACTAATTGCGATATTTAATCAAAATAGTCCCCCCCCCCCTCCTCCTCATCCCCGGAAATATAACAAATACAAAATGTGTCTTTATAAACCTATCGTCAAATAGGTTTTTATTTCTTTTTCCCTAAAAAAAAAACATGATTTTTATATCCGTAACGTAAATAGCGGACGAAGCCCACTAGTTCCTATCATAATATATATTTTTAATAATTTTATATAGTCTATAATAAAAATCAGACTTAAAATAGTCTAGTTCCATGAGTACTTGTAGTGTCAGTTACATGTTACGTTTTTTGGATACCAGTATTTTAGAACGGGAAAATTTGACTTATTTTATCGGAGATATCTCATTAATTGAATAAGGTGAAGCAAACTTTTTGAAAAAAAGGTGGCCAACAAGCATGGCAGTTATCAGCTATGTGACTTTGTGCTAAAGTCCATTAATTTGATCTGCTTTAAAAAGATTACGGAAGATTGAATTATAGTAGAACCTGGATTAACCGAGCTTCGATTAATCGAGGTTCCTGTTAACCGAGACGATAACAAAGTCTGATTTTTTTTTTTTTCCTTTTGAATGAGCCTTAAAAATAACCACACTCTTTAGCTCACTGTCCGTGCTATACAGGCCCTTCTGCCCCCAAAAGCACTCAACATTGGACCCTGAGAAGTCAATAGCAAACAATGCTTTGTTTCCAGTGGCTGTGTGAACTTTCGTAATTTTTTCAATTTGCATTTTAAAATTTACTGCTGGTAGTTGATTTTCTTTTTAAATTTATTAAGCTGTGAAACAGAACTTTACATATATTTATTTTTATTATTTAAAAAACGTTTTACATATTTTTTTAAAATGAGATGTTAAATTCGCAAGCACGGCGAGTTTTTACACACAGTTTCTATTAACCGAGATTTCCGATTCCGATGTACTAACAGTCCTAATTAGCTCAGATAATCGAGGCTGCACTGTATAATTAAAAAATCAATGGCGATCTTACTGTAAACGGGTTTCCCTTTTACTGAGGGATTTCAAGACCGAATCAGCTGATGTTAGTTGCTGTTTACGTGCTTGATTAAATAAGATTAGTTAAACATTTGAAAATTACCAAATATAAAAGGAACTAAGTCAACAGAGTCTTTGCTTTATGGTATTTTTTAACAATGCTATAAGAAAATGATTTTAAATGAGAGATTTTAAATGTAACGTTTTGAATCTGACATAATTTTCACCAAACTTTCCTTTCTCTTTGTAACATTCAACTGAAAATATTTTTATTATTAGAAAGATAATATTATTATTTGCGCTACCTTAAAATTGGCAACTATAGTTAAAAATATCATCTCGAAATTTGAAATAAATCTCTCATATAAATATATTTTTTAATTTAAATTGTTTTGCAATATTATTTGGTCACTTTGGCCAATATGACGTAATTTCCTCCATTTACGACTTTTAACACATATCAATGAATTTATTATTTAAAAATTTTCTTTTTCTTTTAATATTCACGTGTAAATATAATTTTTATGACGTAATTTTCAATGTTTTCCTGCTTTTAATGCGTAATCATTTAATTCTAATTTGAAAATAATTGATTATTTTATAATTTTCTTTCATTTTAAGTAAGCATGTGTAAAAACAATTTTTATGACGTAATGTTTAATATTTTCCTGCTTTTAACACGTTATCATTTAATTCTAATTTAAAAGGATTTTTTTCTGTTTATAATAGTCACGTGTGAATAAATTTTTAATTTAAAGGATATATTATTCTTTGCGCTGTTTTAACAATTGGCAGCAATTTAAAATAACCTTTTCTAAAATATGTAAAAAATATCTCTGGAAATTCTGAAAATTTTAATTTAAAATTGAAATAAACCGTCAAAAAATTAGGCAAGGTAAAAATAATAAATGCACTCTGCAAACTTCTGGTTTCTATTGAATGATTAAATTGAATGAAAATGATTAAATTCCCATCTAATATTTTTTTTTCGTATGAGACTTTTTTATTGAGACAATTTTATCCAGATTTAACATTAAATATCTCTTAAAATAATTCTTTGATTTAAAAACTGTCTACTTCAACGTTTTTATCAAACATTTCTCTATAATACTACCCATTTTAATATTTTTGTATGCAGTAATTTTCTTAATATTTGCGAAATAGACCTCTAGTCACAAGAGATTCTTTCAAAGCGGCGAAGAGCATTAGTTTTTTTTTCCGAATAAGAGACAAAATGTAGTACGCAATTGCATCAAAAGATGGCGACACCAGAATTCTGATATGCTTATTATGTAAACTGTAAATATTGCAAAGTTAAATAAAAACAATTGTCTCGGGGTTATCAAACTTTGATATTTATAAATAAAACATTTCAACTAAATTATTTATTATAAAAGAATTATTACATCACAATAGTTTTTATGCAAGGAAAATAATAATTATAATAATAATAATATTATGGATGTCAGTGATTATATATTGATTGACCATCATAATAATAAAAAATATTATAAAAAGAAGAGCTGAAATGAATTATCTTTTTACGTTTCTGATCGTGTGATTTATATTCAAATAATAATTATTAATGTATATTTTTTGTAAAGTGATTGAAATTAAATATATTTATAAAATTTATGGTCATATTTTTATTGTTGAAAAATTGCCAAGAAATAATCATCATCAAATTGGCGTCATTATAATTGTAATTTTATTTAACTTAATAGCAATTAAAAAATTACAAAGGAACTGAGAATAATGGTCAACTAGCAGACTTTAAAAAAAAAAAAAAACACATTCACATGTGAAAACACGTACCAGGGAGTATCGAACTGCCTATCTTAAGATCAGTAGATGGCCCTTAACCACTCAGCCAATGGGAAGACAATTTTTCTCCCCAAAAGTGGTTAAAAAGAAAGCATGTGTATGAATACAGTGTCATGCATTTTCGGTGAAATTTCCATAGAATGGCGAAGAAATATAGTCAGATTTTTCATGCGCATTGTAAAATGAACAAGAGTCTTGCTGGAAACAAGTAAATTGTTATTTGGTTCATCAGAAACATATTTATTTGATTTTTAAAAAATCGCCCGTGTCATTTTCGAGAGAAAAAAAAATCGAATTATTTAACGAATGAGAGTTTTCCCAGAAAAAAGAAAAGTGTTATTCACCTCGCCTTAATCACATTTATATTATGTATCAATTTAAAAATAATTGTTAGAACCGTTTTCGAGATTTTCAAATTAGGAACTTCCTCGATATCATACCAACGTTTTCACTTTAAAAATGGCTATTTAGATCTCAAAATATACTGCGCGTAGAAATGTAAAAATTTCAGTATACGATTAGACTGCAGATATAAGACTGTTCTAGAAAATTCAGAACAATAAGACTTATATCTGCTGAGTTATTAAAAGGTGGCTTTTCGCGTTTTCTTTGTGTCAAGTTAGCTGTATATATGAGTTCTGCCATCTACGAATTCTATGATACGATACGATACGATTTTAGGCTTAAGGCTGCGTCACTCGAATACTACCGTCTTCCATGATTGGTATATTTTGCATCGATAATTTTCAGGGTTTTTCACTTTGTATCGATTAATTTTCAGGGTTTTTCACTCTGAGTCACAATCACCCTTGAAATATTTTTTTATGAGCTATTTATTAGTCAATCTTTTCTCAAAAAATAAATAAATAAAGAGGTGTTTTTTGAAAAACTTTAAAAAAAATTTTCTTAGATTTTTTTTTATATGCAGGTATTTTGAAGACATATAAACATATAAAGAAATAATCTATCATAAAGATGATCTGGAGACTGATAAACTTTATTAATATTCAATCAACTCGTAAATTCTGGACGCCCCTCCCCTTACATTCCAAAGATTCATGAGATACATATTCAGATTTTTCAATATCCTGTCAAAATAAACATAAGTGCCATATTTTCCTAACTAATGCTAGATTTAAATATTTATTTATTTTTTGGGAGGGGGGGGGGGGTGGCATCTTGACAGTTTTTGTCAAAATAGTTTTCAATTATTAATATATGATATTATAAGAGGATTGACTTTTAAAACTAACATCAAATCTTTTAACTTCATAAACAGAAATAAAGTTATTATAAATAAATTAAGTAGAATTAGTTGCAATTCAAGGTAAAAATAATGAAGTTATTAAAAAAGCAAATGAATAAAGATTTATTTTGATTAATTTTGTGTATAATTTAACAATATGTTACATAAAATTCTAAGTTCAATATCCTGTAATAAAATCATACTTTTTTTTTTCTTTGTTACTGATATAATATATACATACAAAATTTACTTACATATATGAGACAGAAGTTTTTCAAGTTTTAATCAATTTCAAATATTAGATTTATTTCTGTGCCAGATCTGCACTTTTTTATAATTGAATGGTTAAAGGTGTTTATGATAAATTTAAATGGAAATAGGAAATAGAAATTCAACATATTATTTCACTAGATATTGCTTTTTATAAATGCTCCACCTACGATTGATTGTTTCAGTAGATTCTTTTGAAAGAGCATATGGCCGTCCTGTTGCAGTAGTCAATTCAATGCTACATAATATATGGTCGAAGGGCACGTTGCAATAATCATTATTTGGCTAGCAAAATGAAGTGGAAGGTCCGTTGGGATGCATAAACTTTATATTTGCATCTTTTTCATCATAATCTATGCTCTGAACAATCTCAATATACCAGTGATTATTTAAGTTTTTATTACTTTCTTTTTATTTCATTTTGAAGACTATAGATGAAACAAAACTTAGACTATAAATTTATACTTTCCACATTTTTTAAAGAAGATGCAAAGCTTAGATTGTTTGAATGAATATAGCTTTATAAATCAGTTTATACTTACTGGTTGTTTTTGAGTTAGTATAATGGAAATTTTATTTGAATACATAGCGGAAGTCTGGCACAGATGTCATATACGCCCCATATTGGCGCGATTTTTTTCCTATGCCAATTTGGCGAAAACATCGACAGCATAAACAACATCCGGGTTACCATATCAAGCAAAATAACGACACTTTGGCACCAGTTAAGTACCCGTTGCGTATTAGGGTGGAACTAAAAAACGAAGCTTCGAATTTTATATTCTAATAGTGATTATTTTTTTCCTTTTTAACTTCATAAAAAGAAAATATTTTTCTTTTAATTTCAAAATATTTTCCGGTTCCTCAAAGCACCTGATTTTCCATAAAAAACGAAAAAAAAGCCAATAATTGCATGAAAAGTTTTTTAAGCTTATTGTTAAATTTATATTTTGCAAAATTAAATTAATTAAGTGTTAATGCCCTGTAATAAAGAGAATAATTTAGTTTGAGTGCCTTACAAAAAGTTAGTCCCACTTTATTTGACTTTTGTAGAAGCCAGCGTCGTGGTCGTCGGCTTTCATTGTCTCTGATTTATTTGGCTGCGACACATAACAAGTTAGTCCGATTTAATGGGTGTTAACAGTTTCTTTAATTATTTTTCGATAAACACTCGGTGTCAAAAGTGACAAAGTCTGTTAACGTACCTAAATCTAGATAATTGTTGAAGTGTCCTGTATTTCGTGAACCAAAACAATTAACATTAGACTGCCATCTTTGATGAACATATGAAGAAGTTATGAAACATTATTTTTGGGTTCAATTTAACTTAAAATCTTAAAGCTGGAATCTGGTACACACTATTTCTAAAATATCTAAAGCTGTTGATGATACAATTAAAACTGTATAGCTGAGACCTTCAATTCCAACGGTTTCTGATACACAAATCATAAAAAATGATTAGAGACTAGTGCGAGAAATGTCAAAATTTGAAGAAAAATATTAAGATTAGAAAGAATAATCCCACATCCAATATAAAATTGCAAAATGTTAGGTAATCCTGTAAAAAGCATTTCTTTGTGTAAAAGCACTAAATATTATCGTGTATCGGAACAAGAACGTCACTTTCTCAAAGACCAAAGAGAGATGGGGTGATGACAATAGGATCAATAGATATAAAAACTACAAAAAATGTGTAGCAAGCCTGGAAATGGAAATATCAAGGAAAAAAGTTATTTTAAAACAAAAAAAATGATGTTTTGATTGAATGATCGTCAAGTGTAAAAAACAGTTCGGAAGGAAATAGTTCAATCGGTTATTTTTCTAAACCTGAATTTGATAATCAACACGGTGAAAGAACCGGAGTATTAGACAGAACTGCAAATATTATTGCAAATGGCACCTTAGAAGATATGGGTATTTCTGATGATAATAAAGAAAAGGTAACTGAAAGAAGGACTTGAAGACGAGAAAGGAAAAGGAAGAATTTGAAAGAACAGGAAAGATGAAATGGGTTAATTTTAGAAGGTTAGTATTTTTATGGCAGAAAGGATAACGCTATGATAACTGAAGCAGAGGGAAAAAAGTATAAAGAATCATTAAAGACGAACATCTGGTCTCAGTTCAAAAACCAGGATAAAAATATATTGGTCATATTTCATTGATATCTTCTTCTTATATTAATATAGCCACTGCAATTTTGGTGTATTTTCAAAATAATAATACAGACATTTCAAGTTTGAGAGTTGTTAGGTGAAACAGAAACGCCTTTAATGCAGGATGCAAATCTGGAGTTGTTAAAACATCGGAAGCAATACCCTCCTAAAAACTTTATAATGGATAATTTGATTATTACATGCAAATGAACTTTTTTCTTAGATACTTATTTAAACATCTTGCTGAAAAACTACGGGTACAAAAGGATTTTCTGGAC
The DNA here is from genome assembly GCA_963932465.1 of Maratus speciosus. Classification (NCBI taxonomy): domain Eukaryota; kingdom Metazoa; phylum Arthropoda; class Arachnida; order Araneae; family Salticidae; genus Maratus; species Maratus speciosus. Next base: position 500,792,593 of record OZ010796.1, read on the forward strand.
CTGTAGGAAAGCGACTTGAAAAAATGCGAACATATTGAAATTATACGCTATAAAAACATTGATCCTATCTTGACGGTCTGATCGGATGAAGAACTTAAAAAAAGTACAAACAGGGGATACACCTGAATTTTAGATTTTCCTTGTCATACTCAAACAGTGGAAACATTTGTCAAAATTGTCCCGCGAGCTGCGTCAACCGTCTTTAGATATTAAGCAAAACACGGCTTAATCTTGGGAAAGTTGAATTCCCACAATGAAATGACAAAGTTTGCCTAAAAAGACAGTAGGTTGAATATCCAATTTAATTAATTCATAACAAAGGGAGGTAAGGAGGGTGGAAGTCAATATTTAACCACCTCCTCATGGTGACTTCTGGATAGTATTTGCTAAATAAAAGTAGATATGAGCTAAGAGCTACGTTGTTTACTTTCAGTTACTTTATACTGAAATTTCAAAACTTTGACCTCCTTGAGGAACCGGAAAATAACTTAATTTAAAAAAACCTTTTCAGTCCAAAGTTTAGACATCCAAAAAGGAAAAAGTTTTCACTATTACACATTAAAATAAAAAAGTTTTTTTTTTTTACCTTATACTTAAGTTCCACCCTATTGCGTATATGACTTTGGCGTCAGAAAAAAATTGCGCCAATATAGGGCGTATATGACATCTGTGCCGTTAATTTTCTGTAACAGAAATATGAATTTTATATTTTAATTTATTTAAATAACATTAAAAAAGGTTTTTAGAAACAAAATTATAGTTTAATTATAATATTTGTTTATTATTACACGTATTTTTGAAGAATTTTGAACTTTAACAATACTTTAGATATATTCTGTAAAATTAACAAAAAAAATTTTTTCTCAAGAATTTCAAAAAACACCTTTCTAATTTTTTTATTATTAAATGGTTTCCTTTTAAACTATATATATAAAAAAAATCAGCCAAATCAAATGGGTAGCACATGTAAAAAAAAAAAATGAATTACATATTTTCATATTTTTCTTAACTCCTTAGATAAAATATTTTTTAAAAACAATATTCGAGTTCTAAAAAGTTTTATAAACCATTCTTTTAATAAAATACATTATTAAGAATCTCTAAAAAAATATATAGCTAATTTTATTTATAATATTTAGAAAAATGAGCATTTTTATCCAACATTACATGTTTAACGGAAGATCATTTTCTGCAAAAAATTGAGTGAGAGGGATATTTTTAAATGCTTGTAACTCATGAAAAAATTATTATTTTAAACTGAAATTTCGTGTAACAGCATATCTTTAGACATTGTTTTTGTGTTTAAAATTTCATAGAAATCTGTGAAGGTGGGTGACATGGTCTGGATGAAGTGACATGGAATGACCCATAAGTTAAAATAGTCATATTATTCCTCTCAGTCTTTTTAAATTCATTTCTCATCTTCGTAACATTGGCAGCATCGTCTGTTACAAAGCTGCCAATAAAACAACCATAGCATTCCTCTACTTCATTTATGGCAATACTTGCAATCTCACAAAGATAATTAAATTCGTGAGGATGGCCGATGTATCAATTGAATCTACTAAGTAAATTTTGCCTTTACAAGATACTGTAATTCCTACAATTGGCTCATTGTGAATGCTATTCTATCCGTCAAGAGCAGCACAAACAATCTGTTCTCTTAAATCATTTTTATAAGTTTCCAGCAAAGATTCTTGCACTTTGTCAAGTAATATGCCTGCCTCATTTCATAACGATTTGGTGGTTTGTAGCCAGGTTTTATACTCAACACCATCTTTTTAAACTCTGGATGATCCACACATGAAAATGGTGTATTTGTTGCATAAATAAAGCTGGCAACTTGAATATTAAGCAATTCTTTAATAAACATGTTTTAAACAAAATGTTTTAAATGTACCAACCCTGAAACAAACTAGTTCAAAATATTTTTTGTGAACAAGGTACAAGTGTCCCTTTTTTGAAAAAAGAATGTAGGGTCAGGTGGGTGAAAGGGGTGGGATGGGAGAAAGTGGTGGTAATCTAAAAAAATGCACTTTTTTTTACAATAAATGTACATATTTTTACCTTTTTTTCAATTAATACATAATTGGAGTTTGTGACAAATATTTCTATTAAGATTTGTAAATCTGGGGTCATTCCATGTCAAATCACCCAGGACATGGCACCCACCATCACCAATTTTGATAAAATTCAGTGAATTTGCAGAGTTTTTAATGCTGATTCCAAAAATGTCAATCATATTGAAATTGATCAAACAGTTTGTCAGATATGAGCTTTTAAATGTCTTCCAAGATGGCCGATTTGCCACCATTTTGTATGGCACATGTGACAACATAAAGGTCTATAACTTCTTTCAGGTTTAAGCTAGAACTTTCAAATTTGTTTTGTTCTGTTCAGAATAAAGTAAACTTTCATCTAAATAGATTTTTGTGCAATTTATTCCATTAAAATGCTGTCAAAAAATGACTGTTTGCCATTTTTTAATAAAAAAAAGGTATAACTTCAATGGCTGATTTCCCCCATTGTTCCCCCTTCAATTTTCATCTAATTGCATAAATAGACAGCTCAAAGTGTGTTTTGATGCCTGATAAAAAAATTTTAATGGGCAGTTTGTAGGTTTTTTCTTTACAGAAGAATTTCAATTTTACCGACTTCCATAAGTAACGGAAAGTACAAGATAATGTTGATATTTATTTTATTACCAGAAGTATCATACGGGTGGATTTTTTATAATGGGCCAAAACGGATATCGAAAATTTCAAAAATTAAAATTTAACTTAGAGCATATTCAAAATTATTTTTAGTATCACCTATGATGACAAATTATGTAGTATGAATATTTGAGCTACATTTTTAAAATAAGTTTGTCTATTTAGAGCATTTTGAGAGAAAAACAGGAAAGAATGTCAATTGGGTGACGTTTTTAAAACTGTTGTTTACAAAAGTATTAGATGAAAAATGATAGCTTTTTTTAAACATATAAAAGGGGCTGAATAGTTTATTAATAAAGTCTTAAAACAATCTACATGAATATATTTTTTCATAAAAAAGGTGACAAAATCATGCAAAAAAGAAATATTTTGTGATTCCACATATAAAAGTTTCAATTAAAGAAAAAACATACTGAAGAGAAAGCTTTAAATATATCCATCTCCTTAAACAGTACGTATTGATTAGTTTTTTAACACAATTTTTTTTAAAATTGTATTGTTTAATTTATAAGTTTAGCAATTATTACGGTGTCACTCCATTGATGCTAGTGTCATCCCATTGAAGAATTTGCAAATATGCTTTCATACTGGGCAACATTTAAATCTCGGGCAAACTTCTTATTTTGTTTTGGTTCAGGATAACTTGTGCAAGGGGTTGCCCTTTATATTTTGTTAATGTACTTCCACTAATGCATTTATTAAAAATTTGCCTCACACAAGAGCGTGCAGGCAGGATTTCAGCATTGGATTTTAATTGAGAATGCCAACTTAATCCATATAAAGGCTGTTTGCGAACTGTTTTCTGTACAGCGTGTCCCCGAGTCAGAATTTTGAATTTTTTATAAGGTAAAGCTGCTGAATTCTTCCTAGATGTGCTGCAGATATTTTTGTAGTGTTTACACCTTGCGTTGCAATATTTCAATTGATCTATTTCTCTTTTTTATCTCCCTTAGACTAATGTCAGACGAACGTCTATTTTCCTTCTTACAGCCTCTCCGCACTTTCGCTAGCATGTGTTTCCTTTTCATGTAGAAACAAAAAGCATGCAAATTGTCGCTCGTCTGACATTAGCCTTAACATCCAATCACGGTTTGGTGTTCGAACTTTCTGTCCACGCACCCTTTGAGAAATAAGAGGCATATGTGAAAGTGTAACATGTGCTACTGGTTCAGAATTCATTTGACTCCTGACTAAATTTACAATTGTTCCTTTCTTTTTCTGATGCTTTCCTCCAGTACTTTCTCTTATTTCTTTGCTCTCTTGGTGTTAGATCAGTAATTACTTTAATTAAATTTAAATCTTTTTCTCTTTGGGAAACTTCACTTTTCTTCCTATTTCTTTCTTCTCTCTGTGCTTCATTTAATTATGCTAAATATTTCCTATTTCTTGCATTTGCCTTCTCCCTGTACTTTTATACTCAGTTGACTTACTCTTTAGTTCAGAAACTCTCTTACTATTTCTTCTTCTTTTTTTATACTTTAGATGAACTAGGCACACATACTTGTATAGACACTTCTATAGAATTTAGAATCTGAATATTTTTTTCTTCTTGAACATTTTCCATTTTAATATGGTTTTACACCCGGAATAACGATTCTAAGCAGCAACAAAAAATTTCATACTAGTATCAACAAACTTCAAGTAAAGGCAATAAAGGCGCCGATTTCTATTCTAAAATTCTATGATCAGTTGTTTACAGTTAGTACGCAGACGACTGATTAATATCACAATATCCAAAAAAAGAGTGTTCTACTATGCCAAAAAAAAAAAAGGAAGCAGATAAATAGCGAACTCCAAACTGTATTTTCTGTCAATTGACACTGCATCAGCGGACATGGCGTCATCCCGTTGAGCGTCGTCCGATTGACAAATTGTAAACAAAGAGCCTTTACGTTCCGATTAGCGTATGGAGGAAGATTTTAAAACGAAATATTCTTAGAAGTCAGCAGGCTTAAACAACTAAATAGTTAAATTACTTACCAAATCAGACCATAAATATTTTAAAGCCGTCATCCTATTGACAGTGGTAGGTTGAACGAATACGATATAATTTACTTTATCTCACTTTGAAGTAAAATAAACAAAACTTTGAAATTATTTTCACATATACCGGTAAAAAATAATAAGGATTGATGGTAAACTGAATGCGATAGTGCTGATGGCACCGTATTTTGATTAATGTAGGAATCGAAATCAAGTGTCATCCTATTGACAGAAAATTTGGTGACGTCTTGAAATCGGACATTAAAAAAAAAAAAAAGAAGTGTTAAACAATTGCAAAGAACATAAAAGGTGGGTTCAAAAGAGTTGATAGAAATAATATTTTAGGATTTTGAAAATGTAAACACTATGGTAATATTTAATACAGCTGTATGAAGATCACTTTTCCGTACGGCGACACGTCATCCGATTGACAATTTATCACTTCTACATTTAAAAACTATGCTAAAATTGTTAGCTTTCAGATTTTTTGTTTCAAAAATTTAAATAAACTGCTAAATTTTAATTTTTAGAGGCATTTTTAAATCTTTAAAGATAAATAAAACACGAAAAATATGCCGACGACACTAAATCTCCCATTATAAAAAATCGACCCATACATATTTACATCTAAAAGTTTGGTAAGGTTTTATCTTTCATAAACATATAGATTTTTTTTTATGTGGCTAAAAAGAAGGGGAATCCCTCAGGAATCATAATTAGGAATGCTAATAATGAATTCCTGCAAGACATAGAAGTATTTTCATGACAAATTGAAATCTATTGCAAAGTTTCAGTAAATTTTAAATAAAAAAGAAATGGTGGAAAAAAGTCTACAAATTGTCACATTTTATAGCAAAATCATACTTGTATATTATACAAAATGATAAAATTACAATTGTTAACTAAATACAATTAGTAAAAATTATCGTACTTCAAAATTATACAAAATAACATTTAGCACATACACGGTAAAAATACTATTAAAAATATATCTACATTCAAAATAAATATAATTAGTTAAAAAAATTAACTCTGTTGTATTAATAATGCAGCTCAAAGTGTGTTTTGATACCTGTTAAAAAAATTTTAATGGGCGATTTAAAAATTTTAAATTTAGTTCAAAATAAAAAAAATTATATATACTTTATTTCACTTTGGTTCATTTTTTAAATGTAAATAACATTAAAGCTGTAATTATTGTTGAATTATAAATCGGAAATTGCTATCCAAAATATGAAATTTCTAATTAATTAATTGCTAAAGTTATCTGATTGGGTTAATTTATTACCAGAACCTTCCAGAAGACAGAATTTTAACCAATAATATCACTTTAATTTGCCAGAAGGGGTTTTTTCAACCAACCAGATAGATGTACTTACCAGAAAGAGATTTTCAACAAATCGGACTAAAATTACTTCCCAGAAGATTTTTTCAACCAACCAGATTAAGCAGAATTTTACAACTTGTTATGCCAATATGTTAAAAAAGACTAAAATTTCTCTTTTGATCTTATAACTATAAATGATGCTGCTTTGTTGCATTAAGTTAGATGTTTTCTTATGGATAAACAAAAAAATGTGCAATATTAGTTTAAATATTAATAATCCAAATTGTGATTTAAATAATCCTCAAGCTATTCACCATCGCAATGAGTTATCCACCAAAAATAAAGAACTTCTTGCATTAAGATGCAATTTAGAAGATAGCGAAAACTCAACAATATGCTTTGCTCACTGAGAACACTTTCTGCATATGTAAATTCAGCAAAAGAAATGTTTTTATTTATTTAATCTTAATCCTAACAAGACCAAGAAAAGTATTCTTACATGTGATAAGTATGGATCAAGCTAAGAATTACAGGTATAAGCTACATAATGATGCCATTCCTGGTAAGAAACTATGTTCAACATGTAGGGAAAAAAGCAAGAGCTTTGCTGGAAGTATATGTGAAAGAACAGAAAGATTTGTGTCAGTCCACTGATTTTTCTGACATCAAACATGGATCAGAAAGAAAAAGATCACGTAAAGCTTAATGGAAGTTCACCACTAAGATTACATGCAATTTCTGCACACAGAAAAGTATCTGCTGGAGAAAGAAAATTACAGCAAATGAAAATTGCTTTGCAAAAGAAGGTTGCTTGCACCCTTGATTTGGAAGAAAGCGTTCTTCAGAGTGAAAACAGGAGTTCTGATGAAGATAATGTGAATCAAAAGAAAAGCTTCAGAATTCGAAAGATTAATGGAGATGGTGAAAGAAAAGTTTCCACAAATTAGTCCCAGAGAAAAAATTCAGTTGCTAACTTTGATTCCTGAGTCTTGATGATCAAGAAAGAAAATAATTGAAACCTTTAGTGTAACTGAGTGGGAAGATACTATAAAATCTGTGAAAGAATTTCATGAAGATAATGAATTCTCATGCCTGGTCAGGGAGATACGGTCAGCATAAAAAAATGTCCGCCCATGTTCAAAAAAGGTTTCTTCTTTATAATCTGAATTAACTGTATATCCAATTTCGATTGAAATTTCCTACCAATAATAAAATTGGGTTTTCAAAATTTGCTGACCTGCAACCTAAGCACTGTGTCTTAGTTGGAAGTTCTGGCACACATTCTGTCTGCATGCATACAATACATCAGAAAGTTGAGTTGCTTATTAAAACAACAGCGATTGAAGAAAAGTATGAAGATTTAATCCAGAAATTGGTCTGCAGTTCTAACAATACAAATTGTATGTTACATATATGCAGCAAATGTCCCAAGAAAGATGTTCTTGAAGATTTTTTTAAAGTTAAAATTTCTGGATTTTGATCCTGAAGACGCAATTGAACATAAACAGTGGGTGTCAACTGACAGAGAACGATTAACATCACATACATCTACTCTGTACGATTTCATCCATCTTATTTTTAAAAAGATTGAAAAGCTCGTACCCCATACACACATATCCAAGTCCCAAAGCATTTATTTGAACAAAAGATCTTACTAGTCATGAGGCTCTCATACAAATGGATTTTAGTGAGAACTTTTCTTTTGTATTGCAAGACGAAGCGCGACAGCTACCCATTGGACGCCTGGTTGTTATACTTTACATACAGTTGCATTCTATGTAAAGCAAAAAAATGGAAGCAGCTTAAAAAGTAAAAGCCTTTGCATGCTTTCAGATGATATGGACCATGATGTACCAATGGTTTTTCAGATTCAAAAATTAATCATGCAGCATTTAAATAATTATATCTTAGCTACAAATGTAGAATATTTTACCGGTGGCTCTGCTGCCCAATATTAAAATTGAAAAACATTTTTGAACCCATGAACATGATTTTGGTAGAATAAAAGCAAAATGGAGCTTTTTTGCTACAAGTCATGGAAAATCTGTTTGCGATGGGCCCGGTAGCAGAAAGTTCGAGACGGGAGTCAGATTTTCTTTTCTGTTTTGCAGATTCTTTTTCATCGAACTTTTATTTTGCTTCGTATTATGTTTAGCTCTTTATTACTTAATACAAAAAGTTAAGACTATTATTAATAAAATTTTATAAAATGCCTAAAAACGCTACAGGTAAGTGATTGTTTGATTAATTAACGCTCCATTTTTAAAAATATTTTACCTGCAGATTATTTTTTGCCCCTGAATTATCTGTCGCAGACACTTGGAGAAATTTCTGCTACGGGGGCGATGGGGTGGGGACTGTTAAAAGACTTGTGACAAAAGCAAGTCATCTGCAAAGGCTGTTGCATGATCAAATTGCAAATGCGGCTATGATGTATGAATATTGCAGACAAAACATTGATGGTATAACATTTTTTATCATCACAAAAAGTGACATGTTAAAACTGCGCAGCAACATGTCTCATTGGATGCTACTTGCTACAACAATTCCTGGTACATGTAGTATGCATTATTATCGATTTACAGAAAACTTATTAATAAGTGGAAAAATAATAAATACTGATGAAATTTTTTCTGTTTGTTCATCTTTTGATAGGAATATTAAAGAGACATTGGATATTCCATCTCTTAAAAGTTATGTAGCATGTATATATGAGTAGAATTGGTATACAGGCTTAGTGTCAAAAGTCCACAAAAAAGAAAGAGATGCAACTGTTAAATTCATGCATCCACAATGGCCCATGACCTTTGTATTATTGGACAGAAAATGACAGTGTATTGTGCCTTTCAGTCATATCCTTTGTGCATGTGACATCAACACTACAAATGGTAGAATATATAAACTTGGTGATGCATCCAGTGCTTTAATAAGCACCAAGTGGGCAAAACTTATAATTAGAAGGAAATAAAATCGAAATATAAAGAAAACAAATTTTATTAATTATCTTTATTTTTAATTGTTATTGATGTAGATATATTTTCAATAGCATTTTTACTGTGTATGTGCTAAATGTTATTTTGTATAATTTTAAAGTACGATAATATTTACTTAATGTATTTTTTTTTAAATTATATTTTGTATTATATACAAGTATGATTTTGCTATAAAATGTGACTATTTGGTGAATTTTTCCCATTATTTCTTTTTTACTTATAATTTACTGGAGCTTTGCAACAGATTTCAATTTGTTAGGAAAATACTTCTATGTCTTGCAGGAATTCATTATTAGCATTCTTATTTATTCCTGTGGGATTCCCCTTCTTTATAGCCACATTAAAAAATATGTATATGTTTATGTAAGATAAAGCCTTATCAAACTTTTATATGTAAATATGTATGATATTTCTGGTAATAAAAGAAATATCAACATTATCTTGTACTTTCTGTTACTTATGGAAGGTCAGTAAAATTGAAATTCTTCTTTAAACAAAACACCTGCGAAACTGCCCATTAAAATTTTCTTATCAGGCATCAAAACACACTTTGAGCTGCCTATTTATGCAATTAGATGAAAATTGAAGGGGGAACAATGGGGGAAATCAGCCATTAAAGTTAAGCCTTTTTTTAATTTAAAAAATGACAAAGTCATTTTCTAACACCATTTTAATGGAATAAGCTGCACAAAAATCAATTTAAATGAAAGTATACTTTATTCTGAACAGAACAAAAAAAATTTGAAAGTTCTAGCTTAAACCTGAAAGAAGTTATAGACCTTTATGTAGTCACATGTGCTATTCAAAATGGCGGCAAATCATCCATCTTGGAAGACATTTAAAAGCTCATAACTCGCAAACCGTTTGATCAATTTCAATATGATTGACAGTTTTGGAATCAGCATTAAAAATTCTAGAAATACACCAAAGTTTATCAAAATTGAAGGTGGTGGGTGTCATTTTTAGAAAATTCTGGGTGATTTGACATGGAATGACCCTCTGGCAACAAGTTTACTGTTGTTTATCTTATTTACATATATGTGCAGTTTGTTCTTAACACATGGTATTGATAAACTTTGTTCTTGATCCTTTCTCACTTGAAAAAAATTAGTATATTTTGATACATTTCAGTAGAAGAACTTCTTAAAAACAGATTCATGCATCAAGGTAAGAATTATTTTATTATTTCAATTTTTTGACTTTTTTTCTGAAGTGGGGGAAAGTGGTGGTATAGTTAGGCTTAGCTCAATGTTGTATGATGATTCAATTTTAGACTGTAGATGTGATTAATTTTTAAAAATGGGCTGTAATAAAATAAAAGTATTAATCTAAAAAAAAATAGGCTTTATTTATAAATTTTAATCTTAATATGATAATACAATTAAAAGTTATTTTTTACATAGGGTCAGGTGGGGGAAAGTGAACCCATAAAGTGGGGTATATTGAAAAAAACTTATTTTCTCTTTTAAATTAAGATATTTTGTTAGTTCTTTATTAGAGACATATATTGAGATTATGGCAACTATTCTTATTTTAGTTTTAGAAACTGGAAACAAATTTAATGTTTACAAACTGTCTTGTTTATGCTCATTGCATACCGTCAAAAAGTCGATCAGCTAAAATAATCGCCCAAGTGATAAAAATTAATACATTATATCACATAAAGCATTTGAATAAGTCACCATTGGGGAACTATTAGACTTTTCTTGCTATTTGGTGGTGAAGATTATATAGAGTTCAGCAATATATGCTACATACTAAGTGAACCTAATTTTGATAGCCATGGACATTATTTCTTTAATTAAATAATATCTGAAAAATATTTTTTTTTGTGCATTTGTACCTTTAAAAATAATTAAGGTACATTTATTTCAGTGTATTTTTATTTAAAAAACAATATTTACACATTTTTATTTAAATATACATTTGTACATACTAATTTTGGAACTACCCCCACTTTCCCCCACCATGGGGTAAAGTGGTGGTATCAAAACATGCTCTTTTAAATGTATCACTGTCAGAAAACAATCTAATAAAATTGAGTGGTTATGCTTCATGTTTAATCTATATGAATCCAATGTATAGAAAATGCATCAAAAGTTTCATTAAAATAAATTTAATAGTTTGATTTTAGGGCCTTTTCTAAAAAAAGCTTGATTTTACCACCACTTTCTCCCACCTGACCCGACCCTTTTTGATAAAATGTACCCTTTTTTAGAGTGTTCCCTTTCTGAAAAATGTACCTTTCTTTTAGAATAGTGTTCCCTTTTTTGAAAATTTCCCGCCTGGCGACCCTTTTTTCCTAGAGTCAACACTAATGTATATGCAATTAAAAAAATATATAATAAACTCTCTCATTGGTTAAGTTTAAATTCAGTAAGTACCGCACATTCTAAAAAATAATGAACAAGAATCCCAAGCAAGCTTGGTACTCAATTTATCGGCCCCGAAGGGATGAAAGGCTGAGTGCACCATGCCCAGTCAGGAGTCGAACTCACGACCTGCGGCTTCGCAGTGGTATGTTTTTAAATATATATGAATTGATATTGTTTATTATAAATATTTTTCTTTTTAGTATTAGGCCAAACAGTCTTTGGCTTTTAGACGGAATACTGAATATTTGTTGCATCACTAGTTATTTACAATTAAATTTTGATTCATATTGGGAAATGAGACTATGATAATGATTAATTAATGTTGATTAATATAATATTGAAAAAATGAAATGTAATAATTAAAAATGTTAAACTTTTTGTGCCAGGGAGGGGAGGGCAAAGTAGACATTTCATGCAGAGGGTAAAATATTTGTATGCAGGGATTGATGCAGGTTTTTTTTTTTCCTTGGGGCCCATTTTGTGAAAAGTAAGTTATTTTTGTAAATTGCATTATATGTGTGAAAAATAACATCTTGTAATGGAAGTTGGAATCCAATTACTCAAATTCAAATTAAGCTCTTATTAACAAACTTCTTTAAACCCTTTTGCTGAAGATTTTGTTTCTGCTGAACTGATTTTATTTACAAATCACATATTTTAAAATATAACAAAGTAAAAATAATAAATTAATAGTAGTTTGGCCCTTCCACAAAATTCCTTTTCATAAAAACATTTTGTTAATTCATTTTTTGAAGGCGCCCTAAATAGGCCCCAAATTTTGCCTGGATCAATCCCTGGTATTATAGTATTTTTAGTTAATTCCTTAAAATTAATGGGATTTTTTTTTCTGCCAATTATTATAGGTCGATCAACACAGTTTAATCCAGCTGTCCTAAATGAAATTGGATGTAATGGTGACCTAATATCCACATGGTGTAAAGCAGGATTTAAAAAGGAAGAAGGATTTTGTTTTGTTTGTTGTAAAGAAATTAAATGTGGTCAGCATGGTTTTTCTGCTGTTAAGAGGCATGCATCGCTAAATTATCACAAGGAAAATTGTGACAAAGTTAGAAATGTAAAAGGCATTATTAAAAAATGTTCACAGCAATATATAACTGAAGGTTTTAATCTTGCAACTAATTCACATGCGGACAAAGTCACAAAAGCAGAAGTCATGTTTTGCACTTCTGTAGCCCTACATAATTTGCCATATGCTTTTGGTGATACTGCTACTTCTATTTTTCCAATGATGTTCGAAGATAGCAGTATAGCAAAAGATTTCAAATGTAAAAGTACAAAAGTTTCTTATTTGATTTCTGATGGTCTCGGACCCTACTTCAAAGAGAAACTTATCAATGAAATCTATAAAGCACAATGTTATTATTCTGTACAAATAGACGAAACACTAATCCCAGAGAAAAGAGTGAATCAATTAGATATATTGTTGAGGTATTTTGCAGATAATAATGGAAAAGTTGTTGTTCGCCATTGGGAAACATGCCACATTGGCAGTGCGACAGCTGATAAAATTATTGCATGTGTACAGACATCTTTGGAAAGTTTGCCTAGTGATAAACTTTTAAGTGCTTTTTCAGATGGTCCTAATGTGATGAAATCCTTCAAAACAAAGATGATGGATTTATATCCAGGTTTGCTGGATATTGGAGAATGTGTTTTGCACAAAGTTCATAACAGTTTTACCCATGGACTAAATGCATTTAATGTTGATGTCGAAAATTTAATCATAGACATTTATTATTTTTTTAAGAGATCGGCATTACAAAGTGAGAAAGTTAGAGAGTTACAAATTAAGCTAGGATTACCTGAACATATTTTTCTTAGACATGCTAGCTCAAGATGGCTTACTTTGGAAACCTCCATCACTCGAGTGATTGAACAATTTGCTGTACTGAAAGAGTTTTTCAAAAATAAAACTCAATCACGATGTGAAAGCCAGAGACTATCTAACATAAATCAAGCATTTAATGATAAAAGTCTCTTTCCAAAACTTTTATTCCTACAAAATGTATCGAACATTTTCGTCCGTTTCTTGACTATTTATCAGATAGAATCGCCTATGATTCATACTCTGTATGATGAAATGGAATCGCTTATAAAAACTGTAATGGGTAGATTTTTGAAAGACGAATTCTTTCGAAATAAGCTAATTAAGGATATTGAAATTGCTGCTATAGAAAAAGGGGACAACTGGTGTAGAATCGATATTGGTGCTAACACCGAAAAGGCTTTTGAAAATTTAAGTCAGAAAGAAAAGCAATTCATTCGCATGGGTGCTCGATCGTTCTACATCAGTGTCACCAAATACCTTTTTAAAAACTTGCCATTTCATAACCAAATTATAAAAAATGTAAGGTGTAAAGATGGATGTAAATCCATCCCAGGGTTGGCATGATTTAAATCAACTGATTTAAATCAAGATTTAAATCTAGATTTAAATCAACTGATTTTTTTAAAAAAATCATTTGATTTAAATCAATTTTTTTTTTTTTTGCTCGTTTTATTTATGCTAATAATTGCCCTTTTTGTACAGTTGAAAATCCTGAATTCATCAATTTCTGTAATAAACTTCGTCCTGGATATACTCCACTAAATCATAAAGTTATTGCTGGAACTTTATTGGAAAAAATATACAATGATGAGAGCAAAAAATGCATAGATGTTTTAAGTGGCGAAATTGTGTGTATGACATTTGATGGATGGTCAAACATACGAAATGAACCAATCGTATGTGTATGTGTGGTAAATAGAGGTAAAGTCTACTTAGTTGACACAATCGATACATCAGGATTTTCACACACAGGTGAATATTTGACTGAACTTGTGACTAAAATGATTACTTTAACAGAAAACAAATTTAAATGCAAAGTTCATAGTTTCGTCACTGATAATGCTGTCAACATGGCTAAAATGTGAAATGAATTAGAAGACAAAGGTTTTAATAATGTAACTACATATGGGTGTTCTGCTCATGTTCTAAACTTGTTGGCAAAAGATCCACTAAGTAAAACGATCAGTGATCATATAAAAATAGTGAAATATTTCCAAAATACTCATCTCCCTAAAGCTTGGTACAATAGTGAAGGCGGCACTGCATTAGTTATTCCAGTAGATGTAAGGTGGAATTCTTATGTTGACTGCTTTCAATCATGCATAAAAAATTGGTCAAAAATAGTAAAAGTATGTAAAGAGTACCGAGAAAATATAAGTTCTGATATTAAGAAAACAGTAATGGACTTAAATATTAAAAGAAATGCAGAGTATATGACTGAAGTTTTGAAACCCATTGCTTGTGCCCTAGATACAATCCAAAACGAGGATTGTTCCCTTGCCGAATGCACATATCGATAGAAAATTTTGGGTAAAAAGTTAGAAAATGTATTAGATAATAAAGATAGAATTACAAAATTTAAAGCAAGATATGAACAAGCTATTAATTGCTTTCATTTTGCTGGAGTTTTATTAAGACCCTCTGTTTTAAATCGAAATGAAATTTCACTTAGTGTAGAGGAAAATAATGAAGGTTTGGTATTCATTAAAGAAAATTGTTCTAATCTTCTCACCACTGTAGCACATTTTCAAGCAAAAAATGGCCCATTCCAAAAATTATCATTGCTTGAGAAAAAAGTTTCAGATATTATCACAGAGTATGATTGGTGGAAGTCGTTTTATGTAGGAGGTAAAGAGAGAATCAGCGAAATTGAATTTATTTACCAAATAACAACTGCCGTGGCTTCATCTGCTGGTGTAGAAAGACAATTTTCTTCTTTTGGACTAGTTCATTCAAGCTTCGTAATAAATTAGGAGTGGACAAAACTTCTAAATTAGTGTTTTTGTTCAAACAATTAAATCCCTGATTTATTTCTATTCACTTAAAAAATATTGAATTAATTGTGATTTTTATCCCTTAATAAATAGCTTGAATTAAATGAATATTTAATTTGTTTTTTTAAATTTTACCATTTTCTATTCATTTACAACATATTTAAGTTTATTTCTTATTTAGTGTGCACAATTCAGTTACAAAATAATAGAAGGGCTTTAGATTAAAGCCTAGATGTTTAATTTTTAGTACCAATCAGTAACTAGAATATAGTATTTTCTTAACTATATAATTATTTCTTATGTTATTTTTATAAATTATAAATATTATTTATTCTTTTTTAGTTATTTATTATAAAAAACTGTTTCATGTATTGTAAAAACATAAAAACACAATAATTAAAAATAGAATTCTAAAAAAATCAAATAAATCCGATTTAAATCAAAAAAATCTGATTTAAATAAAAAAAATCCGATTTTTTTGATTTTTAAAAAAAAAATCATGATTTTTTTCCAACCCTGATCCATCCTACAGACTGAAAGAAGAATCTGTACAGTTTATAAAATTCTTAGCAATGCAATTGCCCAAGGTTATACCTGTTCAGGATGTGTCTTCTATGACGGATGAATTCATTAGGTTACAGGCCGAAGAGAATGGTAACATATATCCAGAGGAACTAGTTGAGGAATTGGCAGAAGAGGAAAATTACATCCCTCTGGTACCTAATGTGCCAATTGATGAATATTGGGGACGTATCCTAAAAATAAAGGATATTGCAAATAATTTGAAATATCAGAATTTAGGAAAGCTGGTAAAAGCTCTGCTTTGTTTACCACATGGTAACGCAGGTGTGGAGAGGGGATTTAGTGTAAATAAACGTATATTAGAAAGCAGAAGCTCCTTAAATTTGTGTAGTGTAAATGCACTAAGAAAAATAAAATACCACATCAAAACAAATTGTGAAAATAAAGTTGAAAACTTACAAGTCACTGGAGAATTGTTAAAAAATGGTAGGCTTTCCTATCAGAGAAAAAATGACAGATTACAGCAATTAAAAACAAATTTAAAGCGTGCTAATGAAAGCAGTATTGAAGTCAATGATGCACAAAAACTGAAGGAGGAAGAAAAAGAACTCTCGGGGAAATTAAAAGCTGCCCAAATAATGCTTGGAAATGCCCAGCAAACAATTTCAAATGGCATTAAAACAAAAAGTATGACTACAGTAGAAAGTGGGCAAATATTGCTTGAAGAAGCAACAAATCGAATCAACAATATTCTGACAGCACAAAATAAAAATAAAATTGAATTGGCCAAACTAACAAATAAAAAGCAAAAAAAAGTCTAATTATACAAATTTTGTCTTTTGTTAGTGTACATTTGTATAGCATGCAATAAATTTTTCAGTTTTCTCACCTTTTGTTGTTTTTGATTTGTTCACAACATTTATTTCCTTAGATTTAGAACAGCTCTTTTTTTGTGTGTGTGTGTGTGTGTGTGGGGGGGGGGGGGGTATAATGTTTTCATTCATTTTGTACAGTTAAATAGTACAGCAAAAATCTAAGGGTAAATGTAATTTATTTTCTATAAATAATTGTTTTTATCATTTGAATGGAATTTTCATTAAATTTTTCTTAAAAGAGGCAATCAAAAACTTGTGTTTTATCTTGCAGCAATTTTGTTTTCTACTAACAAAAAGAAATGTTTTCTTCATGTTGCTTATTGTATCTTGCTATACTATGTTTTTCTGCTACCAAAAATAGCTTTTGTTCCTGTTATTTGTATTCAAGTAAGTGCAAGTAAACGACTATTATTATTTGCTAACAAATAAATTTTGTTCTGTTCCAAAAACTGATTTTACTGCTCCAAAAACTAATTTTGTTGCTGCTAAATTATTTTGTTTGTTTTCTCCAAAAACTGTTTTTTCTGCTTTGATTTTTTTCTTTCTGCTCCATAAATGGATTTTCCTGCTCCCAAATTGTTTTTGCTGCTCCAAAAGCAGATTTTCCTGCTCCAAAATTGTTTTTTGCTGCTCCAAAAGCAGATATTCTCCTCCAAAACTGTTTTTTTTTTAATTTTTTTGGCTGTCCAAAAGCACATATTCTGCTCCAAAATTGTTTTTTTTTTTGCTGCTCCAAAATTGTCTTTTTGCTGCTCCAAAAGCAGGTTTTCCTGCTCCAAAATAGTTTTTTTGCTGCTCCAAAATCGGTTTTTGACTGCTCCAAAAACTGCTCCAAATCTTGCTGAGTGAATGTGACCCCTGCTAAATATAGCAGTCACTCTACCGATGTCAACAGCAACAGCTGAAGTTGTGAGAGTATTTTCACAAGTAACATTAATTTTATCCAGGGTTGTTACATTTAAAACAATGTTTAAAACATGTTTATTAAAGAATTGTTTGATATTCAAGTTGCCCGCTTTATTTACACAACAAATGCATCATTTTCATGTGTAGATCATCCAGAATTTAGAAAGATGGTGTCGTATAAAACCTGACTACAAATCGTCATGAAATTGGCGGCATATTACTTGACAAAGTGCATGAGTCTGTGCTGGAAACTTATAAAAATGATTTAAATGAACAAATTGTTTGTGTTGTTCTTGTAACATTTACTATGAGCAGGGTTGTTTGGTTTAAACCAAATGTTTTTTTTTTAAACATGCTTTTTTTTTTTTAATCTGGTTTTTTCTCTTTTTCCCTAATGTTTTCATTTATTTTGCACATTATTGAAAAATGCAAAATCCAAGTTATGCAGAAGATACAAGCAAAACTTTAGAAAAATGATGAATTAATAAACTTGTAAAGTGACAAACATTTTTAGTCAAACTTTTCTTATAAGCTTTAAATCTACATGGCAGACTAATTTTTTAAAGTTAGTTGGGGATAAAAAAAAAAAAAAAAAAAAAAAAAAAAAAACAAGTACTTAGTTTTCTTTCTTCTTCCTTTTCAAGTCTTTTATTTTTAAAAATAGCCAAAATGGCAGATTTGAGCTAAAAAATACTTTTACTACTTAGATTGCTTGATTAGTTAAGATTTACTAAGGATTACATTATGCCTCAATGATGGCATAATCATAAGTAATTCTCTCCATTGGTTACTCTTTGTTTGTATGCTAATGAATGATTGGCTGTGAGTTTTCTTTGTTGTACTGTGGCTATTGGGTTTCCACTGATTGTACCACACCTGTCTTTGTTTTTCTTGCATTCCTACATTGGAATTGGGATTTTGCATTATGATTTTATTCTGTTACCAGCAGGGTTGCATGGTTTAAATCAATTGGCTAACAAACTGTTTTTTTTTTTTTTTAGAAAAAATCTAATTATAATATTCTCATTTTTGTAATTTAAGTGTTTCAAATTATTGGATATAAATAATTTCTACTTTAGTCTTATCCCAGCAGTCATCATGAGACATAGTGAGCCTAGGTTAATTTATATGCATGTTGAATGCAAATTGCATGTGTTGATTGATGAACATATCTGAAGCTCTAAAAAGAAAATTTAAAACATGAATTTAGCAAACATAAAATAGACTAAAAAAATAGCCAATATTTTGAATAAAATATTCTCCTTTAAGAAAACGCAGATTATTTATAATTAATAACATAAAATGACCTATAAGATTTCAGTCAAGCTGTAAAAGAAAATTTTCTTGATTGGGATAGATTATCGTTTAAGACTGTTCTCAACTGCTCTACTCAATAAGTGCAAAACACTTTGACACATTTACAAACTAATTTTTTAACGGAAAGATATAAAATTGGAATGCTTGACTATGGAAGCGGTTTTGAATCGAACTGTGTTTTCCATTTTTGTTAAGTAAATTACCTATTGACAGAGATTCCCCTAGACACTTTCAGGAGGGTGCTGCACCCTGCCTGCCCTTACATTTTCAAAATGGCATCCCTCTTGCCCCTGATGAAAAACATTTGCACCCTTGTTGCCCCCAGCTGAAAAAAGTGCCTTTACTCCTTTGTTTATTAAAAAATTTACTTGCATAGTAAAAATTGACCCATTGCTGTCTTTAGAATACAAGAATACAAAGCTTTACTATTTTGCATGCACACTACTGTGTAAGCAAGATATGTATATTTTGCTTTATTGAATCTAAACTTAACAAAATAAAGTTGTAAGCATTTTGTTGATAATCTTGTATCCCTAAAATTACAATTTACTATTTAATAAATTTTTGGTTAAATAAAGATATTAGCTTTAACTTATAAGGTTTGTTTTATTCAAATTATCAAACCTAATTCAGTAAATAGTTGTAATGCTAAACTCCATGTGATGGGGCACCATTGAACAATTAAAATAATGAAGTAAAGAATTATGGAAGTATCTAAATATTATTGTTGAATTTTTTTTTTAAATATGAAACTTAAGAGATTAAGTGTTGTTTTGCTTAATATGGAAGTTGTACTGGTGCAGGGCTTCAACCATGGTTTAAACCGTTATGTCAAAAACCTATATTTATATGTAAATATAAATATTTATTTACATATTTCTACCTATATTTATATTTAATAAGTAAAATTTATTGGCTTTTAATAAAGAAAATGTTTCTAAATATGTTGTAGAAAAAATACATTTAAATTTTTGAAGAAAAACTTATATTTTGAATAGTAAACAAAATCTTAGACTTTTGAAAACTCTTATCTTTTGTAATATTATTTATTAAATTTTAATGTGGTATTTAAAACTGCAGGGGTATTATATTATTAAGAAATTTATTTATAACCAAACTTAGTGTATAGTTTAAAATAATATTAAAGATTAGACATTTTTAAAGATAAATATTAACATTTTCTGAACATTAGACACTTTTGAAGAAAATTCTTTTAATCAGGTTGAGTATTCATCAATCATTCTCAATCTGGGAACTTCTATTTTTTAACTCCTCTAAAATAAACTGGAGAGGGGGGGGGGGGGGGGGGAGTGAATTGCTTTTAACATATACCTAAGGAAGACCTAAGTTGTCAATGGTGATTATACTAGAGAGGAGTGTAAGTCCGCGACAATAAATAGTTCTGTACTGAATATGAAAGAAATGGCATATTAAATCTCTTTTTTTTCTTCATTTTCACAGGAAAAATGATTGACTCATTAATCGAAATCGATTGAGCTTAGCATATATTCATTTTTATGATAAATATCTAATAATAATCAAGGTAATGTATTTATTTGCAAGGAAGGTTTTTGGCAAGTACTTGGCGCGGTGCTCGCAAATAACTAGCAACCTTAGACCCCCAACAGAGCTGTGCGGGGTGATGGTCAATAGATATTGCCTCTTCTTATCAGAAATTGTAGATTTTTAATGTCCAATCAAAAGTTTCTTTTTTTAAGCTATTACAAGGAGAAAAATTTTTGGTGGATTCGAATTTTTCGGAAAATTTCACCCCAAGTACATACCCAACATATGGATGAAACATTTAAAATAACAAAGAAAATTTTCTTTTGTAAATTAAAACGAATAAAAGAAGCTCTTTATTGTAAGGCTGTTCTTAAAAAAATTATCTTTCGCCGCTCAAGAACTGGAAACTATATTTTAAGGCTCTTTTTTAAATGTAAAAACACTATACTTGCAGGCATGATATTTGAAGGGATTTGAAATCGAACAGTTTTTCTTAGTTTCCGGTAAATTAATTAAAAGCAATTGTTGCCTAAGAATGGATTTTTATTTATTTATCTAATTTACTGGACAATCGCGTTGGATAGAAAATTTTGATGGATTAGACAATTTCACCTAAAATAAATATGAAGCATATGGAAAGAATATATAAAATAACAAGAATTTTCCTTTTGTGTGAATTAAAACGAACCTCTCTTTTTTTATGCGGCTTTTCTTAAGTACATTCGCGATATAATTTCTATCCCTCCGCATACAGAAGTTTAAACTATTCTTATTTTACTTAGAAAGAATTGATCAGAAGTTAAATTAATTTGTCTTTTAAACAATGATATAAATTCAATATTTTAACAGTATTTTAGACAGAAAAACAAGAAAAAATTCACCAGTTATTCATAATGCATACTATATTTTTATACATAAATGTAAGTTAATTTGATTCGATATGTTAAATTATAATTTAATTTGACATAAATCAATTAACTGGAAACGAAATTGCAAAATATCTAAATATATTGGATTAGTTTAAAACAATTTCTTCAATGCTACTAAAAATGTGCATTTGTTTGTAAACATTGTGAGTAAAGTGTTGTACAAACATTGTGAGAGGGTGTGTATGTGTGTTTCCTTCTATTTTAATAGATAAGTTTGAAAAAAGTGATATTATAATAATTTTTAGGATGAAATTTATATTGAATATGAAATTGGAATAAAATTTGTAAGGATATAATTAGATTATTTTCAAATTTTTCTTTTGTTTTAAACATAAAAATTGAATGCTAAATAATAAGAATTTTATCTTTATTTAAAATGTTAACATATATATCAATAACATTTTTATTCGGCTTCATAATAAAACACTGCACAGCTTTTGAATTTTAGCATTCATTATTATTGTAATGAAAGCTTTCAAATCTGGGACTAAATAATAATTGATTTAGAAAAGAAAAGCTAAAAATATTAATTCCTGTTTTCTTTTATGATTTTCCGAAGAAGATTTCTATTACAAACAAATCAGCGAAGACCATTTATTTTTATTATAAAAATAAGGAGGAAAACAATTTTTATTTTATACACGTTTCATGTGATTTACAATAAATTCTGTATTGAATGTATTAAAAAAAACTGTTTAATTTAATATGATATAGCTTCTTGCTAGCTAATTTTATATGATATGATTTTTGTTCACGCACTTTTAAAATAAAATTTCCTGTCCTTTTTTTTTCTGGTTGGGTGGGAGGGTGTCTGAACTAAAACACAATTTTTCTCTTATAAATTAGTTCTTTCTGAATATTTTTGTACATTAAATCATCATTAATTTTACATCTTCGCGAAAAAAAGCTGAAAATAGCATTATAAATGACTAAAGCTTCAAAAATTGCAGGATAAAAAAATTTCTATATTGGAAAAAAATAGGATTCCAGGGGTCGATGCAGGTTTTTATTCTTGGGTCCCATTTTGTGAAAAGTAAAAGTTATTTTTGTGAATTTTATAATATTTTTGTGAAAAATACCATTTTGTAATGAAAGTTGAAATCCAGTTACTCAAATTCGAACCAAGAATTTATTAACAAAAACTTCTTTAAATCCCCTTGCTAAAGTTTTTGCTTTTCGTGACCTGGTTTTATTTACAAATTACATATTTTAAAACAGTTTTTATGAAAAAGATTGTTACGAAAGGGGCCTGGCCTATTTTATTAAAATGAATTTTGTGAAGGGGCCTGTTTTATTAAATTCATTTTTGTGAAGAGGCCTATTTTATTAAGTTCATTTTTGTGAAGAGGCCTATTTTATTAAGTTCATTTTTGTGAAGAGGCCTATTTTATTAAGTTCATTTTTGTGAAGAGACCCATTTTATTAAATTCATTTTTGTGAAGAGGCCCATTTTATTAAATTCATTTTTGTAAAGAGGCCCATTTTATTAAATTCATTTTTGTAAAGAGGCCCATTTTATTAAATTCATTTTTGTGAAGAGGCCCAGTTTATTAAATTTATTTTTGTGAAGGGGCCTATTTTATTAAATTTATTTTTGTGAAGGGGCCCATTTTATTAAATAGATTTGTGTGAAAGGGCCCTAAATTGGCCCCAAATTTTGCCTGGATCGACCCCTAAATTCAATTTGCGAATGTTGAGAAATCGTCGTGCAAACCCAAAAAAACCCCCACAAAAATTGCTGTACGCGAATTCCAAATAAACTTCATTGAAAAAAGGATAAAATTTATTGTATTGGACTAAAAGTTAACAGTTGGATGTATTTTTAATAATGTAGAAAGTCACCGCAAAAAACAAAAACAAAAAAGAAACGTTAAATTGCATAAGAATCGCTAAAAATTCAGAAATCACATATGACAAAATTTAGTACATTAGGCTAAAACAATGGAACCGAAATTCTTTTAGGAATACGGAACAATCTGCGTGGAACATGAAAAAACAAAAGAATTGGTAACATGAACTCGCTCAAATTTATTCCCCCAAACAACGATAAACAGCCAAATCCGGCAATCCTACACCGCCAAAGTTAGTAAAAAGGCTGGCGTAGCATAGTACCCATTGACTAGTTAAACGTGCCCCAACTATAGTTTGTTTAAGGTGGGGAAGTAGGAAATGCCCCAAGGTGTTGCTTTTATATTTCTGGAATGCAAATCTCCTTTATCCTTCTAAAAACCCATCTCCCTTTCATTCAAAATGGGATAAGTTACCTGTTGCCAGAAAATCAGTTCTTTTACATTCTTTTTCAGAGTTCTCTCTTTACCTTTAACCAGTATTCCCCATCCCTCTCTTCATTCAAAATGGGATGGTCCCCCTGTTATCAGAAAACCAGTTCTTTTGCATTCTTTTTCTGTGTGGCTTATCTAGAGATGTAAATTTTCTGGAAAAGTTGAAGGGGTGGAAAAGTTTTTTTGTCCAGTTTTTTTTCTGGAAAAATTGATTTCCTATAAATGTTTCTCAAAAATAAGTTATTTTCCTAAAAAGTATACAATAATAAACTTTTTCAATATTTTTGCATACTAAAAAAAATTATTTTCCTTTATATGTGAATGTTATTAAAAGAGAAAGAGAAAAAAAAAAGCCAGATTTTAAAAGTTTATCCTTACAGTCTCAGAATTCCGACAGTAACTTTTTTTTGCTTAATTTAACACCAGTGTTTGTATAATATATCATGTGTCTGTTGAAATGATTTTTCTGTAGCTCTTGTTTAATTATATCAGTAGAGCCAATTAAAATTAGTTTCAACCAATATCACCATAGTTTTAAAGCAGATTTAAACTGTATTGTACATCTCATCTACATAGTACTCATAAAGGATGCCAGTGTAAAAGAAACAAATTATAGTAGTTCCGGTATTATTATGAATACTGTTATCATTTTCAAATCTTCAGTTGTTTAAAAATTGGTATTTTACAATATTACCCCCCCCCCTCCTCCCCCTACAGTTATAATTTTCATTTCCTGTATATGTAGTTTTGGTACAGCTTTCCAGATTTAACCCAAACTATGTTTTAGTAAGGTTTAGATTCTTAATATTGAAAGCAGTATTTTTTTTTTTTTTTAATGAAACTTTTAAAACAGGTGGATTTTTTCCATATGTTTAAAAATTGTTTTCAAATAGATTTTTCACAGAAATTTGCTTATGGTATGATCCATGTCAATTCAGGCAGCCAAAGAAAAAATCTTACCTTCATAGTCACAGAAGTTTTTGAATTGAACATATGTTAAAATTCTGGAAAAAATAAGATACTTGTATGTTTTCGTTTTGCCCCAAAAAATTCCTGGCCCGAGATACAGGCCGCCAAAGATGACATCCCCGGCACAATTTCCCATTCGCAATTTTCGATAAAAATTTTAAAGTGCTTTTTCTCTAGAATGGTGCAAGATATTTTGTTGCGCTTTTTTTTTTTATTTTAAAGATAATATTCTTCTGTTTAAAATGAAATTCAACTTTTCTTGTGGCAGCCTTTTGAAAAAAAATTTTTTTTTTTTGAAAATGCCAATTCCAAAAATTTTGATTTTTTTGCTGTTGATCAATACCATTGGGAACTACCTTCACTGTAAAGGAGAACTTCCACTTTTTGAGTTTAACAAATTTTAGAAACATTTTTAAAATTCAGAGAATTTCACAGGAATTGTATATATACAGTTCCAGTAAAAGTCACTGAATTTTTGCTTATTTGTATCATATTTGTAAGGATAAGCCTACTATATATCCTAAACAAGTTAGAAATTGCAATATCAAATGTGGAAATGAGGTGCGTGAGTACTATAACTAGTTTTATAAATATTCAGATCTTGGTGCAATAAGTGTTACACTCTTGGGCAAAAAAGCATGAATACAAAATTTACTATGATTCTATATATTAAATTCAGTAATACGGAAGTAATATGAATCCATCTTAAAAGGACTTAATCGCCATGGCAACCTAGAATCATTACCTATCATGGTATATCATTGAATCAATTATGTATTATATGATTTTTAAATAGAATGAAGAAAACTTTTATTAATGTCTTATGTTTTAATTTGATTTTCATAGCATTTGAAGTGATACATACTTTATTTTCAATACCGAACATAGTAAAACAATCTCAATAACATATATCAATTACACAGCAACACAAATTAGATTAATACAAGCTAGAGTTCAGACAGATGGGCAGACAAATCGAATCCATAAAGACTTTCAACTATGTTGGAAATTGTTAAAAACACATAAATAGGTCGGAATTTGACTTTTAGAAATTTGTCAATAGATGGAAGCATACTTGAATACTTTCATACAAACCTGTATTTTACCTACTATCTTTATATACATGCCACTATTTAGCTAATATTTAATTAAGATTAAAACATCCTTAAAACCAGTGAAATCACACTTCTAAAGATTATCATGTATCGGCCATGTATCTAATTCTTTGCGTGGACCTGTATATCATTTTATCTATATTCTACAAACATATCTTAGTATACTAAATGTAGTTCAGTGTAAAAATGCATAACTCATTTAAAAATCATCTTTAAGCTACTTTCATTCATACTCTGTAACCCTTAAGATTTCTTTTGTGTAGCCCTGTATCCTGTATATGATCTACAGCATTTATGCACACAATGCACTATGGAAAAATTTAGTTAAACTTAAAAACTCATATCGCAACTAAAAATGCACTTCCAACAATCATCGCTAATGTACAGTATTTCCGATAAAGTAAAGTATCCGAAATCTTTTGTGTGTCTCTGTAAACACTATGCACTTTCTATTACACAGGAAGTAATTTGTTGTAAACCTCAGCAACATATATGGTTCCATATTCTAAAAGAATTCCATTACATAATGGAATATTGTTTGCGCAATATTTTAATTACGTTAAATTCTTTCACATATAATAAAATTGATATATGTTGCTGAGGTTTACAACAAATTACTTCCTGTGTAATAGAAAGTGCATAGTGTGTTTTCATATCAATGTGTCAATAGAAGTATGATTTCACTGGTTTGAAAGATGTTTTAATCTTAATTAAATACTAGCTAAATAGTGGCATGTATATAAAGATAGTAGGTAAAATACAGGTTTGTATGAAAGTATTCAAGTATGCTTCCATCTATTGACATAAATTTCTAAAAGTCAAATTCCGACCTATTTATGTGTTTTTAACAATTTCCAACATAGTTGAAAGTTTTTATGGATTCGATTTGTCTGCCCATCTGTCTGAACTGTAGCTTGTATTAATATAGTTTGTATTGCTGTGTAATTGATATATGTTATTGAGATTGTTTTATTATGTTCGGTATTCAAAATAAAGTATGTATCACTTCAAATGCTATGAAAATCAAATTAAAACATAAAAGATATTAATAAAAGTTTTCTTCATTCTATTTAAAAATTCTATAATACATAATTGATTCAATGATATACCATGATAGGTAATGATTCTAGGTTGCCATGGCGATTAAGTCCTTTTAAGATGGATTCATATTACTTCCGTATTACCGAATTTAATATATAGAATCATAGTAAATTTTATATTCATGCCTTT
The DNA here is from genome assembly GCA_963932465.1 of Maratus speciosus. Classification (NCBI taxonomy): domain Eukaryota; kingdom Metazoa; phylum Arthropoda; class Arachnida; order Araneae; family Salticidae; genus Maratus; species Maratus speciosus. The sequence goes on from OZ010796.1 coordinate 500,819,479, forward strand.
TTGCCCAAGAGTGTAACACTTATTGCACCAAGATCTGAATATTTATAAAACTAGTTATAGTACGCACGCACCTCATTTGCCACAATTGATATTGCAATTTCTAACTTGTATAGGATATATAGTAGGCTTATCCTTACAAATATGATGCAAATAAGCAAAAATTCAGTGACTTTTACTGGAACTGTATATATACAGTTCCTGTAAAATTCTCTGAATTTTTAAAATGTTTCTAAAATTTGTTAAACTCAAAAGTGAAAGTTCTCCTTTACAGTGAAGGTAGTTCCCAATGGTGTTGATCAACAGCAAAAAAATCAAAATTTTTGGGATTGGCATTTTCAAAAAAAAAATAAAAAAATTTTTGAAAAGAGAGAATTTTCAAAAAAAATTTTTTTTGAAAAAACATTTTTTTTTTCAAAAGGCTGCCACAAGAAAAGTTGAATACATTTTTCAAAATTGGGTATATGATTTTAAACAGAAGAATATTATCTTTAAAAAAAAAAAAAAAAAAACCGCAACAAAATATCTTGCACCATTCTAGAGATATAGCACTTTAAACTTTTTATCGAAAATCGCAAATGGGAAATGGTGCCGGGGATGTCATCTTTGGCGGCCTGTATCTCGGGCCAGGAATTTTTTTTGGACAAAACAAAATATACAGGTATCTTACTTTTTCTTAAATTTTAACAGATGTTCAATTCAAAAACTTCTGAGACTATGAAGGGAACCCCCTTGCCTGAGTTGATATGGATTCAGCCTTACATTTTCTTTCCAAAGTTTGTATGAATTTATGTTTTTTGAAAATACATTTAGACCGGTGGCGTGGCATCTGGTCATCGCTGGATGCGGCGATGACCAAGCAATATTTTAAAACTCTTAATAAGCTTTTAAAACTCTACGATCCAGTTTTAGCAGAACATTTGGAGTTCATGTATAAGTGAAGGTAAGATTTAAAGTTTCTTTTTTGAACATTCAACCATTGAATTTTAGAGTTAATAATTGTTCACCACAAACTTAAATAATTGCGATGACCACCGAAAATTTTCATGCCACGCCACTGATTTAGACAACTCTAAGAATCTATATTTCAGGAAAAGAAAAAAAAAGATACACAATTTCAACTGCATGTTATTATCAAAAGAAATTTTTTTAACAATAGTGAAAAATTACTGTTTCAAATTTTACATTAAATTTTCCATTTTACCATTTTCATTTATTGGTATTATAATATTGGAACACTTTTGTACATGAATTTTCAGTTTTAACGAGAGAAGTTCCATTTAATTATCTTACCAAAGATTTGCTTGGATTTTTTTTTCACACAATCAAGTTTTGCGAAATTGTGAACTTTTATAAAAACTTATGAACTACAGTACAGGACCTATTATCCGGAATCCTTGGGACTGAAGGCTTTCTGGATTTTGGGTCCTCCTGAAATTTTCCCGAATTCCATCAAAAAATTGTAGGAAAATGCAAATTTCAACAAGAATCACGACAAAACACAAATTTCTCTGGAGGACAGCAAAAAAAATGCAAATTGCGCCAAAATATAGCGAAATAAAACCAAATTTCTTCAAAGGATCGAAAAAGCTCCCTGCAATTCCATCAAAAGATCGCGAAAAAAGCGACAAATTTTGTCCTAAAATCGTGGGGGGGAAATGCAAATTTCGTCAAAAGATCGCGAAAAAACCCGAAATTTTGTCAAAAGATTGCAAAAAAGACGAAATTTCGTAAAAGGATTGCGAAAAACATGCAAATTTAGTCAAAGGATCGTGAAAGAAAAGTGCAAATTTTGTCAAAATCTCGCAAAAAAAAAAAAAAAAAACGCAAATTTCGTCAAAAGAAACGAAAAAAAAAAAAAATTCTTCAAAGGATCACAAAAACTCTTACTTTCGTCAAAAGATCACGTAAAAACGTGACTATCGTTAAAGGATCGCAGAAAAAATGCATAATTAATGCCAACAGGGCCCCTCCTCTTCTGTAAACTTTCAAAAAATTTGCTGTGAATTAGATTTTTTTTTTTTTAATTATTATTCAGAATCACCCCTGATTCAAGTAATATAATTGTGTAGTCATAATATTTTGTTGAAGTGAGAAGGGAGGATGTGAAATATCTTTTTTTAAAAAAAAGAATCGTAATAAATTTTAAACTTAAATTCTGCAGAAAAATGATTTTTTTCTAACTTTTTTTTTTACTGTCCTCGTCAGGATATGAAATCAAAAGCATCTGAAGCTTTTTATTGGTTTAATCTGCATTTTATTTGTTTTCTGATTGGTCTATACAGTAATCTGTATTTCCCTTTACTTTCAAGAGATGGAGTACTTGAGTTGCCACTGACAAAAAAGTAATAAAAACTACAAAAAAAAAAAAAAATAATAACTTAGAAACAAATTGAGATACAGCTTTTAAACAAATTGCATTTAAAAGTACACTTCTTTTCTCTATACGGCGGTGTAAAAAGTAATATTGTGGGATGTTTAGAAATTTAAGAATGAAATTTCATTTAAAATTGGCCGTCAGATTTCCAAGAAATCTGTCGATGGAAAAGCCTTTTCCCGAACCACCAATGAAATGCTTGGATAATATATAAGTTTCAGGTGGATAATACGCAAGTTTCAGGAAATCTCAGGAGTCGCAGGCGATTTTTGTAGTTTGGAATTTTTATGTGCAATAACACTATTAATGTTTAATTCATGGCGTTTATTTAACAAACCCCCATTGTTATCGACGCATGTCATTTGGTTGAAAGCTTGACTTTCTTCCTTTTTTTAAATAAAAGAACATTTTGCATTGCTGAATTGTTGTTTCTGAATTGTTGATTTAAATTGAAGAGCTAAGTCAGGGATGGCCAACCTGCGGCATGCGTGCCACAGAGATACCAGTATTTATATACAGAAAAAAAATGCATTGTTTAATGACAGAAGGTCTGTAATTTAAAAAGAGCAAAATTACAATTCTTAGAAAACTGTGTCAAGGGAATTTTCGACAAAAAGGTTGGCCACCCCTGAGCTAAGTGGAAGAACATCTTAAGTAACAAAAATGACATTTAAAAAAATTTGATGTGAAAGTTTTTGTTGTCAATTTTAATGATTTATTTTCTGTTTGATACCATGTGTTTAAAAATATTAACAGGTGTGGTACTAAACTCCATCAAAAAAAAAACTTATTCATATTTAATTTTTAAATATTAAAAATTATTATTATTTGCATTATTAAATATTAATGAATAATGTCTTAAATCTTCAAGGCTAAATATAACTTTGGTATTTTAGCTTTACCATGTGATAGAATACCTGATAACACCTTCGTCCAAAAGATAAAATAATTTTTAAGAAAATGTAGCATAGCATGTTCTCCCATTCAGCTCTTCAATTGATTCAGTGGTACTTTGTCATGTCTGTATGAATGTAATTCTTTAAATAAGTTGTAAAATAACAGTTGGCTTTAAACATTTTTTTCTCCCTCCCAAGCAGCTCAACTCCCTTCCATTTACAAATGTTGGGAGGGAGATTCCCCTCCTGGGAAAAATTGAATTGTTGATGTGTTTGATATCCAGCAAGAATAAAGAAAAAGTAGATCAAAAAAACAAACATTTATTTGTTAATACATTCCAGCGTAACCAGCAGGCCTTTCTAGGTGCTGCTGCACATTTCTTTGTATAGTACCCGCCATGCGATGCTCTTCGAGAACCTCGTTTCGCACCAGATTTAGCAGACGGTCGAGGCGTTCTTCTCGTAGAGTGGCTCTCTCCAAATTTATTTGGGAGGCCTCATAATATTTTCGATTGCAGCGGGCATCAATAACAGCAGCCCTATTGAAATTGGCTTGTCCCGCCTGGACAAGAGGATCTTGACTATTATGACTCATAGCCTAAAAAAACAAGTTAGAAAAATCATGCGTACAGCATAGATTATGAAACACTTTCCAACACTCATTAAAAGTTGCAATGAAACATCATTACTTAGGGAAATAAGGTAAATAAGATAACTGAGGTAAACATTTAAGTGGCTACTTCAGTCAAACGAAAAGATCCGTTCGCTAATGCTAATCCTATGGAAGAAATTTATAAAGATATCTCGGTCGCATTTCAATATTTTTAAATGATTTCTTTTGCATTGAATAGTTGAGATCGATCTGTGCAAAGGCCGTTGTTTACTTTTTCGATTTTGTTTACAGGTATTTTTTATGAGGACACTTTCGTTTTCGGAACCAGTTTCGGAAGTAAAAGCCTCCTCATAAAAAATATCTGCAATCAAAATCGAAAAAGTAAAAAATGGCCTGCATACAGATCGATCTCAGCTATTCAATGCAAAAGAAATCATTTAAAAATATTGAAATGCGACCGAGATATCTTTATAAATTTCTTCCATAGGATTAGCATTAGCGAACAGGTCTTTTCATTTGACTGAAGTAGCCTCTTAACATATAGGTGAAAACTGGGAAATTGAGTTAGTAGCCAGTGGCCGGTAGACTCAGTTTGATTAGTGGCCACTTTTTAAAGTTAGTGGCCACTATAATGTTTCAAATTTTCTTGACATCTACATAAACTATAATTGTTGTATATATACATAATTTTTTTATAAGTCAGTTTTATGCCAGCCAACTATTCATGATGATAATAGGGAAGCTGTCAAAATTCAAGAAAATTACTTTAAAACCACAAAATCTGTTATCATATGGATTTTTTTAGAATATATTTTTAGATTATTTGTATATGTTCGTAAACACTATTATCAATCAAATTACTATTACTTTCTTTATATAAAAAATAACTAAATCAAAATTCCAACAGTTAGGTGTATACAATAAAAAAAATAATCTAATAAAACCCAATAAAATGTTATTTGGATTTTATTTAATAAGTAAATGTGTTATTAACATACTACACACATTACATGCGGCTGAAATCTAAGCTGGTGAGCATGTGGCAGGAGTCGAAATATTGAAAATACTGCAATGTTCTTAAAACACGTTTACATCCGGTGGGGGGGGGAAGGAATAAATTATTTGAAATGCATGTGGAATCAAAGCTGATGAATATATTTTGCAGAATAAAACTGTATTTCTTGAAAAAATAATCCAACTGAAGGGCAATGGCGAAAAGCCAAAATATTGAAAATACAGCTAAATCATTGTAATCTGCTTGCATCCGGTAGGAAATAGAATTAAACAGTTTGCTAATTAGATGTAATCAAAGTAGAGATGCATATTTCTATGAAAAAAGCTATATTTCACTTAGCGACAGATTTATCTTTGGAGTGGCGATCGATGGCCGATTTTTTAATCGCCACTTTTACAACTTTAATCGCCACATGGCGAGTGGCGACCGCCAATTTTCACCTATAATTTAACAATCTGACTTCAGTAGTTAACGCCCATAGCCAAATATGTATTCCAATTCTTTTGAACAGCCTTGTATTTGATCTGTAAGTTGATATACACTGGTGAAAACAATTAAAGGGACAAATGTTTTTTTGCAATTTAAAAAAATCTAACAAAGCAAATTAAACCAAACTTGGCCAAAATATCATTCGATATAAGACCAATATATGGGAAAACAAAAATGGGCACAACCTGCACCCTAAATAAGGAAACTGGTCGTGCGTCCAGCACAGCAGCTGACCGACACCCTGTCAGTCAGAGGAAAACATGTCTTATAGAGTGGTTGATCACCTTTAACAGCTACACAACTCTCGCATTGGCGTTTCATACTGTTTACCAGGGTCCTTATCAATCCCTGTGGCAACTGCATCCACTTATGCAAGTGTGGCACTGTGGCAATTGCACCAAGCACCCTTGACCTCATCAATAGTCGTTGCAGCTGATCTTCGAGCTGCAATTGATCGTTCAAGGGTGTCTCACATGTGTTCGATGGGATTAAAGTCAGGGGACATTGTAGGCCACTCCATTCGTTGAACATCTTCCGATCTGAAGCATTCATTTACCGACTGAGCCCTATGTGGACATGCGTTATCGTCTACAAAGATGACATTTGGTCCATATGCTCTGCCAAAAAGTCTCACATTGGGTGTAAGGATCTCGTCCCTGTACCGCTGACTTGTCACAGTACATCTATCAAACACATGAAGGTTGGTACGCCCATCTGCCATGATGCCTGCCCAGACCACCTCCACCATAGTGATCCTTTTTGACAATGTTACAGACCCGATATCAACTCCTGGGTACTCTCTAGATGAGAACACGTCTCGAGTCGCTGTCCAGACTGAATCGCGACACATCACAGAAGAGAACCCGCCCCCAACTATCCTCTGTCCAAGACGGGTGTTCTCGGCACCATGCTAGACGGGACTTTTTGTGGTTCACAGTCAAAGGGATGCAGACTACAGGGTGCCTGGCATACAGGCCACCTGCATTAAGTCTCTGGGTGACTATTATCTGTGAAATGGAAGTTCCTGTTGCATTATACAGGTAACGAGATCCCTTTTGGCTAGAAGTCTCAAATAACGGTCTTCAGCCGGTGCTGTTGCCCTTTTGAGGCCTTGACCAGGTCGGTGGACCACTATTTCTGTCTTTATGAACAGTAACCACAGAGTGGACACCAAGTTTTTTGGAAACCCGAGGCCCTTACAACAGGTTGCCTGTGATTTGCCGGCCTTGAGTCTTCCAACAATCCGCCATCTTGTGGCATAATCTAGACAATGACGACTAGTCATACTAAAGATGGATAAACAAAGGAATTAAAAAAAACAAAGATTGGGTTATGCTACGATGTTTCAAAACGTCCTTATGTTACAAGCTTCTGTGGTTGAATGAGGCACCTCTGCACTGATGTAATTAAATTATATAACTATATAAGTTTGAGCAGAGTTTAAGTTAAAAAGGCAGAAGAAATGTTTATTAGCTGAACAACCCCAAAACCTATTCGTAAAATAAATCAAAGTCTGGAAAGTCAAAAGCATATTAAGTATATCTATTAAAAATAAAGGCAAGACTGTGTAATTAAATAAATACCAAAAGAAGTTTAAAATACACGAAATGTTTATTAAAAACAAAAAGATATATATAAAAACAGATTAATCATTTAAGTAAACTAACTTTAACAGAAAATATATTGCTTTACTTCGTTAATTATATCAGGGAGCTTCATAACAAGAAATATGAAAGAATACTTTCAATTTAAAAAGAGCATATGTAATCGACGCTCCAGAGCAAGCTAACATTCTATCATCGAAACAACTCAAGATGAACAGCACATAATTAAAGACTCCAATTCCATAAGTCAACAAGTTGATCCGGACGTCAGTAAAATGAACTGTAGAAAAAGCAACGGTGTTGATTCACAAACAATCTACAATAGATAACTGGATCACAACTATTCAAAGCCGTCATATTCATTTCACTATAAAAACACTTCATCCGTGAATCCACTTAAAGAAACAAGACATTACGAAACTCCATCACTCACGCCTTCCTGTCGCTCGTTAAACACCATATCAGAGGTTAGTAGGTCAAGGTACGAAAAGGCGAGATATGAATCTAATGGTCGGCACTTTATACGATCCGGAGAAACAAAAACTAGGTCATTACGCAATGCAACTGACAGCTTCAAACACGTGCAAAGATGACGACATGATTTGTGCATCGTTACGTGATAGCTGTCAGGATTACGTCATCAAGTACTCCGTGGAATTATTGAAGCATGACAGAAGTAAATAACGAAGTAACGATACGTAAGTTAAGAAATAAAACAACGTTATTTAAGAAGAGAAAGTGAAAGGAAATAAAGTAAGTTAATTTATTATAATGCATTCTATCTTACTGTAAATAAAAAGTACTTTAATAAAAGAAATAGTGAAATAAAGATAAATAGATTTATCAATGGAGATACACGTACGGTGACAAGACAGGTATATATTGCTATCATGCACAAACGAGATCGCAGCGCCACTGCCTTATGATAACACAGACCCACTGCATGGCTGATGTATCCACGTGGAGCTTAGCTATCATCTGATACCTTATTTGCATATAGGGATAACCTATTTTGTTTTGTTTTTTCAAAAAACCATTTGTCCCTTTAATTGTTTTCACCAGTGTATATACTATATAATGGGGAAATTTAGTTTAGCAAGAAAACGTATAACAGGTTGAAATTAATCTTTCAGCAATTTATACTAATAGATGGAAACATACTTGAATACTTTTGTACAGCCCTGTAATTTACCTAGTACCTTTATTATATGCCACTATTTAGCTAAAATTTAATTCAAACTAAAACACACTTAAAACAACTGAAATTACATTTCCAGAAATTATCACCTATAGACGGCCATGTATCCAATTCTTTGCGTGGCCCTGTATATCATTTTATCTATATTCTACAAATATTTCTTAGTATACTAAATTCAGTTCAGCGTAAAAATGCATAACTCCTTTAAAACCTACCTTTAAGCAATTTATGCTCATACTCAGTAACCTTTACGAATTCTTTTCTGCAGCTCTGTATATGAACTATAGCATTTATGTGAGTTGTGGTTTTAGATTCCCATAAAACCCTACTCATAGCAACAGGATATGATCAGCGTTTTTCCATGAGAACTTGTAACCGCAGAACAGCAGATGTATTGAATTTGCTGATATGCAGCTTTGCATTCTCTTCGCCTGGAAACAAGTAACAACCGAGAGCAGATTGCATTCTGACGCGGCCGATGGTAGGCATATCTCGCTCTGGACGAGAGCAGAGGCCGATCTCCAATGATTCTGCGGGCGCGTATGCTGCAGAGAACCCCCCTACTTATAAATATAATTTCTATTTAATATGTAAAACTATAAACTTAGAATCATTAAACTCCTTTTTTCATTAACTACGATCTTATCTTTATATCATCCTTATATTACATGGGGCACGGCCTATTTGAATACCAAACGAATAAAAAAATAAAATCCCCTAGGCTTATTTACCGATCTACATTTAAAATCGGAGAACTTTTTCGTTCCGTTATCAAGCTTTGCATTTCGGCTGAAGTGATTCATCTACTCAGCCATCTGTTTGAAGCTCAATCTTCTGATTATTTTAATTTTTACCAAATAGACGTGGTTTTGCAAGAAACGAATCTCCGGCTGCAAGTATATTTTTTTTTCTACGGATCATTAATTGGATTACTTCAATATATCGTGGCGAAGAATTTTTTTTTCAGTTGGATAACTCCTTTGAAGTAAGTTTTTTTTTTCTCTCTTTCCTTTCTTGCCTTCTGATATGGAATTACAAGAAATTGACTTTATTAAAAGCCAGTTGAAATCGGCTAATACTGATAAGGTCAAGCTACTGCACGAATTTATATTTGGTTGTGATAAAAATCGCCAGAATAGAGCGAATTTAAGGAAATTTAAAGGTTTTTCTTTTACCGACAAAAGCGATGAGTATCAGAATAAACTCACCGAAATTTTGGATGATTACAATCAGATACAATTGATTACTACCGCTAATATCTTATCCATTGACATACATGGATCAAAAGAAGATATAGGACAACGTATTTTAAGCGCACTAGTTGATATTTCGTCTTTTAAAGACACGTTTACGGCAGTTTCCAAATCTGATACAGAATTTGATGATAGCCACAATAGTAGTGGAAGCACTGGTTTATCTTCCCCTTTGGAAGTACAGCCAGACCATGCGCGTGTACACTGTACACACTCCGCGCCCAAACAGACAATTTCTTTCCATGACATTGATCATTTAATTAGACCAGTTTAGTGGTGATAAAACGGAAAACCTTCAAACATGGTTTCGGAGATTTGAATCTCTGGCCCATTCATTTCAACTGTCCGACATACAGAAATTTGTGTTTGCTGAGCGGGCATTAAAAAGTTTAGCATTATTGTTTGTACGTAGTGAAAATAACATTTCTTCATATGCATCACTCAAAGAGGCATTGTTTCGCGAATTAGGACAATCAGCTTCATCCGCCCAGATACATCAATTACTAACCGCTAGAGGCTGCCGCTCAAATGAAAAACTATTGGAATATTTTTTAAAAATGAAAGAAATAGCACAAAGAGGAAACATCGATGATATATCTTTAATTCACTATATAATTAATGGGATTAACGATACACCACATAATAAAGCAATATTATATGGAATCTCTGAATTAGAGTAATTTAAGAAAAAACTTTTAATGTATGAAGAAGTCTGTGGTTCGGTTACACATTTCAAACCTAAGGCGACACACGTCCCTTTGGGTACCCAGAAATCATTTCCCAGCGAAAAACCTCAAAAAATTACTTGCTTTTCCTGTGGGGCCAGGGGCCATAAATCCATAGATTGTACGCATAAAGGACAAGATCCTAAGTGTTTTAATTGTTCTCGTTACGGCCACATATCCCCAGTAGCAGAAACAGTGCAGAATGGAAGCGGGCGCTGCAGATTATTTTAAACCTTGCAGATTAATCCACCAACTTAAAAATAAATGCTGGGCTTAAAAAATAGCTGAAATTTGCTTTAAGTCTCTAGATTTATGGTATTTGTTGTATCCTTATATTATATATATTCTTTATAAATGGAAATTTTGCTTACTTTAAGTGTTTCTGTTATTTCTTATGATAGTAGGCTTATTGGGTCGCAGATAAATTTTTGTTTGCTGCAGACTGACGCAGAAAATTCTGCTTCTGGGCACATATCATTAAATTGCACAGCCTGCGGTTCAAAGCCAAAGGCAGCAACTGCACTCAGCCCCCCCTTCTCAAGCTGCCACTGCCAGAAAAGACAGACCAGTTCACACGGTCGAGCTAACTCGCCCCCAACAACACATGCAAAAAGTAGTCCGAATTGCAGACATGGAGGTGCATTCTCTTGTTGATACCGGAAGTCAAGTGACCCTCCTCTGTGAGGACATTTACAGTCTGCTCGGGTCCCCTCCTCTGACACCAGTACCCCTACGACTCTCGGGGTTTAGCAGCGGTAACGTTCAGCCAAAAGGTTCCCTTTTAACAGATATCGATATCAACAAATCCACTTTTTCTACCATTGCTTATGTTATTGATTTCGCTCACATGTCGCACCCTGTTATCCTCGGAACAGACATCATATGCCAAGGCACACTAACATGTAATAATACAGTATAGGATCCGTTATCCGGAATCCTTGGGACCTGGGGCATTCCGGATAAGGGGTTTTTCCGTAATTCGGAACACTACCACAAATATTTTCTAATGTACATAAATATGAAATACTGGTTAGCATAAATAATATTAAAAATACTGTATTACACATTTGTGGAATTGATTCTATAAAACACAATTATGGAAAAGTTTAATTTTTATTTAAAAAAAAAGTTAAGAAATAATTTTAAATTATAATAAAACTTACAAATGAACAAGATCAAAAATAAAATTTAGTTTTGGGGTTCAGATGCAGATGCTTGGGAATTAGTTTTTTGGAAAAATCCTTTTAAAGTTGGCTGTTTGTAACGTTTCTCTTTTACAAGCTGGTCTTGAATTTTATATAAGGACATTATTTGTTGTTCATGGAAATAACTTCTTTGTTCCATGCCTTGAATTAATTGTTGAGTGTAAAATATCATTTGTTCATTAGACATTTTTTCTACCTCCTCATTCTTGTCATCATCATCACTACGATCATCAGATACATCTTTAGTCACCATTTCACAAGTTTCACTGTATGTCATCTGATGACTAAGTGGAGCATTACTGTCTATATTAAAACAAACTTGAACTGCATCTTCATCCAATAATTGGGGAGGGAGGAGGGGAATATATTGAAAGTTGACTTTTTATTTATTTTTGTTTTGTTTACGAATTTATCGCATGGAAAGCGGACAGAAAAATACAAGAGGCAAAATTATCAACACTTAAAATGCAGATTTCTGCAAATTCGCGGAGATAAAGAAATGCATAATTACTGTAATATTCCATTAACCCACCCTCCTCTATTTTGTAAACAAATTTGATATTTAAAAAAAAAAATCCCACGAAAGCACCCCCCCCCCCCCCCCCTTTCAAAAAAAAAAAAAAAAAATCGCATCGCGCGAAGCGCCGTACCATTTTATCGGATTCCGTATATCTGTTTTTCTACTCTTCCATGGACGCAGCTGAAACCGATAAAACAACGTTTCTCTCATTATCCTAATTGGCCGAATTGTAGGTGCGCCTTTAGATGACGTCAAAGGTCGGAGCTTGCCAACAGATTTTCATCGCGGAAAACGCATTCAAATTCTAAGTGACGTTTCGAAAATATTTTTTTTCAAAAGGTTAAAATTAAAATTTTTTATAATGGATTTTAGAGTTTGAAACAGAAAAATACGAAATTTAAGAATATGTAGTTAGTTTTCCCATATTTCTAAAGGTTACGCCGATGCGAAGTCATAAAAATGATCAAAAAGAGAACTTATGTCCGATGATTGCATACATTCAATTCTTATCTTTCACGGGAGCCTCATAAGTGGGATCGTAGGGAGAGCGCGCTTTTAAGTTCGCGCTTTTTAAGTTCTGTTTTTTAATTATCTGGGTTAACAAAAAAAGAAAAATCTGAATATCAGGGCAGGCTTTGGACTATTGTTATAAACATTTTCGGATTTCAACAGGCGGTAGATTTCGATAGGCCACTTTTAATCCCTGTAAGCGGCCTCTCCGATTACTTCACAATTTTTTGCCGCGTTTGGGGGGTGGGGGGGGGGGGGAGATTAATGGGATATTTCAGTACCTTGAGGTGTATGAGAAAAAGTTTAAAATATTTAAAATATCGATTTATAAAGCATGTTAACTCTTCAATAAAATATGAAAAAAAAAAAATGCAAATTTTTAGGAAATGAAAGCTTTTACTAAGTTTCGGTTTCAGATCGTTTAGCGTTCCGGTTTTTAGAGCGTTCCGGATATTGGGACGCCGGATAATAGATCCTATACTGTACTGGCATTACTTTGTCAAAACATCCCCCGACTGATATTTTTATTAACCTTATCAACATTTGTGATGACATGTCCGAAGTCGATTTAACTCATATCACCGGCAGAACGTGTCGCGAAGAAGTGGCTGAACTGATTGCAAATTGTCGCCCCACAAAATCAAAATCTACCGACTTAAAAATGTCCATAGTGTTGTCTGATGACCAACCAGTTTACCAATGCCCGCGACGAATGTCCATGGCTGAAAAAAAGATTGTCAGCGACCAAATTAAACAATGGCTACAAGACGGCATAATAAAACCTTCTTGTAGCGATTACGCAAGCCCAGTAGTATTAGCTAAGAAAAAGGATAACTCTATGCGATTATGCATCGATTTTCGAAAGCTAAATAAAAAAATTATAGGTAATTATAGGTAAAATTATAGCTAAATAAAAAAAAAAGGATAGGTTCCCTCTACCTCTTATTGATGATATTCTTGACCAGTTACAACAAGCGCAGGTCTTTACATCTCTCGACCTAAAAAATGGGTTTTTCCATGTCGATGTGGACCCACAGAGCACTAAATACACAGGTTTTATTACACACGATGGACAATTCGAGTTTTTAAAAGTCCCTTTCGGACTCACGTCCAGCCCCGCGACATTCTCAAGGTATCTAGCCTGTGTTTTTCGCCAATTACTACTAGAAGGTGTGTTGATTTTATATATGGACGACCTCATCATCCCCGCCCGTACCGAAGCCGAGAGTCTCGAAAAACTCAAACGAGTGTTAGAAACTGCTGCTGATTACGGACTCGATATTAATTTTTAAAAATGTCAGTTTCTGCAACGAAAAATTGAATTTTTGGGCCACATCATTGAAAATAATACTATAGCGGCCTCCCCAACAAAAATTAAGGCCGTCCAACATTTTCCGGAACCCAAAAACGTTACAGTTGCAATCACTCCTAGGTTTAACAGGATATTTTCGGAAGTTTATTCCCAAGTATGCCTCTATCGCACGGCCCCTGAGCGATCTCTTGTGGAAAACATCAACTTTCGAGTTTGAACCGGCGCAGAGGGAAGCGCTGTACACGTTACGTAATCTACTCACAAGTGCTCCAGTTTTACACATTTTATACCGGGTTCGGACCTCGAAGTGCACACTGACGGCAGTAAAATGGGCTTCGGCGCAGTTCTCATGCAGAAATCCACCGATGGACACTTCCATCCGGTTCAATATATGAGCAAAAAAACATCACCACAGGAGGAAAAGTTAAGTAGCTACGAATTGGAAGTATTGGCAGTCATCGAAGCTCTCAAAAAATTCCGCGTCTACCTCCATGGCACTTGATTCCGTGTCATTACCGACTGTTAAGCATTTCAAAAAACTCTCAACAAAAAGGATCTTACGCCGAAAATTGCGCGTTGGGCTCTATTCCTCCAGGAATTCGATTTTGAAACAAAACATAGACTGGCAACGAAAATGAATCACGTGGACGCGCTAAGCAGGTACCCAGTTATGCACATTACATACGATGAACCAGGGCTCGAAAAATAGCATTCCCGGGATCCCGGGGAACCCAGAAATTATTTCTGGGAACGTATTTTTTCTCAACCAGGTTCCCGGCCGGGAACCTAAGAAGTCGCCGTGTCCGCGATGAATTTTTATTCCCTGATGGACTACGGCGATTTTCCGAAGGGGAAACGGTTGGATAAAGAACGCGGTTAGCGCGCATGCGCGCGCCGCACACACTCCGGCCTTGCATTTCCGTGTCTCTGTGTGTGAAAAGAGAGGATTTCTCTTTTTCTCCCTCTCTCATCCTCTGTGCTTTGATTCTGCGTGAACTAGTTGCGCCCTCGTTCACAGTGGAACATGAGCTAAGAAGATATGTCGCATGCCGTGGAAGATGTTGTATTTTTTCTTGTGTAGTATTTTACGTTTTAAAAATCTGGCAACACTGATTGACATAATACTCCGAGGTTTATCTTCAAAGTTTCTGAACACATGTTTTTTATCGCATGTAGACGGCTCGCTTGTTGAATTTTAAACGTGGTTTTTTTTCATATTAGAAATGGATATTGTAGCATTTTTCCGAAAGAGTGCAATTAAAAAAGAGACTGAGAAAGTTCAAGATAATGTCGCAGCTTGCTGTAGCAGTGAAAAGACTGCTGATGCTATGGAAAAAAAAGATTGCAATCCGGAAAATAAAATGAAACGGAAGCAAGACGAAAACTACGACCAAAATTATGACAAAAAAAAAAAAAAAGAATTCGTCTCATTCAGTGCAGCTGGAAGCAAGAATTCCCTTGGTTGGAGATGAATGAAGATAGAAGTGCCATGTGGCGTGCTGTGTGTAAAAAACATCCGAAGATCGCGGACCAACACAGTGCTTTTATATCGGAAACAGGTGTAACATCAAGTGTGATTCGTTTAAAATCCGTAAGGAACCATAAGAATTCACGCAAGCACAAAGATTGTGATAATGCAGAACTAGCTGCAAAAAATCCTCTGGCTACTCCATTGGCTCGATGTTTTGTTCATTTAAATGATGAACAACTTAAGATCATGACATCCCTTTTTAACACTGCGTATTTTTGTGCAAAAGAAGAATTGTCTTTCACAAAATATGAATTCGATTTGTCACTTAATGGAAAAAAATGGTCTGAAGCTTGGATCAAATTATATGAATGACAAACAAGCAAAAAACTTTACTCACCATATTGCCGTAGTTGAAGAAAATATGTTAAAAGAACACCTTCTCCAGGCAAGGTTTTTTACAATTATGGCAGATGGGTCAAATGATGTAAGTCAAACAGAAGAAGAGATAGTTTATATTAGTACTGTGAAAAATGGAATTCTAGTAACAAATTTTGTTGGATTAATAGAAGTAGAGAGTGGAAATGCTCCAGGCTTACTATCTGCAATAAAACTTGGGATAGGAAAATTTGAAATTGTTGATAAGAATCTAAAAGAGAAACTTGTGTGTCTAAACATGGATGGAGCAGCAGTTAACTTAGGATGCAAAGCTGGTGTAAGCACTCTTTTACAAAAAGACATTCCGCATCTTCTTGCAATTCATTGCATCGCTCTCAAATTAGAGTTAAGTGTGATGGATTCTGTTGCTAGTTGTACATATTTAAAAATCTTTGACCAAACGGTGAAAGGCATTATAAAATTTTATCATTATTCTCCTAAACAAAAAAGGGAGCTTAAAGAGATAGCTGGTTTTCTAGATTCTGTTGAGCAAAATATGGGCCTAATTAAACAAATTCGCTGGATTTCCAGCAATAAACGGGTGCTCCTAGCAATAGAAAAAAATTGGAGCTTAATTTTGATTCATTTAGAAGATGTCTCATCTCGAAAACATGATAATAAAGCTGCCAAGGTAAAAGGATATTTAAAAGAACTAAAAAGTTCAAGATTTTTACAATTTTTGTACCACATGTTGGATGTGTTAGAAATAATCAGTCCACTTTCCAAGGCATTTCAAAGTGATGATGTTTTGATTATGGAGGTGATGAAAAATGTGGAAACTACGTTATTGCGATTGAAAGAAATTGAGTTCGATTCTGGTGAGCATGTAAAGAGATTCAAATCCATGGTATCCGATAATCATACTTACAAAAATGTTCAAATGTCAGGGAATTTAGACACAGAATTAGTCGGAATAAATAACTTCATCAAAGATGTGTCGTCAAACATTAGCAAGAGGTTCAGTGAGTTTGAGAAGAAGCCATTGTCCCTGTTTGCCGTTTTCGATTGCTACAGTTGGCCAATAGAAAGCAAAGATCTAGCTTTATTTGGTAGGAAAGAAATAAATGAACTAGCACAATATTTTTCAGAAATTTTGACAAATGAAGAAAGTAAAAAAATGGGAGAAGAATGGACTGCATTAAAAGTCAGTTATCCATTTCAGGTGTTAGAGAATGGTGATAAGAGAGCAAGTTGTATAGAAATTTATACGTCTGTTTTAAGAAATTGTACAGAAAATATCAAAAACATTTCACTGCTTATCGAAATAATGTTCTGCATGTCACCAAGTAATGCTGTTTGTGAGAGAGGATTTTCGACAATGAACAGAATTAAAATTTCAACAAGGAATTCTCTTGGATCCGAAACGTTAAATGATCTGATGAGGATTGCCATTGATGGACCTTCTATTGACTTATTTGATCCATCTTCTGCTATAGAAAATTGGCTCACAAATACAAGAGGTACACGCCATGTATCTGGACATGCCTGTTAATATCAAAAGTACAGCTCTGACTTTTTCTGAAATTGATTGTTTTTAAATTTTTATTTGATCATGACAGAACTCATTTTTAAATTATTATACAAGACATTCAGAGGAACTTTCTTTGCTGTTTGCATAAATTTTAAACGTTGTAAGATAGTTAAACATCATTGTAATATATAGATATAATATAAAAATATATTTAAATATATTTTTTTAGTTTGGATCTACCCATTTACCATTTACTCCATTCAAACATTAAAGGTGGTAAGTAAAGTTCAACATTTTCTTATTTGTGATGCAATTGTTTTTTATATCATTTGAAGTAAATTTTTTCTTAGTTTTGAAAGTGAAGATTTTAAGAAAAGTATATTTATATGTTATCTGTTAAAAAGATTTAATTTTTAATAGCGATGCATCAAATTCTCTGCAATATAATTGAAATTGAAGGGGGCGAGATCAAATCTTTAGCATGTCGTAAAAATGACAATTTAAAAAATAAATATTGTATGTATATATTGTATTAATCAAGAAGGCTTTTATAAGTTTTGAAAGTGAAGATTTAGGAAAAGTATTGTTTTTATATATTATAAAATGTAATTTTTAATAATGATGCATCAAATCCTGTGCAATATAATTTAAACTGGAGGGGGGGGGGGGAATCAAATCTTTAGCATGCATAATAAATCTGACAATTTAAAAATTTTAATATTGTATGTATATGTATTTATGTATCTTATAATTACATTCTCTTCAATTTGTTCTATTTATGTTTGAATAATTGGTAAATGCAATGTGTAATGCTGAATCTTAGTGGGCAAAATTTCCCTTTTAAAGTATACATCTATAGGAATATGAAAGGAGGGGGAGGATTTATGCTTTTTGAATAGAGAACAGTCAAAACATTAATTGATAAACCATAAAAGTAAAATTTTTGTTTATTATTCAGAACTGTGTCTATGTAACACAATATCTTTATCCATTAAGATCCGGATTTATTGAAAAAAAAATATGAACGCGTAAATTTTCTTGGGAACCTACACTTTTCGTCTGGGAACCTATACTTTTCATGTAGGTTCCCAGCTGGGAACCTTAAAATTTTTAGAATTTTCAAGCCCTGGATGAACTGACACTAAAAATCATGAAAGCCCAAGCAAATGATCCCTTTATTTCCAGCATTAAAACAGCAGTGTCGGAAGCATCAGTAGCCGACTTCACGGTGTGCAACAACATTTTGTATAAACTCCAACAGGGTCGAGATTTATTAGTGATTCCAGAAGCAATGCAAATTAGCATACTCCAAGATATACACACTAAAGGACACTATTCTGCTAAAAAGACAGAAGAAATTGCATCCCAGAATTTTTTCATTCCTAACCTACCGGAGTTGACATGCACAGTCGTAACAAACTGCGTTTCATGCATTTTAGCTTCTCGAAAGTTGGGAAAACAGGAAGGTTTTTTGCACTCGATCCCTAAAGGTGACAAGCCGCTCGACACTTACCATTGTGATTTTTTAGGCCCATTACATTCCACAAATAAAAATTATAATCACCTCTTTACAGTAGTGGATGCTTTCACTAAATTTTTTTGGTTATATCCTGTCAAATCTGTGGCGGCACAAGATGCACTAGATAAACTTAAATTACAACAAATTACATTTGGAAATCCCCGAAGAATAATCACGGATAAAGGACCCGCATTCACTTCTTCAGAATTTAAAAAGTATTGCGAACAAGAAAATATAGAACACCATCCCATTACTACCGGAGTAATGCGAGGAAATGGACAAATCGAAAGACAGCATAAAACGCTTATCCCTATTTTGACGAAATTATCTTTAGATGATCCAACGAAATGGTACAAACACGTACCCAGCGGTACAAAGGATAATAAATAGCACGACTTCATCTGTCACGAAATTCTCCCCGTTCGAGCTGTTAACGGGTGTCAAGATGAAAAATAAAGACCACTTAATGATAAAACAACTCTTGGAAATGGAACATATCGAATTACACATGGATCATAAACAAACATTACAGCATAGTGCAAAAGCCAACATTTTAAAACATCAGGAACTCAGCCGCGCCCAATATAATAAGAAAAGAAAACCCCCCACGGTATACAAGGTCAATGATCTAGTAGCAATACAATGTACACAGTTTGGAACCGGGTTAAAACTTCGACCCAAATATTTTGGACCATATAAGGTTACAGCCGTGAACCCTAATGGCAGGTATGCAGTTACAAAAATAGGAAACCATGAAGGTCCCATTATCACAACGACATCCGTTGATCACATTAAACAGTGGCCTTCAATTTAAACAGTTGTGCAGTCCATGCTGTGATTTTTTTTTTTCGCATTGCAAATCCATTTTTTTATTATTATTAAATCAGCAAAACAGTGTTTTTTTTTTGTAGTTTTGCTTAAAACTTTTGGCTGCAGTATGGACTCAGTCACCTCTTCGTTCAAATGAAGGGAATGAGAGGGAGTAAGTTCGATAATGGTGTTATCTGTAGTTTGGTAAAATCGTTTGACTTCTGCCTCATCTTTCTCTCCCTGGCTCTCTTCCCAAGCAGTCTGGCCAAAGGCCGTCACTTCCCCACGGGGTTTCTGTTAATGATCTCTCTTTCTAAAAGCATGTGGGGGTCATCTTTCAAATGTATAGTGTTTGCTTTTGGCTGGGAGATTTATTTAGCGCTTGTTTTATGGCGTTTGTTTATTATCTATAAAAGGTGTAATTTCATAATTTTGTATTACTGTGTAACGTAATAAAATATACAATACATATATGATGCATTTTTCAGATTATAATGGTATCTTGTATTTTAGGTATATCAACATAAGCATTGAAATACTTTTAATAATTTGAATACATATCAACTTTTATATGAAACGTGATGGAAACTAAATTACATGAAGCGAAAGGAATGTTTTTAACATTTCATTGAAAACAAAGCATAATTACAAGTGCAGTTGGGTTATCTGTTAATGATGTCTGACAAACCGCTCTCAGTATTTCTTTTAAAAAACATGTGGGAGATCATCCTTACACATCCAAATATAAAGCGTTTGCTTTTTGTGATATTTCGTGATTTCTGGTGATTTGTTGAACATAAAGAAATTTGATTAGATGTTATTATCGTATTAGAAAAAATGTCTTAGGAGTTAATGCTTTGAAATAATGGTCTTGTTATTATAATATTTGTTTATTTAGTGTATATTTAGTAATTTTGTTGTTCGTTTTTTACTTAAAGTTTGTTTAAAACTTTTTGCGAGAAAGGCACTTCTTTCGAGTTATGTTGGCTTTCTATGAAAGGCGATTTTATTATTTTCTATTAAAGACGAAACTAGCCTTTCTGTCATCCTGGACAAACATAGATTTGGGTTCCCCCCCAACCTTCGTAAAGTACAATTATAAAGAGAATTTTACTAAGTTCCTAATAGCCGACTATTTTAAAATTTGAATTATGTAACAAAACGTAATACTGAATTACGTCAAAAACTTTGTCATATAGTCAAATATTGATTCATTAAAACCTTAACAACGAAACCCAAAGGAACGCAAGAAAATTCTGCTTTATGCAGGTTTCTGTCTTATCAGGTATAATTGTTGGTATTTTTTCTATTAGGAACATGTAATTTTTTCTGGATTCCATTATAGATAGATTTCATTTTCACACATTTTATGCTAGTTGTAGTATTACAAATGAGGCGTTTAAAGCCACAGTAATACGAATCACATTGTCTTAAGAGACTACACTATTCACGTGAAGAAACTCGCAAGCTAATGTTAAACCTATGGGAGCGTTCTTTTTTAATTTCTCGCTTGCATTTTAATGTTTTTTAAGGACAGTTGAGGTTGACTTGTAACAGGATAAATGTTTACTTTTTCGATTTTGGATATAGTTTTTTACTTTTCGAACTGGTTCCGAAAGTGAATAGGCGGGGAAAAAAAACTGCAATCAAAATCAAAAACGTACAAACTAACAACGTTAAAGATCAACTTGTAATACCCTAAACAGAAAAAAATCATTTAAAAATATTGAAATGCAAGCGAGATATTCAAACTCGCAAGCTAATGTTAAACCAATGGGAGTGGTGTTCTTGAATTTCTTGCTTGCTTTTCAATATTTGTAAATGATTTTTTCTGTTTAGGATAGTTGAGGTTGAATTGTAACCGGGTTAAAGTTTACTTTTTCGATTTTGGATATCTTTAATTATTTTCACTTTCGGAACCAATTCCGAAAGTGAAAGTAGCCTCATAGGAGGGGGAAAAAACTGCAATCAAAATAAAAAACGTACAAAATAACATTGTTAAAGTTCAACATGTAATATCCTAAACAGAAAAAAATCATTTAAAGATATTGAAATGCACCCTTTATAGTTCTTTCAAATACTAGTCTCCCGCAATAGGTTTATTTTCTAAGTATTTCTTTCTAAAGAGTTAACGCATCTTATTGGATCTTTTTTGTATGATAATGCATCCAGCATTCCTGCTCACTTCATGATGGTCACAATATCAATTACATTTTTATATATGGGCTTTTTCACAATCTTTTGACTTTCGGGAATAAAAATCTTGTAAATTAAACTTGCTAAAATAACATTTTAATCTGATAGAAGAATGCCTTAATGATTCAAAATAAAGAAAAAATCGTCAGCAGCAAAACATTTTTTATTTAACTGAGGTTTAAGTTAAACTTACGAGTTTAATTTTCCTTACCATTTTACCACTGTGACTTTTTATTTTCTTCTAAATTTTTACTTATAATGAATTTGCACAGTACTCACAGGACATTCAAATAAGAAATTAAAAAAATGCATTTTTTTTTTTTTTTTTTTTATACAGAATTTTTGTATAACATTGTCTTAAAGGGGTGTTAAAGAAGGGACGGTAAGGTAAAAAAAGGGGACGGTGTAGGGGAAAAAAGGACGAAATGGGAAAAAAGGGACGGTAAGGATGGAACAGTAAGGAAAATTACCACCTATTTTTAGGAAAATCATGTTAAGACTAAATGATAGTCACAATGTTCATTGATTTTTAGAAACAGTTGTTAACATTGGATTAAATAAATTTTTTTTTATTTATTTACTACGAAAAGTGCAGGAATAAATCTTGGGGATGGTAAGACTACCAATAAAGCCACGATCTTGAAATTGATATTTAAATGCTGGTTTAAATTCTGCAGTAAATTTTCTGTTAAAATGTGATATGGAACTCTTTAAAAACTAAACTTGACTATGATTATACTGAGTTTTTAAGCTTGTAATAATGAAAAGACGGTTGAGGAAAAGTTTATATGGAGTAAGAGTTCACATTAAACTGACAACGTGATCGTACAAGTGACGGTTCGTGATTCACCATCATTTTAAAGAATTAAGACTTTTACCTGTAGAACTTGATATGGAGATATTGGAGACAGGGAAAACAAATACTTAAGCTGGAACATCTTTTTTTATTTCAGGATGTGCAGATTTTCAGAAGGGAGATGCATGGCTTGAAGACTGAAGGAACTCTTGAATAAGTTGTGGATGCGATATTTATTAAAAAAGAACATGTCGTAATGAAAGGGATGTAGATCTTGTATATAATTAAATATTAACTAAAAAGGTGGAACATGAGTGCCTTCCATAGCACACAATCTTGGCACTGAGACCACACGTGGTCCGTGCAACATAACGAGTCCGCGTACTGCATAAAAACACAGCTATACCCTACGAAGCTAATCCACAGACAGACTTTTTCCATGCGAGCGTTTTCAAAATCGCCGCGGAAAAAGTACGCCAAACAAGGCCAAAAGATACTGCGCCGAAAATAGAACTTACGGCAAACCTGCTTTCGCCAAGCAGTGACCACGGGAGAAAAGAGCGCTCGCGAACGATGCGAAAAGCTGTTCATTCAGAAGAAGATCGCACTCTCGGAGGGTTGGCATTTCGCCAGAAACGATGCAACTGACAAACAGAGGTTGCGTAATGACTAAACTCCCGAAATTAAAATGATAAAAAGTTGATCGATTGATCAAAACATAAGATAATGAATTTTTAAAGGGAAAACTTAAAATGGATTAAATAAGATACATTAAAATTAAAGATTAAATAATTAAGACTAAGGATTAAAGATATTAAATTAGAGATATTGAATTGGGAAGAATAAGAGACAATATATCAACATGATATTTTCTGTCAAAGAATTTTAGGCATTCTTTCTCTAGCATACTTCTGCTCGAGAATAAACTTGAAAAAAATTCTGTGGCTGCATCTGAAGTGATTTTCTATATAAGTTTAGCAAGAGGGACAGTAAGGATGAAAAACCCAGGGACAGAGTTCAAAAAATAATATCAACCGTAAAAATGTGTGCAGGTTAATTTTTTGCTACATATTTATATAAAACAACTGTCCCAGTTTCGGTAAAAATTTACATGGGGTTTTTTGCATATTGTGGAGAAAATTTTAAAAAGTTCAGAATAAAACAAAATAAGAAAATTGATTTTTTGAAAGTTTAAAGGTCCTGTGCCAACTTAAGGGTTGTAAAGGTTATAGGAGACCGACGGGCTCGCGGTCGTCTTTTATGCGAAGTAGCAGCGGTTGTTCCAACCCACTCTTGACCGCTATCAAGAGCTACACTATATGGCCAAAAATGACCGATCACTTGCGATTTTTGACGTTTTATTAAATATCTAGAAAAATACATGAGGAATCAACCTGAAACTGTAGGTGTGTAAACAGTATAGTATAGGTCATATATTTCCGCGAAGATTTTTTTCCTGGAACCCCATAGGGGACAAGGCAACAAATTGAAAAAGAACGAATATCTTTTGGATAGCCCTGTAAAAACTAATGTAGGAAAAGCGTTCAAACTTGAGATTATTAATAAGTGTCTTATTGAAATAAACTGTGTTTCATTTTTATGAGGATAGCATTTATACTCGTAGAGAAATTAAGGTTTTTATAAAAGCAGTCCCAAATTTCGCCAAGTTTTTTGCTTATAATTTACAGAGTTCTTAATATAAAAAAAAGTTGTTTTCAGAAAATATGACAAACAGCATTGTACACAATACTCTGTAATCAGAATTAAAAAATAATAAAAATTGGATGAAAAATGGGCAGGTTTACTAAAAATTGTTTCACTGCGCATGCGCAAATGCAATCAAAATGTAATATACATAATGTATCAGCTAAGTATATAGAGCAACTTTTATGAAAGTCTCAAATTCATAGCTTGAAAATTCTGAAAATTATCATCGATAGAATAAGCTTGAAATCCGTTGTTCCCCAAAAGAAGCAAAAAGATAAGGGGTTGTATCAAATATCTGTTGATTAGTGCCAAGATAGCGTACACAATATTGCATGTACTACTATATTTGGATACAACCTGTCATCTTTTTGCTTCTTTTTGAGAACAATGGATTTCGAACTTATTCTATCGACGATAATTTTCAGAATTTTCAAGCTACGATTTTGAGACTTTCACAAAAGCTGCTCGATATACTTAGCTAATATGCATATTACATTTTGATTGCATTCAGGCCTGCGCAGTGAAACATTTTTTAGTAAACCTGCTCATTTTTCATCCAATTTTTATTGTTTTTTTAAATTCTGATTAGATTATTGTGTACAATGCTGTTTGTCATATTTCCTGAAAAGAACTTTTTTTTATATTAAGAACTCTGCAAATTATAAGCAAAAAGCTTGGCAAAATTTGGGGCTGTTTTTATATAAAAACTTTAATTTCTCTACTACTATATATGCTATCCTCATAAAAATGAACACAGTATATTACAATAAGATACTTATTAATAATCTCGAGTTTGAACGCTTTTGCTACATTAGTTTTTACAGGGTTATCCAAAAGATATTCGTTCTTTTTCAATTTGTTTGTCCCCTATGGGGTTTCGGGAAAAAATCTTCGCAGAAATATATGACCTATACTATGCTGTTCACACACCTGCAGTTTCAGATTGATTCCTCATGTATTTTTCTAGATATTTAATAAAACGTCAAAAATCGTAAGTGATCGGTCACCTTTGGCCATATAGTGTATAATGATATCTAAGCTGTCGCTGTCGTCTGATGTATTAATCGCTTCAATCCTGCCTGACCCGCTCGTTGACGTCTTAAATTTATATGTGATTTATGAATTACATGTTGATTTATAAATGATAGTTGTTACATGAAGATTTTATCGGAATATCGTGTCTGGAAATTTAGTTTAAAATGATTTGTGGAAATTCGGTTCAAATGCTAAATGCTTTGACAGCATTTTATGAAAGATTTCCTTTAACGAAAATTAGAAAAACAGTTCGATTTCATAGCTTCAAAATAAGAGCATCTGACAATCTCATGCGTATACAAAAAAATACGAATTCAGCAAAATATCATAAAGTACTAGTTTGGATTTTAAAACAGTCCTAAGGCTGCTCTCAAATTCAAAGGAGCTATTTTCTGACATATTCCTGAATTCATTTTTTTTTTCGAAAACACATTAAATTGGAAGGGGGTCATATTGATAAATTATGCAATCGAATACCTTTTCAATTTTTTGATAATGGCAAGTGATCCTTCAGAAAAGACGATAAAATTTGGAGTTTTGAATCGAATTCCCGACGCGGCAACCCGAGAAAGGGGGAAAAATTGTCGTCACGTGACAAGAATCACTTATAACTCTATAATTAATTTATTTATCAGAAAATGGAAAACTCTATTTGATTTCAAACCGCGTTAATAGGCCTGTCAGTTTTATGCCTTTACTTTTATAACGGAATCGGAAATTGTGTCAAAGTTGAAAATGCATAACCCAACGGAAAACGCATTTCCAGCAAGCATTGCTTGTGGCCTTCAATAATTCAATTATTGGTCATTTTCTTCTATAGTCAAATTCTTTTGTGTGTCCCTGGAAATGACAGATAAGTGCTATGCACACCATATTATACAGGGTGATTAAAAAAAAAAAAAGTTTACAAAGTGACATGGGATATCAGGAATGCAACAAAGATAAAAAATCATATAGGAACATAGGGTTGCAAATCACTTATTGAGTCACAAATACAGTGTCTTTAATGTTTCATCCTAACTCAGTTTAGGTTGACGGCAATAACTTTCAGAAAATTTAAGAATAAAACATTTCACAGACATTCTTACCTTTGTTGTAAATATGCTAACACCAAACAAAAGTGTTAAAAGTTTGCATTATTATATATTATATTATATATTATTATTATATATTTGCATTAAGTTTGCCGGTAGAAGTGTTAAAAGTTTGCATTATATGCGCCAGCAACTATACACTTGATGCCCACATTTTGGACTGTGATTATCATTCCATACGGTATCATCGATTGCTTGAGTAACATGTTTTTCCAGATCTTTTCGTGATGTTATCACATGTCACACAAAACAATGTCCATATCGTTGCATTTTCATTACGATGGTTTTATTTTTCTCGAAATTATTGCCGTCAACCCGGTTTCGGCTAGGATAAAACACTCTGTATTTGTGAGTAAATAAGTGGTTTGCAACTCTATGTTCCTATGTGATTTTTTATCCTTGTTGTTTGCCTGATTTGGCATGTCATTTTGTAAACTTTTTTTTTTTAATAATCACCCTGTATAAGTAAGAACCTTGTGTTACACCTCTGTGATAAATATCAATTTCAATATATTTAAAATGAATCCTGTAATTGAGCCGAAAATGCTACATACTTTATTTTTTATACAAAACATACCATAATAAAACCCAATAACTTATATCAATTTCTTGGCAACAGGGCTTAATTTCTAACAAAAAAAGTACCGGAGCCCTAATATTCTGCGGTACCGGTACAACAATCGCACCATTTCCTCTTTCCCTCTTCCCTGTCATTCCAACCTACATATTTGTATTTCGTACATTAATTGCAAAATTTAAAGCATTTTTTTTTCTTTAGCAAAATAATTTTTTTAAATATATCTATCAGCATATGCTTAGCTGTCAACTATTCCACTTTTTAGTTATCACTCCTTCTGGATAGTAATCTTTGCCTAATTTTAAAGTTAATTAATTGCAGAATTCTGCGATTAAATAGGGCAAGGATTATGATTAGGAAATAGCGTTAACACAAAAAAAGGGATAGTTCGTAACTGCATTTTTTAGAAAAAATGAATGAAATTTACAGAAATTAATATTTATAGGCTGAAGAATGGAACATGGAACAATGTTTTACAATTTCCTATAAAAAGTGCATATCTTAAACTGTAATTGATTCCTTCCACATAACAATCTTTTGTGGTGAGTCCCTGAAAATCAGATTAAATTAAAAATTTAACACCGGTATCAGAAAAAATCGATTCTTTTATAGAAAAAGGGGAAACACTGCTCAATTGCTTTCTATCATAATAACAATACATGGCAATTATATCCGCTTACAAATAAAAGTGACTGCGTAAATGTGCAGAGCAAAGTCTTAGCATGGGTACCCTTCATGATACAAAATAAATAGCAAAATCACTAACAAGTTTTTTATACTCGTACGCAGTAGAAGACAAAAAACCTCAAGCTGATGCTCGTTGGTTAAAACAGAAAATATTCTTTTCAGGTTAAGACATTTAAAAAAAAAAAAACAGCCAATAAACATTTATCCTACTGTCACAAAAGAAAATCGAACTGAAAGCAAATTCATTGTTCAATCTCTTGAGTGGCGCCACATAAACGCGTCATCGCCGACAAAAATTTGAGATAGAAAGACACGATTTCTATTTCCCCTTCATTCTGATCAAAATAGCATTAAAATGATTTTAAATAGAATATAATACGTAATTGTAAAGGATGATTTTTTTTTTCCTATACATGAATAAATAAAATTTTAATTGTAATACAGATTGAGCTCGAGTCAGTCTAAGCCCAAAAACGGATATAAAAATTGAATCCATTTTATCTCCATCTCCTACGTGCGCAACACATTACGTCACATAAGTGTTTTGGTATAAAAAAAAAAAAAGCTTGGAAATGGAAAGGAGGGGAAAAGGGTAATTTAGGCTTCGGTTTTTCGGAAATGTTATTGCTCTGGGCTCCGGAGCCCTATATTTATGAGCTCCGGTAAATTCCGACCAATATTTAAATATTTACTGAAAACAGAGAAGTACCGGAGCCGGGCTTCGGTGGGCTCCGGCACAAATTAAGCCCTGCTTGGCAATCGGACTCTATTTACGCAAGTTAGAGCACGGACAGACCATCCAAAATTATAAACACTTTTCAACTATGTTGGAAAGTGTTATAAATGCGGGGTTTTATTTATTGCTGTAAAACTAATATTCTTGAG
Source organism: Maratus speciosus (assembly GCA_963932465.1). Taxonomy (NCBI): domain Eukaryota; kingdom Metazoa; phylum Arthropoda; class Arachnida; order Araneae; family Salticidae; genus Maratus; species Maratus speciosus. The sequence continues at coordinate 500,847,876 of OZ010796.1, forward strand.
GTCTTATTATTTCTTTATTTAGAATTTGGTCGCATTATTTTAATATGTTGCGTCTCTGAATTCTCGATCGATTCCAAATTAGTCGAATAGTAATGAGTCTAAATTCCTTATTTGTGTGTAAAAAAAAGACTCCCTGACTGTATCAAAAATTCACGTCGGTGAGCGTCATTATTAGCATTAATACTCGAGAATATTTTTCAGACGGTTCTCAACAAAATATTTTTTTTTTTTTTACACTAAATAATGCGGATATCTCAGACGCATTTGCGGGCTGATTTTCATACGAAAAGTAAGAAATCTGCAGACACGCTTAAAAATGATATAAAATAGAATGGAATTTTTTTTTTTTTTTCATAAATTTATGAGATCTAAATTGAAAGCATTTGATAACCCGTGCCGTACACACCTATCATGGGCATTATCAAGAAATCTGGTTCAAAACGCCAACTTTCTCAGTTTTTTTATAAAAGTTCTTTTGCCTTTATGAAAAAATGGAAAACTTTTTTTATTTCATAGTTTCTGAATAAGATCAACTGCAAATATTTTAGTTTTCCATTGAAAATGAATTCAGCAATTTTTTGTTTAAAGCAAGATCTTTTGAAAAATTCTTTTAAAGTTTGTGTTTTGAATCGAATTTCCAGCAATGATAGTCCGATCGTCCGATGAAGATCGCTAAAATATCAATCGCTTATTATTATTGTTATAAATTAAGTGAAAATCGATAAATGCTATTCAATGCTGTAATGTTAAATATGTGATCGCTTAGTAAAGTTTTAAACAAAGATTTTTAAAAAAAAAAAAATTGCTTTCCTGCAATGTAAACTATTAGATATGGTATTCGTAAGTCTAAATATGGCATCCAAATTGCTGGAACACGTACTAATATTTTCAGAGAAGCAACTTTGTAATCATAAGAAATAACGAAGGTTTGTTCTATATATATACTATGTTAGATAAAATTAAAAATATAAAAAATCATTTTCACTTCCTGTAACGAATTAATAAAACATACTATGAAGATATGAGTTTCGTGCATTGTTCTTTCGTCGTCTCCCCCTGCCGTGTCCAGAAGTATCCAATTACATATTTAAATTCCTTTTGCCCTTTTTATCTTCACGAATGTTATATATTTATTTATAACTTATTACATAGTAACATACATATTTTTTTGTTGACGGAATTTTCACCACTTTTAGTAAGACATAAAGTATCTTATACGAGGTACAAGTATTCAGGGCTTGAAATTCAATTTTTTATAGGAGAGGAGTCTCCCTACTAACATTTATAAATGTATGGGAGTTGAGCTATTTGGGAGGGAGAAAAAAATATGAAACCCACTGTTATTTTATGTGCTTTTTAAAGATTTGCATTAATTATTTTGTCATGTCTGTATTAATACAGGCATGACAGAATAGCATTGAAGCAATTTAAATCAACAACTCAGAATAATGATGCAAAATGTTTTTTTATTTTAAAAAGTAAGAAAGCAGGGTTGATTCTGAGTAAAAAAAAAAAAAATTCTGAAACTGACAGCAAATTTTTTGAAAGGTTACAACAGAGCAGATGAAGGGGGGGAGGGAAATAATTCCCAGCACTAGCTATGTGTTTTTTCGTGCCCTTTTGACAAAATTTCCGTTTTATGCGATCTTTGACGAAATTTACCGTTACTTCGCGATCTTTTGAGGAAATTTGCCGTTTTTCGCGATCTTTTGACGAAATTTGCCGTTTTTCGCGATCTTTTGACGAAATTTACCATTTTCCCGCGATCCTTTGACGGAATTAGTTTTTTGCGCGATTCTTTGACGAAATTCGCGATTCTTTGACGAAATGCGCGTTTTTTTCACGATACTTTGTCGAAATTCGCATTTTCCCGCAATCTTTTGACGAATAGCGCGTTTTTTTTTTCGGGATCCTTTGACAAAATTCGTGTTTTGTCGCGATTCTTTGATGAAATTCGCGTTTTTTTCTGAGCGGCCGTTTGACTAAACACTAAATTCGTGTTTATTCCGCGACCCTTTGACGAAATTAGCTTTTTTCCGCGATCCTTTGCCGAAATTTATGATTTTTTTGCTATCCTTTGATGTAATTTGTGTTTTTTTTTTGCGATCCTTTGATGAATTTCAAGTTTTTTTTCCGCAATCTGACGAAATTCATCTTTTTCCGCGATCCTTAGACAAAATTTGTGTTTTATTCGCAATCCTTTGCGACGAAATTGGCGATTTTTTTCCTCGAACGATTGACAAAATTGATTTTTTCGGCGATCATTTGTCGAAATTCACGATATTTTTCTGTTGAACTGATGACCGATTTTTCACATTTTTTGGAACCTAATGCCTTAAATTTTCAGAAAATTCGTAACAGAATCACCCCTGAATTCGCCTATCGGTCGTGGACACTTGCCAACTGATCCCGAGAAAAAAAATAATGAAATTTGTCTATCGGTCGCATCGAAAATTCGCGAGTTTCAACGGTTTTTCGCGGTATATATATATATATAAAAAAAAAGCAAAATGCGTCAATTAGTCAAGCGAAAATATCGGGAAATTTGCAAGGCATTCGCGGGAGTTAATCGTAATTTCAAAATGCAAAATTTTCAGGAAAATGGTGAAATTTTTTGGACGGGAGTCTCCCGCCCACGATATTATTTTGGGCGGGATTTCAAAATTTTGGGCGCGAATCCCGCCATCCCGCCCTGAAATTCAAGCCCTGGTATTTTTGAATTATTTTAGCAAAGAAGATTTTTACTAATTGATTAATAATTATCAGAAAATTACACCAATTTTTGATCCATCTTTTGAAATAAAGTGCATAAAATACAAGCATTTAAATTATACTTTTTTGTATTTGTATAAAAGAAATATGCTTGGACGCATGATTAAAAAAAAAAAAAAAAAAAAAACTTGTAACACGTTTTTTTCACTCTGAATATTTAAAATTTGAAAGAATATTTCCAGTTTTGAGAAATATAAATAATTGATAACAAACTATTTTCTCTCTGGTCTCGTGTCATCCAGACATCGTTAAACAGTTGTAATTAGCCACCTAGGGGTTTTTGTGGTGGAGAAATGTTTTCATGGATTATTTTTAGCGATTAGTTTTCCTGTTGTTCGAGGTTCCAGTATTGCGGTTGACGTCTTTGTGACCCTTTAGGGAGGAACCGCGGGACTAATCAAGAATAAATCGTTTGTCGCACATCTGCATCTGATCAATGCAATTTTAAATGATCCCAAGAAAATGTCAATCGCTAAAACGTCATTAATTTTCACTTGCTTATCTATCACATGCAAACGTCATTGGGATGTTTGAGATAAATGTCTAAAGATGTCTGCTTAAATGATGATTTCTAAATAGTGTGTTTTCAAAATTTGCCCATTAAGATTTTTGTAACTTCTAATGTCTTGCTTTGCTTGTAAATTTTTCTTATTTTCTTTATTGCTCCTCCAGATGTTAAAAAATAGGTAAAACTGAGAAGTCATTAACAACACAAGCTCAATCTTCGCTGAAAATGGAGTAGGCAGATTTGAAATAGGATCCAATTCGGAAGATGTTTCGTTTAAAAGTCTCCCAATTAAATAAATAAATAAATTTTCAAGCAAATTTATCTTTAAAAAGTTCTCATGGTTACCCTTCCCTCATAGCATTATCAGGATGATGACCTGAAATTTCAAAAACACTCCCACAAAAATTATATTTGTCCAGTAATCCTTAAGCTAAAGTTTTAAAAACTCGACCATTGGAGGGGTTATAAGGTGTGTCATAGCCAATGACAAAGTTTCGTTTATTATGCCACATGTATGGGTTTTTTTAAAGACGAAGCACTGTTTATTTCTTATCAAACGCCTTCGGTACTTCCTGATTTTTTCATTCCAAATATTTGGTCATTTGAAAGATTTTATACTGAAGTAGTTGAGCTCGGTGGGAATAACAATAGGCTTTTTGCGTGGTTGATATCGCAGGGCCTTATGCCACAAAGTAGAAATTGTGACATTTGTGGAAATCAAATGTCTCATATTTATTGACAAATATGGATTTGGAACCTTCAGATGCAAAAAGGTAACAAGACATCCGAGTGGTAAAGTACAACAAGTTTCTCGAGTAGCAGGGACACTTTTCCAAAATACTATTATTTCTCCTCATCGACTAATGACGCTCATTTTTTCATTTGCTCACAATTTGCCTTCCGAAAAGTGCTTGGAGATGATTTCTCAGTATGATATAACATCACGTAGCACTGTAAGCTACTGGCTAGAATTATTACAAGGAGTAATTTCGGAAAGAATGCTAGAGGAACAGAGTGCCGAAGGGAAACTTGGTGGAGTGAATAAAGTTATTGAAGTGAAAGAAACAAAATTTGGGCAACGAAAAAATCATGTAGGTAGAATTAGAGATGGTACATGGATTTTAGGTATCATTGAAAGAGGATCGAAGCATTTTCGCTTAGAAATTTGTCCAAATAACAAGAGATGCCGATACCCTTCTGCCGCTAATAGAAAAACATGTTGAACAGGGAATGACTATTCATACTGATAAATGGAAAGCCTATCCTGCGCTCAGTCGTTCGGGTTATTTCCATTTTCCCGTAAATCATTCCCAAAATTTTGTTGACCCTGTTACAGGGGTGCATACCCAAATGATTGGAGCTTCATGGCGTTCACTGAAAGAAACTGAAAGAAAAAAACGGCATCCATGCAGACGAAAAGTTGGGAGACCAAATGATGGAATTTTTATTCTGCCGAAAATGTAGACTGGAAAATATACATCCATTCGATGAACTGATACGGTACATCAGCCTATCGTACCCAGGTGTATAATTAAGATATTCTGTATTAAAACAGCCCTTTTCAGGGCTTAAAAAAAGTCCTTTTCAGGACTAGGGTGAGGGCGTTTTTTATACTCTTACCCAAAATTTTAAAAAATAGAACCACAAAAAATTATTTTAATTTATTTCACAATATACTTTTAAATACACACAATCTTGAAGACTGCACTAAATTCAATTTCTCGGCTCGGGCCTGTAAATTTTGATCCACCCCCACCCGTAGAATTTTTCTTTCTTGCCCAATACAAAAAGCCTGGACAAAAAACTTATTGTCCAGAACTAACCCTTTATAAAAGCTAAAAGTTCGGCTCAAACAGTACAAAAATTCGTTGCCATGTCCAGGCTGTATATAAAAACTAAAATCGAAGCCCGATCCCGTCCCGATATAAAAGTTAAAAGTTTGGCTCGCTCCGTACAAAAACTTAATTGGCCCGACTGAATTTCTACAAAACTTAGATTTTTACGCGGTTAATGTAGAGGTCTGCACGGGCCCGTACCCGGCCCGGCGAAATGGAGGCAAACTTTCAAACGGGCCAGGCATTCAAAAAAATGTAGAGGGCCTATCGGCTCAATACAGAAGTTTAAACGAAGCTCATAAAACATGAGCTATTTTCAATTAATATGAATTTCGCGAGAATAAGTACAGATGTGCGTCACGAGCCGATGCTAGTTTGACAACCTCAAAACAGAAATGTAACATGTCCAGCGTAGAGATCGGCATCGGACAGTTACATGGTGTCTGACCCCGGCTTAATTTTTTTTTTCAGAAGACTCGTGCCGGGCCGAGATCAGATTTGCATTTTTTTTCTAAATAGTCGACGTGCACCGGAACTGGTCTGAATTTGTCTCAGCATGTGTATGCAGACAATATGTTTTGTAAAAATATTAATAGCAATAATGAACTTCTGTTAACATAATCTTTGAAAATATACCCTGTTCTCAAATCCAAAAGGGCAACTTTCTGACATAAGTTTTAATTTATTTTTGTTCGGAAATGCATGAAACGAATAATAGTTATTGTTCAATAACTATGTCATCGAGCTCTTTTCTCCGTTTTTTCGCAAACGCAATAGATCTTTCAGAAAATAATGTCAAAGTGGGTGTTTTGAAACGAGTTTCTGCGCGAAAGCAGAAAACCCACTCAAAAAAGGATAAAACGCGTTTGTCACGTGATCAAAATCGCTTATAACTCAATAGGTAATTGATATATCCAAAAATGGAAATTACAGTTCAATTCCAAACCGTTTCCATGGTCAGGCTTTCCGATTTTCTATCCTTCCGTTAAAAAATGAATTTGTAAATGTGTCAAAATGGAGCAGAGCAGTTGAGAAAAGCCTTAAGGTGGTTCTCAAATTCATTGCTAAACAATGCGAAACTTCACACATTTTCTGACTCATTTTTAACTATAAAAACATAAAATTGACAAGCCTGAATATTGAAGGGATTTGGAATCGAATAGCATTTTCCATTTTTGATAAATAAATTACTTGTCGAGAAATACGAGATTCTTGTCACGTGGCTGCAGGTTCTTCTCCTTTCTCGTACTGTCGCTTCCGCAAATTCGATTCAAGACGCTAACTTTGACAGTATTTTCTCAAAAATATATTACATTTATCAAGAAATGTATAACGCCATTCGATTATTTGAATAAGAACGCCTGCCAATCTTATGCGTTTCCTGAAGCCTTAATAAATGATAGAGAATGATTTTCACAAATTTACTTTTAATTATACAGTTTCAAAAGTTATGATACTTTTAACCCTCCTTTTTTTTTCTTTTATTCTAAACTACATTCATTTTTTAAACCTTATTTGGAATCCTTATTTATCCCTATTAATGCGTCATACACAAGACTTCTGATTGACTGATTATTAATACCCATACAATACTCACTCCTGCTTAGAGTGAATAGTCACTCTTTCAGAGGAGGGAATATTCACTCTTGAAAAGGAATGCATTTTAGTATGTAATTTCCAAAGTTACATTATGAAATGGAGTTTCAAAGTTGAACGGAAATTATTTTAAAAGTGTATAATGCGAGGCTTTCACACTCATCAGCAGAGTGAGATATTTCACTCTCGACAACGGAGCGACATATTTCACTGTCGAAATATTTTACTCCTTTCTAGGGAATGGAAAATTCCACCCTTTAAAGACTGTATTTTTATAAAATTCACTCCAAAAAGAGTGAAAAAGGCCTGTCACTCTTTCAAATAGTAAACTTTTCTCTCCTCACAGTTTTAGAGTGTAGCAATCGCGTAAAACGAAAAATGTTCGTTTGAAAAATTAAATAAAAAAAACTACTGTCATGAGACAACAATCACTATTATGACTCAATGTCAGGGGTCTGTCCAGACTTTTGACACTGGATCCTGTTTTTGTGAAATAGTGGAAAACTTTTTATATTTGTAAAAATTCTAGTCATGATTTTGTGGATTTAAAATGATTTTTATATTCAGGTTCTTGTATGTACATTTTTAAGAAGATATATGCATGTAAAATACACATATTTTCATTATACATGTAAAAGTAACTACTGTTATTATTATTTTAAGATTACTTGGGAGAGGGAAAAATTTTGTGAAAGGTCTATTTTTAAGACAAAGAATTATGTGAAGAGTCCTGTTTGAAGGTGAAACTTTTTGTGAAGGTGCCTGTTTTGAGATGAAAAATTTTGTGAATGTCCTTTAAAGGACCCAAATTCTTTCTAAACAAATCCTTGAATGCGTAATTCATTTATCAGAGTTATACTTAACCAATGAATGCATAAAACTAATCAGGGAATTGCCTTATTAGAATGAACCTAGAAAAAAAAATTGAAGCAAATCAGATGTTTTTATCAAGAGTTATCGCGTTATGCACATACATACAGAATCTGCAGGCACATTAGCTCTCAGGCTGTGATACCCTATGAGTTAATAAAAAGGAAATAGCCCAGTTAAACTGATGGCATTGAGCTCACAGGTTATTCACACTAATTGTATATTATACTCTTATTTCAAAGAATAATGCCCCTCGAAAAATAAATGAAGGGATTAGCGCCCGTTTCCCCTCTTTATACTTAACCAAAGAACCTCTAAATCTAATCAGGGAAGCTCCTTAGCATAATAAACTGGTACACCAAATTTGAAGCAAATCAGATAATTCTGCATGAAAAAAACCATTTCGCTAAATTAAGGGGGTATTAGCTCCCCCCATTTCTCCCTTTATGCTGAACCAATGAACCTTCAAATCTAATCAGAAAAGATTCTTATCAGAATGAACCTAGAAAAAGAAAAAAAAAAAAAAAAAAAAAAAAAAAACTAAGATAATTCTGCATGAAAACCCACTTATCTAAATTACGGGGAGGGGACACTTCCCCCCTTTTATACTTAACCAATGAACCTCCAAATCAAATGAAGGAAGCCATATCGGAATAAACTCGTATATCAAATTTGAAGCAAATCAAATAATTCTGTATGAAAAACCCATTTATCTAAATTAAGGGGAGACTAGCCCCGTCCCTCCTTTATACTTAGCCAATAAATCTCCAAATCTAATCAAGGTAGCTTCTTAACATAATAAACCAGTATATGAAATTTGGAGCATGAAAAACTCATTTATTTAGATTAAGGGGGTATCTAGTCCCCCCTTTCCTCCCTTTATACTTAACTAATGAACCTCCAACCGTAAACCGGTATACCATATTTGGAGCAAATCGAATAATTCTGCATGAAAAACCCATTTATCTAAATTAAGGGGGTGCCCCCCCTTTCCTCCCTTTATACTTAAGTAATGAGCTTCCAAATCTAATCAGGGAAGCTCCTTAACATAATAAACCGGTATACCAAATTAGGAGCAAATCTAATATTTCTGCATGAAAAACCCATTTATCTAAATTAAGGGGGGGGGGGACTAGCCCCCCTTTACCGCTTTATCCTTAACCAATGAACTCCAAAAACTAATCAGGGAAGCGTCTTATCAGAATGAAACTAGAAAAAAAAAATTGAAGGAAATCTGATATTTCTATCAAGAGTTATTGCGTTACGTACATACAGAACCGGCGGGCACATAAGCTCTCAGGCTTTGGTAGCCTGTGAGCTAAAAAGTAAAAAAAGAGCGATGTAGAGATGGACCTCAGCTATCCAATTAAAAAAATATATATTTAAAAATGTCGAAATGCAAACAAGATATTAGAAAATAATCTCCCCATAGGTTTAGCATTAGCTCGCGAGTGTCTTTGCCTGCAGAGACAGGAGCCTTAAATTCACTGCTCAACAAGCACAAAACTGATACCATGACGTACACATTTTTAATTCTAAAGGAGTAAAATTGGCAGACCTGACTAGGGAAGCGATTTGGAATCAAATGATTTTTCAAATTTTTGATCAGTAAATTACCTATCGAGTTATGAGCATTTGTGATTTAGTGACAAGGCGTTTTTTTCCCTTTGCTGACTGGTTTTTCTGCTTTCGCTAGGAAATTCGGTTCAAACGCCCACTTTGACAGTATTTTCTGAAAAATCTACTGTGCTTAAAAAAAAGAAAAAAAAAAGCAATTTAACAAATTACAACGACCATTTGGAAAATGATTTTTTTCAAACACTAAAATTTAAGACATAAAAAATCGCACAGGGTTGATCATACATTACGTACACCATGAGTTAAACATTAATAGTGTTGTTACATGTAAAAATTCCAAGCGACAAAAATCGCCTGCGACTCGTATTTGGTGTGAAATATTTATATGTATTCATTCCTGTCCTATTTATCTTTTTTTTTATTTTTAATTGACTTATTTCATTTTTCTTTTGCACGTGAAAATCTTACAAATTAAAATTAACTCTTTGGCAGAAATTGTTATTCATTTTCATTAGTTATTATCCACCTGAAACTTATGTGATGTCCAAGCATTTCATTGGCTGTTCGGGAAAAGGGTTTTCCATCGTCAGGTTTCCAAGAAATCTTACTACCAAATTTAAATGAAATTTCATTCTTAAACTACTAAACATCCGACAATATTACTTTTTACACCGTCGGATTGAGAAAAAAAATGTACCTAAATATTGCATTAGAAAAAAATCAAAATCTGACCCGAACCAAACCTGAACATGACAAAAAATCCCCCCCCCCCCCCCCCCCCCCCCCAAGGAACAATAACCCGATCCAAGCAAGACAAAATAATTTCCGTGGACACCCAACCCAACCCAAACTAAAAAAAAAAAAAAAAAAAAAAAAAAAAAAAAAAATGCAATTTAACAAATTACAACGACCATTTGGAAAATGATTTTTCCAAAGACTAAAATTTAAGACATAAAAAATAGCACGGAGTTTATCATACATTACGTACGCCATGAATTAAACATTAATAGTGCTATTACACGTAAAAATTGCAAGCAGCGGTTATCGCCTGCGACTCGTACATATTATCCACCTGAAACATGTATTATCCAAGAATTTCATTGGCTGTTCGGGAAAAGGCTTTTTCATCATCAGATTTCCAAGAAATCTGACAACCCATTTTAAATGAAATTTCATTCTTAAACTTCTAAACATCCCACAATATTACTTTTTACACCGTCGTATAGAGAAAAAAATGCGCTTTTAAATGCAATTTGTTTGAAAGCTGTATCTCATTTTGTTTCTGAGTTATTAATTTTTTTTTGTAGTTTTTATTGTGGCAATAGAAGGTATCCATCTCTGTTGGAAGTAAAGGAAAATACATATTACTGTATAGACCAATCAAAAAATGAATAAAATGCGGATTAAACCAATAAAAACATTCAGATATGCTTTTGATTTCCCATCCTGACGAGAACAATAACCATTTTTCCAAATGGTTAAAAAAACGGAAAAGTCTTTTGATTACACAGTTTCCCAATAACAACACCTGCCAGTTTCATCCGTTTTTAAACAAAAATGATTTAAAACTTATGTCATAAATTTGCCCCTTTATATTTGAGAATTATAACGGGTCGGGCGGGTCAGCTAGTACTAAATATAGTTCAACAGAAAGTTACCTAACACACACAGTATCGTATTGGTATGTCAAAGAGGGTGGTAGCAAAATGGATAAAAAGGGCGTCAAATGTTTATATATATATATAACATATAATACACACACACATTAGATAAATGATATTTAAAAAGATCTCATTAAAACATAAATATTGATGTAGTATAAATTTTATTATTCCTAAAATATTTATCACACTCAAAATTATATAGTATTACAAATGTGATATTCAGAAAAATTGAGAATACACTAAAAAGGATAGAGGTAATAAATTGACAACGGTTCAGAAAGCAATTCTTTTATTGCGATTCATGGCTCAGTTACAGGGTTGTGGACACAAGAGGGCCATGCCCTTCTACCCTCTAAATCTTCGAAAATGTAATATATATTTTAAAAAGTACTATGAATTATAGATATATTAACCTGTTTCTGATTGTTATTGGATTGAACTTATTACTGCATGATTACTACATGCATGGATTTAATATTTTAATGTATGATAGATTTATTTTGAACTAAGATGCTGACTTATCCACTTATTTTTTATTGTCTCTCAGAAACTTTGAATTTTAATTCTATTTTACACTTATCACTAAAAGTAGGAGATCTTTCAGAAAATTAATTGTCGATGATGGTGTTTTGAACCGAATTTCCGAACACAACAATAGCAAACAGGGAACAAAAAATTGTTACGAGACAACAATTGCTAATAACTCAAGATGTAATTAATTTACAGAAACATTAATAAAGCTGTTCAATTACAAATCACTCAAATAATTATCTCCGCAAGTCTCATACTTTTACATTTGAAAATTAGTCTGAAAGTGTGCCAGGAAGTTTTGCATTATTGAACGGGGGAAAATATTTTTTCACACCTAGTCATAAATTTTAAAATACCGATTTTTTTGTTAGACTTTTTATCAACACAAGAAAGACTACTTTTTGGTAAAGGAAGCTTGTACAGAAGATTTTATGTAAGTAAAAATAAAAAAAATAAGCATCGTACTAGTATAATTCTAACATAAAATTTTAAACTCGTTTTTTTCAAAAATGCTTTTTAGTTCACAGGCTATCAAAGCCTGGGAGCTTATGTGCCCGCCGGTTCTGTATGTATGTAACGCAATAACTCTTGATAGAAATATCCGATTTGCTTCAAAAAAATTTTCTAGGTTCATTCTGATAAGGCGCTTCCCTGATTAGTTTTTGGAGTTAATTGGTTAAGGATAAAGGGGGGCGAGTCCACGCCCCTTAATTTAGATAAATGGGTTTTTCATGCAGAAACATTCGATTTGCTCCAAATTTGGTATATTGGTTTGTTATGTTAAGGAGCTTCCCTGATTAGATTTGGAAGCTCATTATTTAAGTATAAAGGGGAGAAAGGGGTGCGGCCCTCCCTTAATTTGATAAATGGGTTTTTCATGCAGAAATATGGGATTTGCTCCAAATTTCGTATACCGATTAATTATGTTAAACAGCTTCCCTGATTAGATTTGGAAGATCATTATTACGTATAAAGGGGGGTTACTCCCCCCCCCCCTTTAATTAAGATAAATGGATTTTTCATGCAGAAATATGCGATTTGCTCCAAATTTCGTATACCGGTCTATTAAGTTAAACAGCTTCCCGATTAGATTTGGAAGATCATTATTATGTATAAGGGGGTGTTACCCCCTCCCTTAATTAAGATAAATGCGTTTTTCATATAGGATTATTCGATTTGCTCCAAATTTGGTATACCGGTTTATTATGTTAAGGAGCTTCCCTAATTAGATTTGGAGGTTCATTAGTTAAGTATAAAGGGAGGAAAAGGGAGCTAGACCCACCCCCCTCCCTTAATTTAGATAAATGGGTTTTTCATGCAGAGTTATTCGATTTGCTCCAAATTTCGTATACCGGTTTATTATGTTAAGGAGCTGCCTTGCTTAGATTTGGAGTATTATTGGTTAAGTATAAAGGAGGGACGGGGGCTAGTCTCCCTTTAATTTAGATAAATGGTTTTTCATACAGAATTATTCGATTTGCTTCAAATTTGATATACCAGTTTATTCCGATATGGTTTCCTTCATTTGATTTGGCGGTTCATTGGTTAAGTGTAAAAGGGGGAAAGGGGGGGCAAGTGTCCCCTCCCCTTAATTTAGATAAGTGGATTTTCATGCAGAATTATCTAATTTAGTTAATTTTTTTTTTTAGGTTCATTCTGATAAGGATCTTTTCTGATTAGATTTGAAGGTTCATTGGTTCAGCATAAAGGGAGAAATGGGGCAGCTAATACCCTCCCCCCCTTAATTTAGCGAAATGCCTTTTTCATGCAGAATTATCTGATTTACTTCAAATTTGGTATACCAGTTTATTGTGTTAAGTGGCTTCCCTGATTAGATTTGGAGGTTCTTTGGTTAAGTATAAAGGGGGGAAATGGGGGCTAATCCCCTCCTTAATTTATTTTTCGAAAGGCATTATTCTTTGAAATAAGAGTATAATATGTATATACAAGAGTATATACAGTGAGTGTGAATAGCCTGTGAGCTCAATGCCATCAGTTTAACTGGGCAATTTCCTTTTTATTTTAAATCGGTTACTACGATTACAATAAATCTACTGAATTAATTCACTTCTAATTTTGTCAGATTTTTTTGTTATATAGTTATGAAATGCTATAGTACAAAGAATTTTTTTTTTTTTTTTGGGGGGGGGGGGGGGAATTTTTTATTTAATTTGTTATCAAAAAGCAATTTTTTTTTTCAAAGATAGAAATAGAATATTATCTTCACACAAGCGCCATTTCTAACAAAATCAGTGTTTTATAAATCACCCTTTTGTCTTCGTCTAGTAAATTGAACAAAAATTAATACATATTCATTTGATATCATTAATATGAAATGTCAATCGAATAAAAATTAGAACCACTAATTATTTTGATTTCAAATGTCACAGCAACACTTCACCCCCCCCCCCCCCCTCACACACACAAAAGATATGCAGAAGAGCGGCAATAACATCAGATATGTTTACAGTTAAAAATTAACTAAAATATATACAAATTTCTTTAAGCATTGTTATTATAAATAAATATATGTATTATAAAATAAAATCAAAGACAGTGTAAATTGTTACTTGCTTTACTTCACCCTTAAAGGGTTCCGTACAACGAAGATCTTGTACAAAGTTTAAATGGAGGTCGCAAAATTGCAATGCCGGATTGGTCTGTGTCTTAGTTGAGCGACCCCCCCCCCCAACTCCCCCGTTAAGCACCTGAAAAATAAAGTTTGTAACAGAAAAATGCGATTTTCTCATAAACTATGTAACCTAGCATAGCAATATGAACTAAAAACACTGGATTTATTCATTTCTCTATTAGTGCAACAAATAAACTAAATTTCATCCAATTTGGAGATGGTTGGGTTGTGGGCTGTGTTGATTTGACATGGAATGACCCCATAATTATTTTTATAATTTTAGTCTCAGCGTAAATTTAGTAATAAGAAGATGGGAAATATATTTTCGGAGCACATTTTCGATGATATCTCTAAAAATATATCTATAATTAAATAAATATATATCTATATATATTTAATTCGGTGTTGCTAGATCAATCGAATAATAACCCCACATGATAATAATAATAAAAAAAATCAAGTAACTTAATTAGGCTGTCTATATTTTTCCTAAAAATATTTGTGAATGGCTAATTATATATATGTAGGTCAACAGCCTTTACAACTCTGGCAAGTTTGATCTTTCCACCTTCTGTAATTTTCGAGAAAAACGGTTGTGACAGAGTAACAGACAAGTGACGGAACTAGAGATCGACCGAATATTTGGTTTCAGTTTGTTTTTCTGCGAAAATTTAAGTTTCGCCGAACATTCATTTTCAGTGGAAATGCGGCCTCAAATTCGCTCGGAACTCAAACTTGGCTAAAACTATCTGTATTCCAAAAATCTCCTTTTTTCTTTGAAAAATTTTAACGTTACTCATTGGTTTGAACTCTATCGGCTCTTTTGCAACATTTCTTTATTTATTGCTATGGTCTTTGCTGTGTATAATTATCACTCATCACTGACTCAAGACGTGAGTGAATATTATAAAGAGAGCTATTCCTATATGACTCAATTTTGAAGGCGCTTTCCACGTGCTCATTAAAAGTTGCAGACTTAAGAGAAATAGAAAATGTTTAGTTTGAAACTGCAGATATGTTTCGAATACGCTCTATAAGATAAATCGAACTATATATACCTAAGCAATTTTTAGATGACATTCGTATAATTAAAAATTCTTTTTGTGTTGTTGACGAATTAATTACATTTTATTTTATTTGAAAATAGAAAGTTTAGGTCAGAGGCACCGAGATCCAATTTTGGCTCTATAATACAATTGTAATAAGTTTCCAAATAGGAGCGCCATTTCAAAACTTTCTTAGGCGAGGTGGGGGGAGTGTTTTTTTTAATTCTCAAAGTAAAGTATTTTATATTGTTAAACATAGGATTTTGAGGATGTTGCAATAGAAAATAAAATTGATAATTAATAGTTTTTAGGTTTAAAGTGTTGTCTTAATGGTAACATTCACCTTTTAGTCAACTATTTTCACTTTTGTGCATTTTTTTAATCTGACCTATATTGAATAAGACATTCTAATCATATTCTTTGAGATGATTTCCTCTTTGCAAAGAGCCGCACATATGTAATCGGATAAAATGGGGTAAATCTAGAAGGTATTAAAATTATTAATACTGATTAAACTCATTTTTTTTTTCATTACATTATTTTCTAATCATTTTACATGTTTATAACAACGTAATTAAACATTTTCCTTATTGAATTTGTTCTACATTTTTTTATTACATTGTTAATTAATTATTGGTTATCTTAATTAAATGTTCCTTATTGAATTTGTTCTTCATTTTTTAACTACATAGTAAATTATTGCCTATGATTATTGTTTTTTAAAAATAATAAAATATAAAAATTGCATTACTATTTATGTTTTGTTTTTGTTTGAAACTTATACACACACATACTTATATACATGTATGTTTGTTTGTTAGAAATGTGTTTCTATTGCGTAAAACTAATTAATAATTGTGTATAAATGTATTAATGCATGAATTAATTGCTTAGTTTTTTTTTTTTGTCCAGTTTCGTTTTCGGCCAAAACTAGGAACATTACCAAAATTCAGTTCAGTTTTGGTTTCGGTCTTAAAAGCCTATTTCGGTCGAATATTATGCGGTACCCAAAAATATAGTAATCATTTCACTAAGTTTAATTTTCAGCTCCTTTTTATATTTTGTTTTTCGGATAAATCGGCAAAATTTTGCGATTAAAAAGATATCATGAATTTTAAAATGGGAAACAAAGATCTTAATTGTATTTTAAATATTGATTTTCTGCAATATATTCTCTATCCACGTCCACACTTACGAAACTGCTATAATAGTTGATTAATTAGACATTTGTTTTTTTCTTTTTTAACGTTTCTTTCTTGGAGATACCCGTACGCCAAACATGTACTAATTTGCATTTCGTGAAAAATACCTTGACATCAGATTTTCATTTTCTCCAGAAGGAAACAAATTACAACTCACAACATTACCATACATTACAATCAATAAAAAGTGAAGTGTCACATCTGGTATTACATCTGGCATAAACCATTCGATACCTTACGAACTATTATGAGCAACTTGAACGGATGTAATTATCATTTATCTTTTTTTAGAACTGCGTTTTCTATTCATTAACCCCTTGAGGGGCAAGCAATTACGTTTGTGAAATGCTGAATTCCCACTGGAATCTTTGAAAAATTCTACTTCAAAATAAGTAAAAGCAATTTTACAACTTTTTTCTACCAAAGTTCGAAAAGTAAAATTTAATAAAAATTTTCTGGTGTAAAACATCATTAATCGTAGGTGGTATATAATATATACCGATGCCCCTCAAGGGGTTTAAGGCTGTTCTTAACTGCTCTGCTCAACAAGCGCAAAACGTTTTGACACATTTACAAATTCATTTTTTTATCGGAAAAATATAAAATTGGAAAGCCTTTCCTACAGTTATAAGCGATTTTGATCACGTGACAGGACATTTTTCTCCCCCTTACTGACTGGATTTTCTTCTTTCGCTCGGAAGTTCAGTTCAAAATGCCAACTTTGACAGTATTTTTTAAAAGGTCTATTGGGTTTACAAGAAAACGGAAAAAAGAGCTCTATTAAATAGTTTCTGAATAACACCTTCTGGTTTCATGCGTTTCCAAACAAAAATGAATTAAAACTTAGGTCAGAAAGTTGAATCTTTGGATTTGAGAACAGCCTTAACAGCATGGAAAAATTGAACACAAACTCATGCTCATCTGCACTTCTTGTTACTTTTTACATTCATTCTTTTGTTTAAAAGGCTTTTAATTGTTAGTGTAGTCATCTATTTCTTTAAGAGTATTTTTTAACTTGTGAATCGAGGTGCTTTTCAGGTTTAAAGTGGCTACACAGACCACGTTCGCAAAAAGGTTTTTTAGATATTGTCGATTTCAGACAGGGTTTGCAAAAACCCGGGTTTTTCTGAAAAAACCCAACCCATGTGGGTTTTTTCATGAAAAACCCAATTTTCCCCGGGGAAAATCTGGTTTTTTCAAAAGTATAATATATGCGCAATTAAGTTATTGTATACTATATTTTCTATATATTATACACTATACATAAAAGAATACACTGTTCCCATATATACAATATAATTGTAATGCTATTTTACAAGTTATAAATAGTATAAATTATATGAATTTAAATTAATTAAATGTCAACGTTTCTCACAAATTAGTTTTAAATATAATAGAAGATATAAAATTGTTAATTTTCTTTAAATCAAACAATGAATATAATATTAAAATTTAAAATGTATAAGTAGGAAGAAAAAGAGGGGTAAACTATTCGGATGTGCCAATTCCTAAAGTTTCTTCTATCTCACATGTTAATAATTCAAAATTCGCTATCACAGTGCCAAAATTAAATGACAATCTATGCCCATCATGAGGATTGTAAAATATAGATTCGTTGAATTGGATGCATTTAACAAGGAGATATAAGTATCACCTGTTGTGCAATTTACTACAAAACCTGATCAGTGCCAGTTTACATCAACATCTAACTGAATCTGATGTTTGATGAAAATCCATGCATTATTAGTTCTTGAGATAAAGCTATTGCAAAAAGTGAGATAAATGCAGCACAACAACGCCACTGTTGGGCGATATGCACCAAAAACTAATCAGCACCAGTTTATATCAAGGTCTAACTGAATCTAAATTTTTATTCAATTTCGCACATTAGTTCTTGAGATAAGAGTTATTGATGAAATCGCGAAAAATGCAGCATACTAACACTACCTGTTGGGCGATATGCACCAAAATTTCAATAAGCAACAACTTAACTTGTAACTGAATCTGAAGTTTTATGAAAATCCGTGCATTAGTTCTTGAGATAAAGGATAAAGCTATTGCAAAAATTGAGATAAATGCAGCATACCAGCGCCACCTGTTGGGCAGTATACACCAAAAACTAATCAGCGCCAGTTTACATCAAGGTCTAACTCAATCTAAAGTTTTGTGAAATTCTGTGCATTAGTTCTTGAGATAGAGCACCCACAAATTTTTTTTCCCATACAGACAGACATTTGTAAAAAACCATCAAATCGTCTTCAGGACCTTTAAAACGTACAAATCCATCATAAACTGGAATTCGAAAATTTTCACAAATCCAATACTTTCTTCTTGTAAAGATAAGAAGAAAGTAAAAATACATATTTTTTATTTCCATGAATATAGTTGATTTGAATTTTTTATATAAAGACATTCTTATGATATAACCTTTACCTATAATTGTGTACTATGTATGTTGCCTACTAGGTTCCCCAATAGCAGAAAATTCTCCAAGTGTCTGCGACAGATCTTTCAGGGACTGAAAATAATCTGCAGATAAAATGTTACAAATGAACCTTTAATTAATTAATCATTTACTTTTAATGTTTTTAAGCATTTTACTCATTTTTATTAATAATAATCTTAAGTTTTAGTGATAAATAATAAAGAACTAAACATAATATAAAGTTGGAAAAAGATCCAATGGAAAAAAAATCTGCAAAAGGGAAAAGAAAATCTGCGACGCACCTCACCCGTCAGGAACTTTCCGCAACCGGGCTAGGTTCTATGTTAGTAAAGTATTTCAATGTACTGAAATACATTTTTATTTTACTTCAGATGTGTATGTAATGGCTTTTATATATTAATATTTTTTCAAAATTAACTGAAATGACTTAAATTCATTAAATGTATATGTTGTTTAAATTTTTAAATTATTTCTGAAAATTGAAAAAACCCACATTATGGGTTTTTCAGTGGGCTTTTTCAAGTGGGGCCCATTCTGAAAAAAACCCACCGGGTTTTTTCAAACTGGGCCCAGCTTTGCGAACCCTGATTTCAGATGCTAAGAAATTGCCTACTTTTCAAATACATATATAAAATAAACTTTTTTCTTCTGTCAAAGGAAAAAATTACATAAGTTTCCATAGCAAAATCTTGTTAAATATATCATTTTAGAGCCTCACCAGTGGCCAAGAGGTTCTGCTCTCTAAGCTGGTAGACGGGAGGTGCTGGGCTCGATCCCAATCGCGCTCGTCGGCCTAATTGTTCGGAGTTCTCGTGGTTTTCTTCGAGCCTTGGTTTTCCAAGCGTAAATACGGGTTAGGTTCCCTTAGAAAGGCCCCCCACGGAGGGCACTCCCCTCCCCCCCCCCCCTTTGGGCCTATATCCCTCGTGCTGATAAATGGCCGTCATAAGCACAACCATCATTTTAGAAAACACAAGTCAAGTTTTTTTCAAGCAAAAATCAGGAACAGTTTTTCTGTTATTTTTATTTTAATTATTTTTAAATTATAAAAAATATTCAATATTTACAAACTTTAAAGCCCAAACTCTATATTCAGCCCCAAAAAATCCACAAAAGTTGGTTTACTTGTGAATACTTGTAAGGTAACAAATTAAAGAGAAATTGTAACTTTCTGAACAATTGAAGATTTTAGTTATTGTGGGCTACTTTATTAACTTAGGTATATCATTAAGAAGTTTTTCTTTTATTCTGTACATAGACATGAGTTAAGATTCAGTAAAAAAAGCTTCTTTGCTTTAGGCCTTTTTTGTTTCAACAAATTTGTTTTTCACTTCTTTCTTGAATACTGCCACTGGAAAGTCCGAACTTTGGGTGTCCGAACTTTAGACTTTGTACCGTAATGTGAACTCCACCCATTTCAAAAATAAGCAAATAATTTTCCTTAAATATAAGCGACAATTCTATTATATGCATTTGCTTCATTTGTAAGGATCTTAAAAAAATATTTTTTCAGACTTAACAATGCCCATTTTCGTAACATATTTAAGAAGTAACTTTCTTTCCTAATCGTTTAAAAATGTCAGGTTCTCACATCAATGCGTCTAAGAAACGAATAGCAATCTCCGTTTTTCTATAGATTCCGTACATCTTGAGTTAAAGACAATTGCTAACTGGTGACTACCATTCTGTCGTCATATCATGAAAACCAGTGTAAAGACTCAAATTTGCTGCCATTTTCTAATAGATTTTTTATTGTTATATTAACATGTAAAACACCATTCAACTCCTTAGTTAGAGCCCGATTACCTACAAATTTTATACTTTTATCAATAAATATTTTTCGCGAATAAGTGCGAAAGTAACTGGTTTAGATTTGATGTGGCAGAAAGTTTCATGTTGTTGAGCAGGGGAATTGAGAACCGATTTAACTAAATTTTAGTATAATACGTGGTGTGTATAATTTCCATTGATTACATACAGGGCTACACGAAGGAATTAGCAAGCATTACTGACTTTGGCATATAATTGCTTAAGGGTAGTTTTTACCTCTTTTCAAATATCATACTGGCTCACCGTGCAGCTAGGCAAATGCCCAGTGCCCTTTCGTCTTTTATTTTTTAATTAGCTTTTGATAAGCATGTTAAAAGTTATGTTTCATGAACTGTATAAAATTTCAAAGAATTTTTATTTGATAATATAAGAAATATATTTTTGAGGTTTTTATCTTTAAAATTTGAGAATAAGCAAATTTTGTGTGATTAAAGACAAGATTAAAGATATAAGTGTGATTAAAGATATCTCGATCGAGATAAGTAATCAACAGTCAGAGGTGGTATTGGTAGACTTCGTGTCCTGCACCAGATTTTTATTTTCATTCTTTGTATACAAATGATAAATTCTGATAAATAAATCAGTACTAAGTATTCACTTATTTAGTGTATTTCTGCCTTTAAGACTTAGTCAGCCATGATGGTTGTTTTTAAATTCATTTTTCAAAACATTTTCAGTTTCAGGCGATTGTTGTCTCATGACGGCAATTTTTTTATTTCTTCCATACATTAATAAATGAATTACACATTGAGTTATAAGCGATTGTTTATCATGTTGACGCTTCTTTATTCCTTATTTCAAAAGAACATTTTGAGTTTTAAGTGACAGCTGTGTCATGACAAAATACATTTTATTTCAATTACTACTAAATGAATTACACATTGAGTTATAAGAGATTGTTTTGTTATGTCACGTTGTCAGTTTTTTTTAATTCATTTTATGATATAGCATTTTGTGAATTAAGCAATTGTTGAATCGTGATTGCAATCTTTTATTTCTTTCATTCTTTGATAAATGAATTATACATTGAGTTATAAGTGATTGTTTTCTCATGAAGGCACTTTTTTTTTTTCATTATTTTAAAAGAACATTTTGAGTCAAGAGACAGCTGTTTCATGACAAAGTATTTTTTACTTGAATTTTTTATTTTGATTTCAATTGTGATTCTGATTTCAATATCGGGTTAGCGATTGTTTTCTTGTGACGACACTTTTTTATTCATTATTTGAAGAAAAAAACATTTTGAGTTTTAAACGACAGCTGTGTAATGACAAACAACTTTTTTTTAAAAATTTCTGATAAATGAATTACACATTCAGTTATAAGCGATTTCTGTCTTATGGTGGCAGATTTTTTATAAATTCATTTTTCAATATGTTATGGGCGATTGTTGTCTCATGATGGCACTTTTTTTATTCATCTTTATAAACCTGTGAAGCTGCTCTTTCTAACATTTCAAAGTGTTCTGGATAAAAATTTGTACAAAACATTAAAATCTTAGTCTTTCTTTTCTTTTCTCTCTAGGCCTTCCAAAAATCTTGACTTAATGTAAATATTCATTGTGATTTAAGAGAATCCTCCATTCAAACCGGGCCGGCGAAACGATCGCGAATTTTTAAACGGGCCAGGTCAGGCCGATAAGCAAAATAAATGGGCGGGGCCAGCAAAAATATTGAACAAGCCAGCTGGGTCGGGCCGATAAAAAAACTTAGCTGGCCTACCGGCCTGATATAAAAATTTAAACGAGGTCAATAAAATATGAACTATTTTTTTAATGAATATGACTTTCGCGAGAATATGTATAAAAGTGCGTCACGAGCCGATGCTTGTTTGACAACATCAATACAGAAATGTAACATGTCCAGCATAGAGATCGGCATCGGACAGTTACATGGTGTCTGACATGGGCTCACTGTTTTTAGCATACTCGTGCAGTGCGAGCAGGCTTGCATTTATTTTTCTACATAGTCAACCCAGAGCGAAACTGGACTTAATTGCTCTCAGGATGTGTAGGGCAGGCAATATGTTTTATAAAAACATTAATAGCAATAACGAATTTATGTTAACATATCTTTAGAAATATACCTTAAGGTGGTTCTCAAATTCACTGCTCTACAACACGAAACTTTGACATATTTCCTGACTAATTTTTAACTGTAAAGGCATAAAATTGACAATCTTGACTCATGAATGGATTTGGAATCGAATAGCGTTTTCCATTTTTGGTATATAAATTGCTTGTTGATATATATGAGATTCTTGTCTCGTGGTTGCAGGTTTTTCTCCTTTCCCGTGCTATCGCTTCCGGAAATTCGATTCAAAACGCTAACTTTGGCAGTATTTTCTCAAAGATATCTTGCCTTTATCAAAAAATGGATAATGCCATTCGATTGCATAGTTTCTGAATAAGAACCCCTGCCAATCTTATGTATTTCCGAAAAGAAATCAATTCAGAAATGTGTCAGAAAGCGGCTCCTTTGGTTTTGAGAAAAGCCTTAATAAATGATACAGGCACTTTTTCACAAATCTACTTTTTATTATACAGCTTCAAAAGTTATGATGTTTTTAGCTCTCCTTTTTTTTTTTTTAATTCTAAACTACATTAATTTTTTAATGAATTCTTATTTAAATGTTGAAACGTCTAAGATTCCAAGTAATCATTAATGTTGGTATGGTGTATTTTATGTCTTGCGAATGCGTCACAAATTTGAAAATATATTGTAAAATTATCACATAAATATGTATGCAGTATTCTTTAAAGGAATCTTAATTTTATGTTAAGAAAAATCTGAATTTTTTGTAGAAATTGAGTCGGGCCAGATCTGGCCAGGCCTGTTTAAACTGATTTCTGCACGGGCCAGGCCGGGCCGAACTTTTCATTTTTACATCAGGCCGGTCCAAGATGGCTTTCGGTCGGGTCTAGAAATTCCGGCCCATGCATACCTCTAATCCTAGCCTAAAAACATTTGTGCTCTTGGAATTAAATGCAAAAATAAAATTTTGTTTCTATTTAATCCATTTATTCGTCTTAGAACTTAAGCCATTAGCTAGTATGTAACTAGCTTTAGTATAAATAATTTCTGATTCTATTTATATGAATTACATTAAAAATAATAACCATCGGAAGTAAATAGTATGAATGTTTTGTATTTTAAATTGTCTTTTAAATTTACTGAAAATTATTAGTAGAACATTTTCAAATAAAAATGTTTTTGAATAGTAGTTAAGAAAATAAAAAATCAATTTCGGTGGAGTTCCAAAATAGGACAAAATATTAATTTTCGTCTGGTTTTCGGTTTTTGAGAAATATATTTCTTGCAACTGCACATATAAAAGTTGATATGTATTCAAATTATTAAAAGTATTTCAATACTTATGATGTTGAAATACCTAAAATACAAGATACCATTATAATCTGAAAAATGCATCAAATATGTATTATACATTTTATTACGTTACACAATAATACAAAATTATGAAATTACGTCTTTTATAGGTAATGTACATGATACAAATGAAGCGTATTTCTTTTTCAATAAATTTAATTGTATAAATGTTTAAATGAAAACAAAACCCTAAATAATTACGCGATAATATGAGCGCTAAATAAATCTCCCAGTCAAAAGCAAATGTTTGAAAGTTTAAAGATGACCCCCACATGCTTTTAAGAAAAATAGATCATTAACAGATACCCTATTGAGAAGTGACGGTCAGTGTCTAGACTACTTGGGGAGAGAAAGATGAGGCAGAATTCAAACGATTTTACCAAACTACAGATACGCCATTATCGAACTTACTTCCTCTCATTCCCTTCATTTAAACGAAGAGGTGACTGAGTCCATACCTCAGCCTGCTTAAAACTTTTTAGTAAATCAGCAAAACAGTGCTTTTTTTTTAGTTTTGCATAAAACTTTTTTCCAGACTGCCAAACAGTGACTTTTTTTCATTTTGCATAAAACACTTTTGACTATCCAGAACTGTGCCAGCAATATTATTTTATTATTATGTACCTGTTTTTATATATTCGAAATTTTTTACCTGTATTTTTATAATTTTATATGTTATATGTATAAGTGTGGTATTATTATGTGTGTGTCCCCCCCCCCCACCCTCGCATATTTTTTTTACAGAAGTAAGAGCTAGCTGTCGAAAAAAAAAAAACCTTTTGGTGGGAAATCCTTTTTTTTTTTTTTTTTTTTTTTTTTTTTTTTGCTTAGACGAGGCAAACCTCTTTTTTTTATATTTTATTCCCGAATGACGTTGGATAAAGATTTTTTTTTTACGAAATTCTACCTAAGATGATGCAGATTTTAGTATGTTTTCGTGATGATAATATAATGGGCAGACGGCCTTTCAGATTATATTTTTCATCCCTGATGATGGCTCATGAGAAAGACTGTCTCATGATGCAAATTGATATTATCCTGATTTTTTTTTTTAATTCTTTTTGGAGATATCCCACGGCAGCTCAGCATTAATTTACATAAAATTTAGAATTAATTTTTTTTTTATTTAGCTCAATTTTCTTAATTATTTAATGAGTTTTTTTTCCTTTGGATTTTAATTATTTTTAGATAGTTTTTTTTTTTTTTGACATATCTTGTTGCTTATTTAACACGCTGTCGAGGTCGACAAGCGGACAAGATGGCCGAGTGTGAGTTGTGGTTTTAGATTCTCATAAAACCCTACTCATAGCAACAGGATATGATCAGCGCTTTTCCATGAGAACTTGTAACCGCAGAACAGCAGATGTATTGAATTTGCTGATATGCAGCTTTGCATTCTCTTCGCCTGGAAACAAGTAACAACTGAGAGCAGATTGCATTCTGACGCGGCCGATGGTAGGCATATCTCGCTCTGGACGAGAGCAGAGGCCGATCTCGGACTTCTGCAGGCGTGTATGCTGCAGAGAACCCCCCCCCCCCCCCTACCCTCCCGTACTTGTAAATATAATTTCTATTTAATATGTAAAACTATAACCTAGAATCATTAAACTACTTTTTTCATTAACTACGATCTTATCTTTATATCATCCTTATATTACATTTATATGCACTTTATAGTATGCATAAATATAGTGAACAAGTAGATTAGTGTGATCTCAGATCACACAGAGTGTTTTAATATTCCTTTCAAAACACACTATCCTTTTGAAAAATCTGTTAGTTACACATTTCACAACCAGGGGCACACTCTATTCTAAACAAACCTCTATCCGAACGAAACTCTGTTTTATATACTATCCGTAGATATATTTGTTGAGGGGATTGGGCTGATAGCACCCGAGATAAGTAGGCGCCCCTGGTAGTCAAAAGTGGAACTAAAATATGTAAGGCTATGGTGCATAATAGTCAAAGGGGTGTCGGCAAAAGTTGGAAAAGTGTTCCCCGGGTGAAAAGGGCAGAGGTTAGAAAACTTGCTTAAAATACACAAGTTAGAGCCCAGAGGAGTGAATAATATAAGACCTTTTGAAAATTTTATGATTTGCCCTGTGGTCTGAGGTATTCAGCTATACGTATGCAAAAATTCATGTCTCCCAACTTAATTAGGGACTCTCTTAGAAAGAATTGCTTAAAATACATATGTGGTAGCTCAAAGGGTTAAACATGAGACTTTTTCAACATTTTATGATTTGTCGCCTGGCCTAAAGTGTTCTGCTATAAGTATGCAAAATTTCAAATCTCCAATTTAATAAGGGGCTCAGCTGGAAAGAATTGCTTAATATACGCATGTGGGAGCCCAAAGGGTTAAATGTAAGATTTTTTTTTTAAAATTATGATTTGTTGTATGATATGTGGTGTTCAGCTATAAGTATGCAAAATTTCACGCCTCCAACCTAAATGGGGGCTCACTTAGAAAGAATTGTTTAAAATACACATGTGGGAGCCCAAGGGGCTAAATGTACTACTTTTTCAAAATTTTATGATTTGTCGTATGATGTGTAGTGTTCAGCTATAAGTATGCAAAATTTCAAGTCTCCAACATGTATATTTCCGAGAACGGGCTCCGTGACAGACAGAGGAGCGAGACGAATAGGGTTTCGTCAGATGAACGAAACCCTAAACAACTGCATATCATAATTAAAAATGCATTTCGAGCAATCATTACTAATATACAGTAATTCAGATTAGGGATGCAACGGATATCCGGCTGATTTTTTAATATCCGAAATACCATAGGATATCCGAATCACAATCACCGGATATCCGGCTGATTTTTTAATATCTGAAATACCATCGGATATCCGAATCACAATCACCGGATATCCAACTTCTCTGCCGGATATCCTGGAGAGCGCAGCAAAGTGAATATATAAGGATAAGAGAAATCGTTTGACCCAAACAATGCCAAACAACTTTTGTTTATAATGCAAAATTGAAAGTAAGTTCACTATTCATGAGTAAAAGGTAATTCTCAAAAGTTTAAAGAATTGCCAGCTTTCCTAACATTGATATTTGAATTATGTATAGTAAATTTAAGAATTTCCGTTTACATCTTTTAGAAAATTGTACCTTTACTTTCAAAATGTAAAACAAAATTTGAAGTTGAACTATTAAACAGGCCTATTATTACTTTCTTCTACCTTCAACAGAAGAAAGTATTGTAATTTTAAAAAAAATTTCAAATTCTGGTTTTCGACGGATTTACACGTTTTAGGGCTCAGAGATTCCAAAAAAACATGTTTATACAAAATGTCTGTCTGTCAGTGCATTGCCATCGTCCCACCAGAAAGTGTATGAAATTATGCATAGAATTGAACCAAACTTTTTATGAATGTTTTTGGCTATAGCCAGCTGGCCCTCCTTCAATATGGAAACATTCCACTGGAAGAGGGCACTGTAATCGCGATTTTTTTGCCATTTTCATTATTGTACCATCGAAAAGTGTATGAAGTTATCCATATAATTGAACAAATTTTTTTTGGCTATGTCCAGCAGGTTCTCCTTTAAATTGGAAATATTCTGCCAGAAGCAGGGTTGCAAAAAAGCCGGCTAAAATTAAAAAAAGCCAGGCCGGTGGCTTTTATTGGTTTTAACCGGCTTTTTTTGGCCAAAATTGGCTTTTTTGGCCTTTATACAATAAAGCATTGTAATTATAAACTACACATTTTAAAGTGTTTTTAATTAGTTTTAATGACATTTAATTGATTTACAGTTTAATAAGTAACCCAATTTCTCAATAATGAGGACATTAATACTGGAATAAAACTTAGATGATTTTGCCAGTGATTTGTATTCAGAATTGCAAATATGTCAGCTAAATTTTAAAAGGGCCATACCAACTGCCAATTTTTTCATTTTTACTGCTTTATAAAATTAAAGAGGACAATGGTTACTTAGTTATGTTTTATTACTTAATTTTAAGAGCTATTAATATACAAGTCTTATTTTATTTCTAGCAAACATTTAAAATTATACAGTCATATTAATAAAAACACCACAATTTCTCACTATTAAAAACATTATGAATAGCATATGCATGAATATGCATAGCAACAAGCTTTTCAAAATTTTATTTTGAGAAATTTTTTTTTCTTGTTTAAATGATCTATTTTTTATACACTTATGTACCACTCTCCTCAAATAAAACATCTTTTCTAATTCCTCGTTTCCATTTTGATGTGTTACATTTTGTCATTAAGGCTGTTAAATCCAAAAGGGCAACTTTCTGACATAAGTTTTAATTTATTTTTGTCCAGAAATGTATGAAACTAGCAGATGTTGTTGTTCAGAAACTATGTAATTGCACTGTTTTTTCTGGGTTTTTTTGCTAACGCTATAGATTTTTCAGAAAATAGTGTAAAAGTGAGCGTTTTTAACCGAATTTCCGCACAAAAGAAGAAACCACTCAGAAAAGGGTGAAGAAACATGTTTGTCACGTGATCAAAATCTCTTTATAACTCAATAGATAATTGATGGATCAAAAAATGGAAACAGTTCGATTCCAAATCGCTTCCATGGTCAGGCTTTCGAATTTTACATCTTTCCGTTAAAAAATGAATTTGTAAATGTGTCAAAACATTTTGCACTTGTTGAGCAGAGCAGTTTAGAACAGTTTTAATTAAATATAATCTTTAAAATGTGTAGTATATGTGGAGCTATATAATATAGAATTTCAAAACACCAGTTCAGAGCCTAACTTATATCCTTTTCAATGTTTATATACATTTTTTTTCAGACATAATGCGTTCACAATTGTCTTCTAGAAGTTATAAAGACTTATTTATTTGATAAAATTTAATAGAAATCTATTATTTTTTTTAGTAGAAAATATTTATAAGTGTATTAAAAATTAATTGATCGAAATTTAAAACAAATTTACTGTAAACCAACTTTAAAAAATAAAAACTGTTTTTTTTTCAATAAAAGCCGGCTTTTTTTAAGTGGTTAAAACCAAAAAAAGCCGGCCGGCTTTTTTTGGCCTGGCTAAAAGCCAGCAACCCTGGCCAGAAGGGATGCTGTAATAGCAATTTTTGTACCACTTTCATTCTTGTATATAGGTGTAAATTAGCGGTCGCCACTCGCCACGTGGCGATTAAAAAATCGGCCATCGATCGCCACTATAGTCGCCAGTCGCCAAGTGGCGATTAAAAAAATCTATTATCGATCGCCAACTGAAATACAACTTTTTTCATGAAAATATGCATCTCTACTTTGATTACATCTAATTAGCAAACTGGTTAATTTTTTTTCCTACCGGATGCAAGCAGATTTCAATGATTTAGCTGTATTTTCAATATTTCATTTTTTCGCCAAGTGCTCGCTCTTCAGTTGGATTATTTTTTTTTTACAGTTTTATTCTGTAAAATATATTCATCAGCTTTGATTCCACATGCGTTTCAAATAATTTATTCGTTTTCTTTCACTTTTAAAATGCAAGTGCATTTTAACCCTTTCGGGTTTGGAGTACTATTAATAGTACATGTCTTTTCATCGAGTATTGTTTTGTCTTAACAATTACTTTTGCTACTATCTACATATAGTTATGATAGTATATGGCTATGCCTTTCTTATTATGATTTCATTTATGTTTGGGCATTAGGTAATAACAATAAAAGTTTGTTTAATTCTCTTTGTACCGTTGGCGATTCCTTTATTTTATAAATATATATCACACTTTAAATTTAAAATAGCATAGGTTACTTTTCTGAACGAATCATGTGTGATAAAACGCAAAAAACATTAGAAAGTTGTAATATCTGTTAAACCCTATTGTAATATGATATTTTCCAAATGTCTCCAAAAACTCTTCCTTAACCTATTATCATATAAATATGAATTAAATAGTACACAAAATAAGTACATTTGTTAGAATTTAGAATTCAGACAATGAGATAATCTTTAAACTTCAGTAAATCTATTCGGATAACTACGATTAGCATTATTAAAATCAAAGTAATTTTATTCTCAAAACTGAAAAAAAGAATCTGACACGAAAAGGTTAAGGACATTGCAATATCTTCAATATGTTAGATCAGTTAGATTATTTTCCTTCAAGAGATACTGTTTAACAGGGTGTCTACAGAATCTGGAAATCAGGGAATCATGGAAAAATCAGGGAGGTTTATCAATCTGGAAAAATCAGGGAAAACTCAGGGAACTTTGTAAAAATACTCAAAAATCAGGGAAATTTGTCTATATGCGAAAATATTTGCATTTTCACCTTTCCTACGAGACTGATTCGTCTATGTTAGATACCATATTTTTTCACATGCTGAATAGTCTTTCCCAATATTTTAAAGATTCACATGGTGTGAGTTTTGATATTTAATGCAAATTAAGGGGATCAGATGTCCTCATTTTCTGTAGATAGCGCTTATATCGAACACAATTTACCCATTTTTAAAATTTTTAAATGATACATTAGCATAACCTGAGCAGGTGGCCAGCTTAATCCAATTAGCTATCCCGTCAGATGTAGATAAATCTAAGAATTGAATATTTTTCAGAAGATAAGGAAATTTTCTGGTCACTCTATATCCATTGGACTTCATGTGAAATTGTTGGAGTTAGGATTTTGAGTTCGGATTCAGATTTATAAAACTATCAACCAATAGTTAATGAATATTAGGCAATTTTTATGTTTTTTTCTCCCGAATGAGATATTAGCAAGCTGGATAAGTCGGAATCGGCATTATGAAAAAAATACTGTATGTGTATTGTTAATAATGGAAATCAGGGAAGTCTGATAAAGATAGTCAGGGAAATCATGGAAAAATCAGGGAACTTTTTTTTACGATTTCTGTAGACACCCTGTTTAATCCTGCAAAATACAGTCGCCAGCTTAGACTTCAACTGTATGTAATGTGTGTAGCATGTTAATAACACATTTATTAAATAAAATCAAAATAATGTTTTATTTGATTTTCTTTTTTTAATTGAATACACCTAGCTGTTGGAATTAGTTATTTTTCATATGAAGAAAGTCAAATGAATTTGATAGATAATGGTGTTTATGAACATATATACAAATTATCTAAAAATAAATTCTAAAAGAATTAATATAACAGATTTTGTGGTTTTAAAGTAATTTTCTTGAATTTCGACTGCTTCCCTATTCTTATTGTGAATAGTTGGCTGGTATAAAACTCTGATTTATAGAAAAATATGTAGGGGAGAGGGGGGCACATGTGAACAGTGCATATTTCACTCAGTTAATTTGAAATAAAAATATTCAAAAAATTACCAATAGATGGTAGTAACCTCTTTTAACTGAATTTTCAGAACAATAAGCCATTTTGATTTCTGGTAGTTCTAATTTGTTTGTTTTAGAAGGTGTGAAGTTATTGAAACTCTTCGAAGTTATTGAAGTAAAAATTCATTCAAGACATTTTTTAAAGTAGAATATAAGCATTGCATTCTATAGTGGCATTAATTAGGTAAGTCTAGAAAAAGTTTTGTTTCCTTATTTCAATTAAAAATATATTTTTTTTATAAGTTAGGCTGAAGTTGGTAGATGGGGCACTTGTGAACAGAACATATGGGGGCAGATGTGAACAGTTCACAAGTGTACTTTTTTAAGTCTGTGAATGCAATTTTTTTTTAGTTTAAATTTTAATTACCCTTGTCAAACATTGAGCTATAAATTCAAAGTTTTTAGGATTGCTTCACAATTTTAATTTACTGGAAGTTAGATAACAATTAAAAGTGACTCAAAAGGAGTAGGTATATTAGTGTACAATTTTATGAATAATTTCTTGTATCTATGTTGAAACATTTATTTATTTATTCACACAACTAGAAAGAGGGCATCTAATTAGTTTTATCACAGTTTTTATTCACAAAAAATTATTTTTGTCTTATTTGTGCATGTGTTCACATGTGCCCCAGGTATGTTCACAACTACCCCTCCACCGGGGCACATGTGAACAAATTTAGACGAATTTTAGAATGATGATATAAGTTAGAAATTCTTGATAAATGCATCCAAAAGTTTCACCAAAAGAACAAACAAATTATAAATATCCATATAAATCAATTTTTGGTCCAATAGCTCATAACAATTTTGAGAAATAGTCAAAGATGTAAAAATTGTTCATATGTGCCCCCCTCTCCCCTATATATACAACGATTATAGTTTATCTAGATGTCAAGAAAGTTTGAAACATTATAGTGGCCACTAACTTTAAAAAGTGGCCACTAATGAAACTGAGTCTACCGGCCACTGGCTACTAACTGAATTTCCCAGTTTTCACCTATATACAAGCAATTAAATCATGCTATAATTTTATTGAACTTTTTAATTTATAAGTTGTAAAATCTTTCAAAATTTATGTTTAGTTTATTTATCATATCTAAACATTACATATCGCCTCCAATTTTGTTTTATCAATACTAAACACAATACTATATTTTCTTTAGCAATGTCATTCTTTAGTGACTAGCACAATGTCCTTCTTTCTGAAGTGAATTATCTATTGGATAGAGAATAACAAAATCTCTTTTATAAGAACTGCCATTAGCCTTGCTTTTATTATTATTATTATTGAAGCCATTACTATATAAAACAAAATTAAATTGATTTTTCCAGATGTTCTTAAATTTATTAAATGGCTAAAATTCACTCTATAATGAATCATGTGGCCAAAAGTGGAACATAATGTTGTACCCTATTTGGCCACCCCCATGGCCATAACTGGTACATATAGCAAATTTAATGCACCAGTTTTGGCCACCCCCCATTAAACTGTTAAAATAATTAAATTAAATGTAAAATTGCTGTAGAGAGAAAGCTTACCTCATAAAACCTAATAGCAATTTGTTTCAGAACAAATAGAACCCAATAAGTGCCTAATGTTGAAAGATTCTGAAAACTTGTCAGCTAAGCAAAAATCTTAATACATGTGAGCACACACTACAGTTTCACACATTTATTTTTTTTTTGCAAGTCATATTTTATCAAAAAATAAACAAATGATATTGTAAATGATAAAAGAGAGTTTGCTTAAAATGTAAGAATGCCTATTATTTGTTAGCATTAATTCACAGGCTAAATATTGGACAAATTGATCCAATGTGCCCAAAACTGGTACAGTGGCCAAAACTGGTGCATCTATCCTATATAAAACTCAATTTTCTTTTTTACTGTATGTAATTGAAACGATTACATTACTTAAATTGCATTATGTTCTCATATGCAAAGTCGCTAGCGTTTTATGTAAAAATGAGATACTTTTAATCCGTACTTCGAATAAAAATTTCAGATTATTCTAATTCAAGTGCCAGAAGATTTTACTTTGTTGGCAAAAGAAAATAATATTAATAATAATGGCATACTTATTACTTTAAAAGAGTCCAGGCTTTTCTTAGAGGGTCCTGAAATTATAAAATTGTGAACAATGTTTTGTATTTGTGAAAAAATTTTATAAATTTGAAATATTCGTTATATTCAGGCTTGTATTTTTCCTAAAGAAATGAAGTTCCATAATTTTTGCAATATTTCAGGCACACGGATTTAGAAATACTAAATATTGTGAAAATCTTTACTAGAGATATCTAAATACAAGTAAGAATGTATTTCACATCATTAAAAAAAGAAAAAAACAGGATTCCTTTTACAAAGTTTAAAAGAGATTCTGTGCTATTAAAAAATGGCCTAGAGGGAACACTGCTCTAAGATAGGAAGTAAAATTAAGGCCATTCAAAATGTAATGCCAGCACTACAAGCTAGCAAAGTTTTGGAGTAACCCGTTCTTGCCTTACATCACAAGTTTGCAGGACGGACACCACTTTTCTCTAATAATGTTGAATCTCAAGTAGTAGATCTAGGTACTAAGAATTAAAGTTAAAAATCAATTAGAAAAGTGAATTTTAGATATTGTCAGAATACTATTTCCTATAAAAATGGAATAACTTTTAAGATTCTGCCCAGAAAATTGTAGCCGGCAAGACAGAAACTCCATTTCAAGATGGAAGACCAGGTATCAAATGGTATTATTTGCTTCTGAAATCACACCCTAAAATAACTTGCAAAGAAGCAAGGTATTTAAATAAGGCACAAGCTAATATAAATCAAAAGATGATTTCATAACTTTTTGATGAAAATCAAACAAAAATCAGAAAATGCTTTCAAGAAATAGCTCTTTGATGAAGATTCAAGTGTTCTAAACAAGCCACAATCCATGAATAATTATAAAACTGATTAAATAGTTAATCTTTATGTCCTATAGGTACTGTTGTCCCTTTTATTAATCAAATTTAAATATATTTTTTGTTTTTTAATTGAAATTTTCAGTTAAAATCAACATAAGTATATTTTATTTGATGTTTTTATCAATTCATAAAGAAATTTGCAAAATTCTCTTAATACAGCAAACAAATATATGTGTGGTAAAATAGATGTTGCATAAAAATGCTTTATTTTTACTTATTATCAATTAAAATGTTTGTTAGACTACATGATATTGGAGTGGCCAAAACTGGTGCATAGAGATAGCCAAAACTGGTGTAGGGGTGGCCAAAACTGGTACAAATTGGAATAAATTACTTGATGAGTTATTACTCACAATCTAAAATATTCTGTAGAAAGTCATGATAGTTAACAGAAAGACAATTAAATTTACGAAAGAATGATGTTATTATGATTTAATATGCTTCAATCGATCAAGAAATGTAAAATTTCTATTTTAAATTTTCTCTAAATGTGGCCAAAACTGGTACATCTACCCTATACTTAATTACACCACAAATATAGTAAAAAAAAAAGTATTAAAAAATGCATTAAAAAAATAGTGTTATGATAATACTTTAAATAAAGAACAACTGCACTTTACTGTGCACTATCTTTGCATAGAAAGATATTTTCGTGAAACACTTAAATACACACACACACATTACATTATTAATCGAAATTAAAATTATACTTACTGAATCTCGAAGAGAAATAGATTTGCGGCGAGTACTATTGCAGAATATATAAGAATTAAAAGAGACGAAACTTTTCGACGAAACGTTTCTTTCTCAGAACGAAAACAGTCTGACAGTTCACAATAACACACTCAAAAAAGAGGGAATTGACCGTTGCCAGATTTTTATGATAAAATAATTTTATGTCATCTAACATATACAGTTTGTAAATAAAAATTATACGTAACCTAATGGAAAGAAATGTAAATTTGAAAGCATGTTTTATTTATCGAAATATATATAATGTATCGAAAATATAGCGTTTGATTTTCGCGAAACGAGATTAACCTATCAGAAACCGTCACTGTTAAAAATATCGTGAAAAATTACCTCTTTCTAAAGGCTATCTATTTTCTGACCAATGAGAACACTCCATTGGCATTTAAGTAGCATTCTCATTGGTTAGAAAACAGATAACCTTTATAAACAGAGGTAATTTTTCACGATACTTTTAAGTGTATGGACAGTATTCTCTTGACGTCACAGTGGGAATCATTTGGTGTAAAAATAGCGCGTTTGTTTACCTTATTTCTTTATTTGATGTAGCAGAATTACTGATAAATACATGCGTAAAATGCTGCAGATTTATTTTGTACGAATTATTTTCGATCAGTACTTATATACATATTAATTAAAATCCATATATACGTATTAATTAAAATGAAAAATATCAATGTCATTACTTTAAAATAGAGAAAATAATTCGTGTATAACCCATACCTGCTCTTGAATAGAATAACAGTCCGTATAAAATAAAATATAAGCATAAATTTTCTTGACACAATGCTTTTCAATAGCGCGGTTATTAATGTTATTCCCAAGCAGACGAATTTTCGTAGCCTCGAACCCAAGGAGAAAATATGGTCCATTTATAAAAAAAATTTAAATATTTAAGTCATTTTTTAAACCATATAGAAATACTTTGAGCACAGCGTCTAGAATACATAGTGTGGAAATATGCTATCCAAATAATGCTAAAAATTTGTATCCCTTAAATGTGCGACGATACAGCTGAAATGCAAAGTGTCGATCGCAGCGACATCTGCGGGATTTTCGTATTACATTGTATACTAGCAATATTCTTGCAGTTTTAGAAAATATCCTGCAGATGTTACTGTGATCTTTATGTTTCAGCAGCATCGTTCCACATTTAAGGGATACAATATTTTAGTGCTTTTTTAAGTATTACAGGGATAGTCGATTTCCACACTATATATTCTATACGCTATAACTTTGAGTACGGCAGTACTTTGCCTATATAGCAATAATTGAACCCCAGTCCTGTCTTCTAGCTGCACGTGACTTGATTTGAATCAGTTGTTAAAATAATGACATTCTATTCATGATAATAACGTTAAAAATTGACAAAAGATCTCGACCAATCAAATAATCTCCGAGCTCTACTTAGGAAAGATAGTGCGTGTTAAGCACAAGAAAAATGGTCTATTTCTACATAGTCTAAGTAAATACTACAAGATTACAAGGTTGAGCTCAAATTGCAAAAATTTTCGCAAAATAATTTATCCAGATTAATGGTGGAACCAAGGGGAAATAGGCCGGTGTAACGTTTGCTCTTCCGTTGGGCGATGATAGGTCTCCAATACAATGTATCTAAGTAAATTAATAAGTCATTTTACAGGTGTGACCCTATTTCTAAACTTTAAGGCATTCGAATGCGAAAATAAATAGTAAAAGAATAGGTCTTCATTCCGAAAATATAAGATATTATGAATCAAAATGTCGTGATGTTTATTAATCCCATTCTGCTATGACGTTACCAGGGTTCGCACAGACTCCTTAGACTCCTTGGAAACTCCTTAGAATTGAAAACATTCCCAAGTAGAACTTAGAACTACTTAGATAAACAAACCACTCCTTAGAAACTCCTTAAATTGTATTGCGGCTTCGGACGCAAGCGATATTGCTGCCGAGGAAAAAAAAAAAATCGGAGATCGTAAAACGCACGGTAAATCCTTTATGCACGTCATTTATCTGAAGCACAGCATTGATTAGGATAATCTTATAGCAGGGCTCCCACTAGATCCGTTTTTTAATTACTATGTCCGTAAAGTACGTTTTTCAGCACTGTTAACCGATCTTTATTATAAATTTTATCGATGTTTGGCATTTAGCCAAGAATCTCGGGAAAATCGCGTTTTTCGGTAAGATGTCCCAAAGAATACTGCCAAATTTCGTCAATCGATCGCGGAAAAACTCGTAAATTTTGTCAAAGGATCGTGAAAAAACGCGAATTTCTCCAACAGATAGCGGAAAGCGCGAATTTCTTTAAAAGATCGCGAATTTCTTAAAAGACAGCGAAAAAACACGAATTTATTCAAAGGATCACGAAAAAACGCGAATTTTGTTAAAAGATCGAGAAAAAAGGCTTATTTCCTCAAAAGATCGCAAAAAACGCGAATTTCCTCAAAAGATCGCGAAAAATGCGACTTTCCTAGAAATATCGCGAAAAACACGCGAATTTCCTCAAAAAATCGCAAAAAACACTTGAAATTCCTCAAAGGATCGCGAAAAACACACGAATTTCGTCAAAGGATCGCAAAAACGTCAATTTCGTCAAACGATAGAAATAAAACGCGAATTCCATTAAAAGATCGCGAAAAACTGCGAATTTCCCCCAGAAGATCGCGAAAAAATGCAAATTTCCCCTCAAAAGATCTCGAAACACACGCGAATTTCCTCAAAAGATCGCTAAAAACACGTGAATTTCCTCCAAAGATCGCGAAAAACACGCGAATTTCCTCCAAAGATCGCGAAAAACACGCGAATTTCCTCCAAAGATCGCGAAAAACACGCGAATTTCCTCCAAAGATCGCGAAAAACACGCGAATTTCCTCCAAAGATCGCGAAAAACACGCGAATTTCCTCCAAAGATCGCGAAAAACACGCGAATTTCCTCCAAGGATCGCTAAATACAAGCGAATTTCCTCAAAGGATCGCTAAATACAAGCGGTTTCCATCAAAAGATCACGAAAAAACGTCAGTTTCGTCAATCGATCGAAATAAAACGCGAATTCTATTAAAAGATCGCGAAAAAACGCGAATTTCTCCCAGGAGATCGCGGAAAAACGCGAATTTCCTCGAAAGATCGCGAAAAACAAGCAATTTCGTCAAGGGATCGCGAATGAAACACGAATTCCCCCCTCTCAGAAAATCGCGAACTTCCCCTAGAAGATCACGAACACGCGAATTTCCTTAAAAGATCGCGAAAAACACGCGAATTTCGTCAAAGGATCGCAAAAATCACGCGGTTTCCATCAAAAGATCTCGAGAAAAACGTCAGTTTCGTCAAGCGATCGAAATAAAACGCGAATTCCATTAAAAGATCGCGGAAAAATGCGAATTTCCCCCTAGAAGATCGCGAAAAACACACGAATTTCGTCAAAGGATCTCGAAAAACACGGCAATTTCGTCAAGGGATCGTGAAAAACACGTGGTTTCCTTCAAAAGATCGCGAAAAAATGCGAATTTCCCCCTAGAAAATCGCGAAAAAGAAACGCGAACTTCCCTCAGAAGATCGCGAAAAACATGCGAAATTTCTCAAAAGATCGCGAAAAAATGCGAAATTTCTCAAAAGATCGCGAAAAACATGCGAAATTTCTCAAAAGATCGCGAAAAACACGCGAAATTTCTCAAAAGGTCGCGAAAAACACGCGAATTTTCTCAAAAGATCGCGAAAAACACGCGGTTTCCATAAAAAAAAAAACGCGAGAAAAACGTCAGTTTCGTCAAACGATCGAAATAAAACGGGAATTCCATTAAAAGATCGCAAAAAAGCGAAATTCTCCTAGAAGATCGCAAAAAAGCGAATTTTCTCAAAAGATCGCGAAACGCACGCGAATTTCCTCAAAGGATCGCGAAAAACACGCAAATTTCGTCAAAGGATCGCGAAAAACACGCAAATTTCGTCAAAGGATTGCGAAAAACACGCAAATTTCGTCAAAGGATTGCGAAAAACACGCAAATTTCGTCGCGAAAAACACGCGGTTTCCATCAACAGAAAAAATGTCGGTTTCGTCAAACGATCGAATTAAAACCGAATTCCATTAAAAGGACGCGAATTTCCCCCAGAAGATCGCGAAAAAGAACGCGAATTTCGTCAAACTTTCACCTTCAAAGAAATCGATTACCGCTGTTCTAAAAGAATAAATTCAAAACTTGTTATATTTTTTCTTGTATGTTGCGTTTAGCATTATTCTTTTTTTTACCTTTTAAAAATTTCTTTAAGATTTATCATGTATCTGATCTACATAAGTGTTTGGGGTTTGACTAATCTCTGTTTATATGACCATTGATTACTGCATAAAAAAGTTGATTGTCTATTTTGTATTCAAACTTACGAAATCAGTAAGCAATATATTGTGAATACCGTGCAATTTTAGCTCTAACAATTAGATTTTAATAGAGTAAAAAAAAAAATTTGTCTCCAAATTGGGCATTAAAAATTGGAGTGTGCATACCATATAACGATGCAGCACATGAAAGCAACAACAACAACAACAAAATGGCAAATCCTTACAATTTTTGGACTCCTTGGATTTTTCTTCCCAACTCTGTATGAACCCTGCGTTACGTATTTCCTAGATATACTGAAAACACACGTACACACATGTTCAGTTTGAGGTCTGAACGAACCAAAATTTCCAAGCGCGTATAAAAGTTTGACCCGGCCCGTGCAGGAAAAAAAAATGGCCCAGCCCGACGGAATTTCTACAAAACATGGATTTTTGCGGTGATATGGTTACAAATTGTTTAGTGCGAGGAGTTCTGACCAAAAATACTTATTTTAGCTTTATTTTTTTCATGTGTATAATCTTCAATTTTTAAAGAAGCGTCCTAGGTACCAATATATATGAAAGGATAAAAAGCCTTTAAAATTCCAAATTTAAATTAAAATCCGAAGTTTCTTTCTCCTAACTTTAAATCTCATTCTAAAACCAGTTTTACCCCTTGTAACTTTGTTTCCCAGCAATACATCTTATTACTTTCAGATATCATTTAGGACGATTCTTAAAAGTGAAACTGCTAATCTAAGCGCTTTTTGCAGGCATCTGTGGGTAGGGCTGATACGTCACAGTCCCTGGGAATTGTGCGGGTCTTGACCACAGATCAATCAAAACTTAATGAACCAATTAAATTAGATGTTCCTCCCAAATTAACAATTCTGCCCTCTGCTGGAAAATACTAGAATCTTCAGCATATTACCCAGAACACGCGCGAAAAACGAGGAATTTGGCTATTTGAGAGGCTAGCTAAACTTAAGGCCATGTAACCTCCCAAAATCTATGCTGTTGGCTCCGGGACCGGCGATCGACTCGCGAATCAGATGTATGATGAGCGCCTAATAAATGAGTTCGATTCGCATAAAGGTTCCCGAGTCAATTTCTCATCCAATCCCAGCTTAAGCATCATCTAGGACCAATACCACCTGGAATAACGTTACTTTATTATTACATATATATATATATATATTTAACGAATCTCTATTGTAAGTAAATGTTTCAGTTATCATTAATATGTATCGTTACTTCCTATTTCATGTATTGGAGACTTAAATCTTAAAAAGTGCTATTCAATAAAATCTTCTAAGACGAAATCCCATAGAAAAGAATAAAAATGTAGACAAGTTTCGTTCGTAGCAGATGTAAAAAAAATGTATTACCGTAATTTCGGGAAGCAGCGGCGCGGCGCATATGCGTTTAAAAGTTAAAAATATCTTATAGCGCTTTCAGGGATGTAAGACCTGCGCCAAACCGTTTTCTTGCTCCAAGCTGCTACAAAACAGCTATTTTTTTCCATTTTGCACCAAAACGTATTTAGTGCCAAAATGAAATTTGGCACGATTTCGTCGATCCGAGAAACAACAAAAAAAGAATTCGTTTTTAACCTTTTTCTCGGCCGCTAATTGCGTCTAAATCAAAAGATCTAAAAAAATACGCGATGTTTGTCAAATGATCACTAAAAAACATGGATTTTGTCAAAAACGAACAAAACGCGGTCAAAAGATCGCGAAAAAGCGCGATTTCGTTTAAAGATCGCGAATAAAATGCAAATTTTATCGAAAGATCGCGAAAAACGCGCAAAATTTGTTGAAAGATCGCGAAAAACGCACAAAATTTGTCGAAAGATCGCGAAAATTTCGTCAATAGGCAGAGTTGCTACACCACCTGGAGAACCTGGAAAAGTCAGGGAATTAGAAAATTGGCCAAATTAGTCAGGAAATTTCAATATTTTTTTCGAAATGTGGAAAAGTCGGGGAATTTGATAAAATTTGGTTGTGATCGCCATGAAAGTATCGTCTTTAAGATACCAGAGATGAAAATCTTGCATATTTTGGAAAATTCCACTTCAAAAAAAAAAAAAAAAATCCTACTTTCATCCTCTGCTATCCCCATTCCCACCGTATCCTACTTTTATCCTCTGCTATCCCCATTCCCACCGTCCAGCATAGCAGATAGTTTGCAATTTTTAAAACTCATTATTACAGATTTTTTTTCATGTTATAATAATTATCATAAGGCTCAATCCCCCTACTGAAATGTCTGCTTCATTTTTCGCTTTGCCCCCCGTCCCCGCATACAGTTTATCTGGACATTAGTGATTTTGTGATACAGTTGAAGTTAATGGTGGCTCAGTGCACAAATATTGTGTAGCAAGTTCCAATAGTTTGTTGGAAACTTAATTATTAAAGTGAGAAATTCCATTTGTTTCCTGAGAGCAGTTTTTGTAAAAGAGCCTTTAATCTGCAGTATTCAGGAAATTTTAGTGTTTTAGAGTGATGCAGTATTTGTTTTACCGTCAGCGTGTCCACTACGCACTACACCGCTACACTAGAATTTTCGTGAAATGCATCTGGAAAAATCAGGGAATTTCATTCTCCTGTATCAGTAGCAACCCTGAATAGATCGCGAAAAACACGTGAATTTTGCCAAAGGTTCGCTAATTTCGTCAAAAAACGAACAAAACACGGTCAAAAGATCATGAAGAACGAGATTTTGTTAAAAGATGGCAACCCCCCCCCCCCTGGCTAATTACGTCTAAAGGTCGCTATAAACAACAAATTTCGTCAAAAGATCGCGAAAAACACACATTTCGTCAAAAGATTGCGAAAAACACACATTTCGTCAAAAGATCGCGAAAAACACACATTTCGTCAAAAGATCGCGAAAAACACACATTTCGTCAAAAGATCGCGAAAAACACACATTTCGTCAAAAGATCGCGAAAAAAACGTGAATTTTCTCAAAGGATAGCTAACTTCGCAAAACAAAACGAGGTCAAAAGATGACGAAAGAACGCGAATTTCGTTAAAAGATCGCGAAAAAAAACTCAAATTTCATGAAAAGGTCGCAAAAAACCGCAAATTTTGTCAAAA
This sequence comes from Maratus speciosus, assembly GCA_963932465.1. Classification (NCBI taxonomy): domain Eukaryota; kingdom Metazoa; phylum Arthropoda; class Arachnida; order Araneae; family Salticidae; genus Maratus; species Maratus speciosus. Next base: position 500,890,184 of record OZ010796.1, read on the forward strand.
GATTTCGGAAACATGCTAATTTCGTCAAAAGATAACGAACAGCACACCAGGGGTGATTCTATTCCGAATTTTCCGAAAAATTAAGGCAGTCATTTCCGAAAATTAAAAAAAAAATCGATCATAAATCCGAAAATTCGAACATAAACTCTATCGTGAATTTCGACAAATGGTCACCAAAAAAATCCAATTTCTTCAATCGTTCGAAGAAAAATTGCCAGCGAATTTTTCAGAGAATCGCGGGAAAACGGCAAATTTCGTCAAAGGATCGCTAAAAAATGACAAATTTCACCACTGGATCGCTGAAAAATGGCAAATTTCACCACTGGATCGCTGAAAAATGGCAAATTTCACCACTGGATCGCTGGAAAATGACAAATTTCACCACTGGATCGCTGGAAAATGGCAAATTTCACCACTGGATCGCTGGAAAATGGCAAATTTCACCACTGGATCGCTGGAAAATGACAAATTTCACCACTGGATCGCTGGAAAATGACAAATTTCACCACTGGATCGCTGGAAAATGACAAATTTCACCACTGGATCGCTGGAAAATGACAAATTTCACCACTGGATCGCTGGAAAATGGCAAATTTCACCACTGGATCGCTGGAAAATGGCAAATTTCACCACTGGATCGCTGGAAAATGGCAAATTTCACCACTGGATCGCTGGAAAATGGCAAATTTCACCACTGGATCGCTGGAAAATGGCAAATTTCACCACAGGATCGCGACAAAACGGCAAATTTCGTCAAATGATCACGAAAAAACAAATTTCGTCAAAAGATTGCGAAAAAAAGGCAAATTTCGTCAAAAGATTGCGAAAAAAAACGGCAAATTTCGTCAAAAGATTGCGAAAAAAACGGCAAATTTCGTCAAAAGATTGCGAAAAAACGACAAATTTTGTCAAGATGGCGAAAAAAAGACAAATTTTGTCAAGATGGCGAAAAAAAGACAAATTTCGTCAAGATTGCGAAAAAAACGACAAATTTTGTCAAAAGATTGCGAAAAAAACGACAAATTTTGTCAAAAGATTGCGAAAAAAACGACAAATTTTGTCAAAAGATTGCGAAAAAAACGACAAATTTTGTCAAAAGATTGCGAAAAAACGGCAAATTTTGTCAAAAGATTGCGAAAAAAACGACAAATTTCGGCAAAAGATCGCGAAAAAAAACGGTAAATTTCGTTAAAAGATCGCGAAAAACTGCAAATTCCGTCAAAACATAAAAAAAATCAAATTTCGTCAAAGGGGTGCGAAAAAAAAACCAGTTAGTACTGGGAATGGATTCAACCCCACCCCTTTCTCTCCTCCCTGTTGTTACCTTTCAGATTTTTTTTTTTTTTTTTTTACTCAGAATCATTCCTGCAGCACACTGATGTCATCAAAGGATCGTGAAAAATATGCGAATTTTGTCAAAAGATCACGAGGAATATGCGAATTTTGTCAAAAGATCGTGAAAAATACGCAAATTTGTTATTTATTAGTATTAGAATTTTAATTTGCTGCAAAAACAGCTTTTATTGCTACAAAAATAGATTTTAGGGGCTGTACTTATATAACGTTATCAACTTTTTGGACCCCCTACCTCCAGGCAATGAGATCGTTATCAATGTCTAAAAATTCTTTTGATTTTTGGAGTGATATGCAAGTATGGTTACATATATTTTTTTCAAATTTTATTGATTCACAATGAAGAGAAGTCAATAAAATGTAATTTTATTTATGAAATAAAATAACACTTAAAAGAAATAGTTACTATTTTAATAGTAATCTTTTTTTTAAACATAATGCGTTCAAGAGTAATAATGTTTTCTTGCACTTCACCCCTCAAGGGGTGGGGGCAAACAGAACTTCTTATCAACAAAGCAGATGGACAAAATTCTTTCTCTTTTATTTACTAGTAAACACAAAGTATCATTTCAAATGTACTTCACATATGGTTTCTCGAACAGCGGATTATATATGCATACACATATGACAGAAGAATAAGAATGCCAAACATTGGGGTATTCCATATTTTGGAATTAAATAATTTTATAATAATTTAAAAATTTTAATAACTTTGTATTCTCATAAAAATAGATAACAAACTAAATAAAGTTAGATACAATTTTCATATAAAGACCAAGTTACAAATCATAGAAAATTTTGTGTGACAAATGATATCGATAGCAAAAGACAAATCCCCCCCTATCAATATCTTACGATATCATGTGCCAGAACCTCCCCCCCCCCCCTAACATAACGTTATATATGCACAGCCCCTTACTGAGCACAAAATCCGATTTTTGCTGTTCCAAAACGGCTTTAGTGCACTTTCATCCCTGCGCTTTTGCTAAAAATCGATCATCAATATGAAAATTTGAATTTAAAAAATTCGCAAATTTTGACAAATTATCGCCGATTTTTTTTTTTTTTTTTTTTTTTTTTGTCAATTATTCACAGAAAAAATAGCTAATTTCGTCAAAGAATCATGGAATAACCACAAATTTTGTCAAAAGATAACCGAAAAAGCAAGAATTGTTGTATATATTTTATATATCCCTGCAATACAACTACCAAATATACATTTTTTAGTCTTATCAACTTATAACGTGAGTTTAACAAAAATCATTTCTCTTTATTTTTACCATAAGCCTAAAGTAATGCTCAAAATATTATCCTTTTAAAAGTATCTATGAATATTTCTTACTAATTTAATTATTCAAATATCTCTTTCCTTTCCACCTGCTTCTCATCTCAATCACGTTTGCTTTTGACTTTCAGTATCACGTTTTTAGCTCACGCATAACGACACCATATCTGCTTTCCTCTAGCTTTCCATCCTTAGGGGCAAAGCGGTTCCAGGAATATAACCGCTTTGCTTAGGGGCATGTATTATTAAATGGATGAAGCACGCAGGCTTTTTAACATAGGCTGCGAGGGATCGAGTTAGACATGGGAATCTTGGGTAATTGCAGTCAAAGCAGGTGTGCAATAATAGGCTCTTTATCACATTTTGGCGCGTTGTTTTTATTTCTGTTAGATTATTTCGTATTTGATAGAACCGATCAGCGAAAAGTAAACAATATAACTGAATGTTTAATTATTTTGCTTGCGATGATAATTTGGTGTCGCATCTGTAGTATTTTTAAAACTCCATTTTAGAAGTTTTTATCTTAATTGAATGATTATCTGCAGGGATGCCGCGGACGCGCTATAGCGCGTAAATTACGCGAAAAATCGGAGACGGGACGCAAAAAAAATAGCTCTTACGCGTCCCGTGGGACGCGTAATTTCGTCAAAAGATCGCGTAAAAAAGCCGATTTTCGTCAAAGAATCGCGAAAAAAAGCGAAAATCTCATCAAAATATAGCACAAAAACAGCGATTTTCGTAAAAGGGCCTCGAAAAAATAGCGTATTCCGTCAAAGGATCGCGAAAAAAAAAAAAAGCGTATTTCGTCAAAAAATCGCGGAAATAAGCGCAAATTTCATCAAAATATCGCGGAAATAAGCGCAAATTTCATCAAAATATTGCAAAAAAACGCGATTTTCGTAAAAGGACCGCGACAAATTAGCATATTTCGTTAAAAGATCGCGAAAAAATAGCTTATTTCGTCAAAAAATCGCTAAAAAAAGCAGAATTTTGTCAAAGGAATCGCGAAAAAAGCGCAAATTTCATCAAAATATCGCGGAAAAAAGCCTATTTTCGTCAAAGGATCGCGAAAAAATAGCGTATTTCGTCAAAGGATCCCCAAAAAATAGCGAGTGTCGTCAAAAAATAGCGTAAAAAAGCCAATTTTCGTCACAGGATCGCAAAAAAACACAAATTTCGTCAAAATATCGCGGAAAAACGCTATTTTCGTAAAAAGGCCGAGACAAAATAGTGTATTTCGTCAAAAGATCGCGAAAAAATAGGACGGAATATAACGGAAAAAACACGATTTTCGTGACAGGTTCGCGAAAAAATAGCGGATTTCAGCAAAAGGATCTCGGAAAACGCGAATTTCGTCAAAGTAACGCGGAAGAAACGTGAATTTAGCCAAAGCACCAAAAAAGATGTGCAAACTAAACTTATAGGTAGAAAATTCATAAAATGGGATTTAATTTTTTTTTTTGAGATTTTTAAAAATACAGCATGATTTCAATGTACTTTGATAATGTATTCAGTAGGTGAAACAGTGAAAAATCCCCCCCCCCCCCCCCCTTCTTACTGCATTGAAATGTCTCCCGCCTTCAGAACATTTAAGATTTGATGCTTATTAGTGATTTAGGTGTAAATTTCCCTTCCAGGGAAAATGTCTGATTCAACACAGATCTATGCTGACAAATAATTCAGTGGGAAGTATAATGAAAGCACCCATTCATTCAACAAAAAGTACACCTTTACTTAACATAAATATTCCTTTTTTCAGCAAAAATAGTCTTGCCCCTTTTTAAAAGAAATGCGAACATTAGTGATACTTGTCAGTGGAACTTGGTATCTTCTACTCTCAAATAAATATTATTTTACAATTAAAATTGTATCTTGAATTTTTACTTTTAAAAAAGTAAAGAAAATTTCTCTTAATATTTTTTAAAAATATCTTATTTGAGTGCAAATAATACTGGTTTTAATTCATTATTTAATTATTGTTAAAACAATAATTAATGCATTTCATTTACCTTTTCCAAATAAACAAGTTTCATTTATTCCTTTAAAATATAAATTATTGATGGGGACCCGCTTTTGTAAAAAAGGGACCCAGATTTTTGGAAATCCTGGGTCCCGGGGACCCAGGTTTTTTCAAGTACAGCGGCATCACTGATCTGAAAAGAAATACTTCAGATTGATATTTGTATTTAATTTCAATGTAAATCATTCGAATATTACTTATAAAAGCAGAATTGGAGAATTCAGGAAATAAAATTTGTTAGCAATGAATAAATTTTTAAACATCTGAAAATAAAAAATGTTTAAAAATAGATCTTGTTAAAATTAAATACTGGATTTTCACACATTTTTGTTAAAAGTTATTTATTTTTTATTTAAAACCAAATGAAACCACATTCTTTATAAAGTAATTATTTAAACAGGACTAATTATAAATACTTTTAGCAATGCAAAGCTATAGTAATATAATCTGCATTCCAGAAGACAGCAGATTTAAATTATTATTAATAACCCAAGTTAGTTAAAGTGCATTCATTTTTCTTTTTTTTTGGGGGGGGGGGGGGGATTTTGAATAATCTAATGCCTGAACTTGAATTGCAGTGTTTAAATATCTAAACGGTAATCAAATTTTTCACACACAAAAAAAAAAAAATCGTAAGAAAATATTCTTTTGGCATTATTATTTTGAGTTTTGGACATAATTTTGATTTATTCCTTTTTTGTTGGGTGGGAGAGTGATAAATAAGGTTTTACAGCTGTGACTAGTAAATATATTGTTTCTTTAACAGCGATCCATAGTTATTTATTATATGCATGTTCCTCCACATCCAAATTGTTGTGAAATTTTATTTTCATACAACATGAATATGTATTTGAAAGCAGAATTTACATTTCTGAAATTGGATATTGTAAGAAAAATATATATATTACATTAAAATTTTGAATGTGTTATATGTAGTCAAAATAGGTTTTTACAGTAAATGTATTTCCACCAAGTCGTAGATTTTTAAGGGCCTACAGTTAAGATTTAAAAATTTCCAGTAAGAAGAGAGTATTACCCAAAAAGTTTTGAACAATGGATATATAGTATTTATTCTATTCCCTGCCCCCCTTCATATAGTTTGACAAGAATTCTTTTTAATTTCTTAGGAGAGAGAAAAAAAAAAAAAAAGCTGTCCCCGTAGAATTTTTGGTACTTTTCGGTTAGCCGGGCGCCAGTGTTATACATACATAAATATGTATATATACACAACATATGCATATAATACATATATGTATGTATATATAACACTGGTGCCCGGCTAACCGAAAAGTACCGAATTTATTTGTATTCCTGACACTTTAAAAGAGAAGGCTGCGATTTTACATGTGTTAGCATGAAAGTGCTAATAGTACTAAAATCACTGCACTGATTATCAAATTTCATAGACCATATTTAGAATTATATTGATAATTGCTATAGCTTCTATTGTTCATAGGTAGTTGAATAGGTACTTTTCGGTTAGCCGGGCGCCAGTGATTTATATACATACATATATGTAAATATACATATATATTTTCATATATATATGTGTGTGTATATATACAATATTTGTATATGTAAATATATGTAAATTTACATATATGTATGTATATAAATATGTATATAATACACTGGCGCCTGGCTAACCGAAAAGTACCATTGAATATTATAGCTTTCATATATGTGTGTATATATATATATATTTCTTTTTCTACATTTCGCCACTTATCAATACGAATCTTTCTGACACAAAGCCCCTTTCATTTTACATTCGTAAAATTTTCTGTATATATTTTCAACATGAAGTAAGCGAACAGCATTTTTCAGTACTTGTGATTATTAGACTGATTCTGTATCCCGTTCTTAATTTTCATGTTGCGAAAATAATTTATGAATAATTGTCAAGTGAAGTATTTGACAAATGCTTCATTTTTATAAGAAAACGAAAAACAGTTCCATTCCTTTGAATCTGTTATTGACAAGTTCCGTGTCTCTAATTACGACTTCATTAATGTACTAGAAACTAGCAACTTTAGATTTGAGAATAGCCATTATAAAAAATTTTTATAAATTGAAATCAGTTATTCCAAATATCCCCCCCCCCCCCCCCCCCCAAGGAAAAATAAATTTACATATTGCTGTTATCCATTTAATTAGTCACTAAGACAATTATACTATATTGTTAGCCAAATCGCAGAAACTGCAGATTATTTAACTTTTTATGTATCTGACAAAAGTTGAAAGTTACTAATAAGCTATACATGCAGGGCCTGATTAATGCACGGGCCTCGGCCCACCAATTTCAGGGGCCCACAAATTATGTGGCTGATTTTTTTTTCCTCTTAATCAAATACTTTTCACATAATATTGATTTATAAAAAATGAAACGTAAAATTTAAATATTCTGAATGACTCAATAAAATTTTTAGAAACTTTTAAATTAGTATGTTGGTAGCCAAAGTAACATACTGTTGTAAACATGAAAACACTATGTATTTCAGCATATATTTTTAAAAGATAATATGTATGAATTACACAGATTTTACTAATCTAATTATTTTACTCACACAGATTATGCAGAAATAATTTTATTTATTTGATAATGTTACATTTTATTTTAAATTAATCCACATTTGTGTGCCAATTTCGAAGGTTCCAAGGACTAAATTGGCCTGCAGGCCATAGTTTGTGCATCCCTGCTTTAAATTTACATGTTTATTATTAATTAAATAGGTGTTGGGCAAAATAAAATAAGTTGTGTTGCTTTGGGTTAGACAAAATCCAACTAACCTTGACTGTAGATCACTGTTTTTGTTTTGAATTTATTTTCATCAAACTATAAATTTAATTGGCAATATTTATACAGAAATTAAAATGACAAAAGAAAAATTATAATGCAACCAAGAGTAGTTTAATAATTGATATATTTTAAACAAAATTTCATTGATATTACTTTTTATCTGTCACATATGTCTGTCTATATATTATCTGTCACATTTTTAAATATGAATGCATGATACTTGCAAGCATAATTATTGAAGGGATTTTTAACCAAACAGTTCTTTTTAATAAAATATGCAATATGAACTTCAAAATGTTCACTGTTTTACTTAAAAGGTGACTAAAAATAATAAAAGAGATGTTAAAAGTTAAAAATATACATTTTATTTAAAAACTTCTTAGTACTTTCAGGCTTTACCAAGCCCTTCATCAAAGAATATTATAATAACTAATTGCTGTTTATTTATACAAATACGTCACTTCGTTTTCTGATGAAGGGCTTGGTAAAGCCTGAAAGTAGTACTAAGAAACAAAACGAAGTGACGTATTTGTATAAATAAACAGCACTTTAAAATATTCTCTGATGAAGGACTTGGGAAAACCTGAAAACACTAAGCAGTTTTTAAACAAAATTTATATATTTTTAACCTGTAACATCTCTCTTATTATTTTAGTTGCCTTTTAAGTAAAACAGTGAACTTTTTAAAGTTCATATTACATATTTCAAATTTCAGGAATTTGTTGACTATTTAACTTTTATGAATTCAGCTAATGTTAAACCACTTACTAATAAGGTATATAATGTTTAACATTAATCTCTATACCATATTTTATGTATAAAATTAATAGTTTTGTTTAATTTATTTTTAATTATATATGCAGAGCATGATGAAAAAAAAAAGTACTGTAATATCCTGCAATGTTTTTTTAAAACTTTGTTTGCAACTAAAATAATTTAGCAAGGATATTATCATCCATATGTAGCATGTAAAAAGAGTTTTGCCCCTTTTTACAAAATTCTTTACCTTAATTGAAAAATGAAAAACGTTATTTCATTCCATTTTAAAGCTTCTTTTTTTTTTTTTTTAAATAAGATCACCTGCCAAGTTTATCCATTTACTAATAAAAATGAATTCAGGAATGTGTCAGAAAATAATATCCAGTTTGAATCTAAGAACAGTAAAATATGCGAAAATAAGTTTATTTATTTACTTACTTTGTTAGTTAAAATATACATGACCCCTCCCCCATAAGCTGGAATTATGAAATATTTTCTGTCTTTGAAAACAACTCCAATATTTTAATAAAAATTCTTTGGAAATAAAAAGAATTCCAATTAACGTATACATCAGTATTTCGTGCTATGTAACATTTAAACAGATTTTATTTCTCTTGATAAAAATGTTAGGAAACTCAGAATTATAAACAGAATATAAATTACTAAAGTAAAATTTACATTTAAATTATTAAATTATGTTTTGTTATTGTACAAAATTACTTAAAATTATCGGGTTTTGGAAACGAAACTTTTCCTCTGGACGATTTGGGATCACAAAAACATTTTGCTGAATGTCAAAAGAAAAAATTTCCACTAACAATGGAAAAGCTTACTATTACAAACATCTTTTGTACAACTGATCCGCCCGATGTCCACAGGACCAGGGGGGGTACCATTCGTGCGATGCACCAACTGCAAAGATTTCTTAACTGCTCGCGCATTACGTCACGTGGCGGACAGATTCGCCTCGCTTCGCTCTTTTCAATAGTATTCTGTATGCCGTTCTGCGATGGAATTTTTTTTCTGTGAATGATTTTTATTATTCTATTATTTTAAGACTTTCTAAAAAAAAACCTAGTGAATGCACTATATCAACATGTTCTACTAACTCTCGGAGTACACGTATACAAATTTAAAAATACAGTACAAAGTCTCAAATCCGGAATTCTTGAAAGCCGGGCATATTGTTAATTGACGATTATTATTCTAGAGAACGAAAAACACTAAAATAGCAGAGGCCAAATTTACTATATTAGGCTGCAATTTTAAAGCCGAATTCCTTTTACGAACATCAAAAAATTCTGCAGAACGTGAAAATTTCCAAAAATTGCGTAAAAGAATAGCGAGAAATTCCGAATAAACTTACATGAAAGTGAAAAAAAGAAAAAGAGGACAGCATATACTATATTGGACTAAAAGATTAAAACCGGACTTCTTTCACAAATGCAGACAAATCACCATGAAATGGAAAGAAAAAAAAAAAATCAGTTCAAAACTCGCAGAGGAGAAAATTTATTATATTTGGCTAAATGTTGGTAACCGAGTTCCTTTTACAAATCTCAAAACTCTAAAATTCGTATAAAAAACTCGCGAAAAATGCAAACTCCAAATAAACGTTATTGAAAAAATAACAAGAAATACTATACTGGGCTAAAAAATAAAGCGGGATTCCTTTTATTCAGATGGGAAAATCGCCGCAAAATTTAAAAAAAAAAAAAAAAAAACCCCGCAAAATTAAAAGAAAAATCTTTTGTTGTTATAATTTTTTTAACTTAAAAAAAAAATTCCTCTATTAAAATATTTGTTCTAGCATTATCTTTTTTCCGGTTTTCGACGGATTTACACGTTTTAAGGGTAGGAGATACCGAAAAACATGTTTTTACAAAATATCTATACGCGATAAATATAATATAATATTTATCGTGTACAGATATTATATAATATATATATATAATATAATCTATAGATATTATATAATATAATACACGATATGCGGACGGACGTCCGCATATCATGTGTCTCATTATATCATCGAAAAAAACTACTAAGTTATGCACAGAATTGAACCAAATTTCATATAAGTGTTTCCTGTGATGGTGCTGTAGTAGCGATTTTTGTGCCATTTTCAATATTCTATCATCGAAAAGTGTTCATCGTGCATCGAAAGTTATGCACAGAATTGAACAGAATTCCATGTGTATGTTTTTGACTATGGCCAGCAGGTCCAGGTTGAATTTGGGGATATTCCGCCTGGAGGGGGCGCTGTAATAGCGATTTTTGTGCCATTTTCATTATTGTTTCATCGGAAAGTATAGGTTTGAACCAAACTTCATACATATGTTTTTGACTATTGACGCCAAGCCGTAGTTGAAAATGGATATGTAACCTTCGAAGGGGGTGCTGTGATAACGATTTTCTCAATTTTTCGTAGTTCTGTTGTACATTTGCTGCTGATGCAGTGACATGCATTTCGTTTCTAGCTGACCCGGCGATTCGCAAACAGAATAACGATAATACTTACTTTATTAAATATTATGTTCGAGTTACTCTGATTAATAAAATGAAGAAGGAATTTAAGATGAAAATAAATGTAGGGTTGAGGTATAAGCCGTGAGGTATATACCTACAAGCCGTGCTTAATTTGCACCGGAGCTCAGCTTCGCTACTTCTTTATTTTTAGTGGAAATTTAAATATTGGTCTGAATTCATTTGCGCTCAATCCGGATTTCAGCGAAAATAGTGTTTCTAAAAAATCAATGCCTAAATTTTATTTTTCTTTCCCTCCCATCTCCAATCTTTTGCGTTCTGTCCTACCAAAGCACTTACGTATGTGACATACGTGTGTGTCATGTGTAGTATTTTATTTAATCATTTCATTATGGCGATGAGGAATGTCAAAATTAGTCGCAACTGTTTCTACCATTTTTAATCGCTGCTTTTTGTTCGTGTTTTTAAAATATTCTCTCTGATAAACTTTCTAGCTCTGCGTGGTACTTAATTTTCTCCGACACAGGAGCGCTGCTCCAGTACTTCTTTATTTTTAGTGAATATTTAAATATTAGTCAGAACAGACCGCAGTTTATAAATACTGCGCACCAATGTCAAGTTCTTGACGAGTAGGATTTTCTGAAAATTCCCCACTCCTGATTTTAATGTTTATGCTCTGGTCATTTATTAGAATTTATTATGCATTAATGCCTAAAGATATGTCAAAATATATTATACATATATATATATAATTTCTTTTTGAGGAAGACGAAATTGCTGTAAAATTTGTAAATAATGTGTAAAATAAAAATATGCATGTGTGTGTGTGAGGGGAGGGGGTTTGTTATACACTTAGTTGTTATTACTGCAGAATATTAGGGCTCTGGTAGATTTTTTTTTTTTTTTTTTTCCCCCCTAGAAACTAAGCCCTGTGTATATATATATTGTTACAGATATTTGAATCATATTGATGTGCATTTGAAACTAATGAATTTAAAAATTGAATTTTGTTTATTAAAGAGGATCAATGATTTTGCTACCTGATAAAAAATATAGAGTGTAAAAAGTATTAGTCACATATTGATTTATTGAAAGTATGATAATGGTTCTTACTTTTTTTTCCCTTTCTATTTTTTGAAAATGTTAATTCATTGTTCAATCTGTATATCTCCAAAAATTTTCTTTCTATTGTTTCTTATTTGTATAGAGAAATGTTATATTCGATGTGTTTTATAAGATAACATGGACATTTTAGAACCGAAGTTGTTTTAAATTTTTCAGTTTTTGCTGAAATTTTGTATATATGAAATAACGATATTGCTATTTGTATATCATAATGTAAAAGATATGTATAGTACATATTTTTTTTCATAATAGAATTAGTCTATTTATAGAGTAATATTTTTGTATTATTTTGATCCTGAAGAAGCATAGTGACATTCGAAATTTTTTTGAAAACTTATATCTAGTAATCGGACAATGCATTATTGTTAAAAGTTTTGATGCGTGACCTTTTTTTTATTTATTTTGTTTGATAATTCTAGTCATTTTATTACTACTGCTGTATCATCATATTCATATAATTCATTTTATTTTGGAATAGTTTAAAAGTTTTCATTTGTACTTTTACGCATTAAAAATTTAATTTTTTTCGCGAATTTACTCAAGTATTTGAATGTAAACAAACGTATCGCGATATTATTTAACAATTATGTATTTTATATTTAATTAATTCCAATCAGTGTTTGAATAAATTAAGGAAAGTGATTTCGTTCAATTTGCTTTGGAAGATCTGCTTTTTAAAAATTTATTTACTCCATATTCCGTTCTTTTACGCATCCCTTTACATTCTTACGGCTGGTCGAACTCCGATCTTGTCCGCCACATGACGTAACAGTCCTGCTCTGCTCTGATTGGCTATCCTTCAAATGGAACAACCTTATGTTAGAAGAACCTTGCACAGGACAAAAGTACACAGATAAGCCCACCAATCAAACAGAAGAGGGAGAAATTGAAATATTTTTTACATCGCCAAAGGTTGCTATAGTCACTTTGCCAACCGCCAACTTTTGGCAGCCTACAGGTGACATCGTTTTTCCCGAGATGCAACACAGCCAACGTTGTCACCTTCGGCTAGCCGTGCTTCATCCATTTAATAATACATCCATGTTAGGGCATCCCACACAGGCGACTAGACTCTGGCCGTCCACAAAACGCAAGTCTTCTCTGATTGGCCCGTAAGACAGACCATTTCTATCAAAAAATCTAAGCGAATCTCATTCATTGAGCATGCGCTAAAAATGTTTATGGAGCGGAGCCGCAATGTTTACATTTTGTCTCGACGAAGCAGAGTTATCTGCTTAAATTTGAAATTTATTTGTTGTCGTCCATTATTTAGATATTTTGATTCTGTAATGAGGAATTTGCACACATGGGGGATTTGATCATTTATATATTTTTCTGATAGTTCCACATCCACAGTTTTCAAAAATATTCTCAAAAACGCGAAAAAAATATCTATACTATTAAATAATTAGTCCTAAAAGTAAGCTAAAATCACGTCGCTCCAAATCGGGGCGTGACTTACTATGACGTCACAGTTCACGACAGCCAAGCGGAACGGAAAGAAAAGAGATACTAAGCTTTGGAAATAAAGGTTCGAAATTTTTAAACTACTGATTTTACAAATTTGGTTCTTTCGCATCTGGATGTTATTTTGTACGTTGATTTATAAAATGTCAATTTGAAAAATAAAAAAATGAGCGCTAAGTTTAAGAAAAAATCGATTTTTAAACTCATTAAAAGTCTTTTCACATAGAGAGAGTTGACGGGACATTGTTAAAATTAGGAAAAATAAAGAACTGATCGCTTTTAAACTTTGACGTTGTTTTTAATGCATAATAAAGAATTTATAAATTTAAGATGAGTTGATTTTTAATGGTGTGTGTGTGTGGGGGGGGGGGGGGGGAGTTTTCTCTTTTCTTCTTCAGATCAACTGTTTATTGCGTTTTAAATGCGATTTTTCATTTAACACTCAAATAAATATTATTTTTTAACATTAGATATTTGAAAGAGTGGGAAATGCAGAGGGAGGGGAGGGTCATCCGGGGAGGAGCTATTTTCTAAATTTTGAGTACACACCTCACGTGACATATCGTTAGAAATGTGTATGAAAACTTATTCATATTATGCACATCCGTTGCCCCTACCCCCCCCCCCCCACTTCGCCCCCTGGGGGTACTTTTGTAAATTTTTAGGTTTTTTACAAGAATTTGCTGTGCGTGCGCAGCACGTGGTGCTATACGATGCCGCAGGCAGCGGGGATGTGGTTCACGGTTTTTTTTTTCCTGTTGATTTTTTTTTTTTTTTTTTTTTTTTTTTTTTTTTTTTTTTAAGATTATGCAGTATTGTCGAAGCACGCCTGCTACACGGTGTCATAGGCAGCGGGACCTAAAGTATTTTTATGTTGAAAAGTAAAAATTTAATATTAAATTTTTTTTGAGTATTTTCAATATTTTTACGTTTTATAATCTCTATTAAGACATGACAAAATATTGTTTCGAAATAAATCCTTTATTTTTTAAACCTAGTCCCTAACTTAATAAAAATGTACACTTACCCAATAAAATTTTTATTTACTTCCTGAATTCCTGAAATAAAAACTAACATATTTGTGTGTGTCATATCTTAGACGTTTCTACGTTTTACCTATTTAATCATCAATAAAATAGGGTTATTGCTTACTAATCTTTACAGATACAATATACGTATGAAATCTACTACAGAGTGTTTTTGTTTGTTTTTAAATACGAATGAGTACATTATAAATATGAATGCTTTTTTTTCTCTTGAGTAACTATTTATCCAATCAATTAATGTTCTAAAATAGTAATATTTAAACAAAATCAAACATAAAGTTACTGAAAAATGATCTTCACAAGATCAAAGGGATGATGTATTAGATAAATTAGGATTTTTCTTGTCATCTCTCTTCATAGCTTTAGTCCATGATTTTCTAATGGCAGTGTCTTTTGGCACACAGAAAAACAACTTTTCGCTAGAAGTTACTGGTTGTATTAGTGCAGAGTGGTACAATACACTACAGTAAAACCTCCTTAAAGCGACCACGTTTCATTCTAATAAAAATTGAATTCGTTTCGAGAGGTGGCCTCTTAATGGAAGTCATGTTTAAATCTAGATTTTAATTGTTGAAAAAAAGTAGAAATAATGTTACTAGAATTTATTTTTCACATTAGGAAAAAATATAAAAATTTAAGTATCAAAATAAAAGTTAATTATATAAGTTAATTACTGCAGTGTTTAAAAATGAATGTATTGGCGTTTGCTTTGGTTTTACGATTTTATCTTTCATAACTTTTATTTCCAAATCCTTTCAAAGTTTTTTTTTTTTTTTTTTTTTTTTTGGGGGGGGGGGGGGGGGAACAAATAATATTTTCATTAATTTATCTATTTCTTTGAGAGTTTCCTAACACAATAGGATAGGGGAGTTTATTGATCGTTATTCTTAATTCGCCATCAGAGTTAACTTCGTTGTCTAAAAAGGCATAAAGGGGTTTAAACACTTAAAAGTTACCGGAATAAAAAAAAAAAAATTAAACTTAGTTTAGAAGTATAAAGACCCTCGGAATTATTTTTCTAACAAAACCTCCTTCAAGTGACAGGAAAAAACGGAATTTGTTTCCTTTTCTTCAAAGAAATTGGTCGCTCATGGAGAGAGGTCAGCTGGGATGGTCTCTGAATGGAAGTAAAATTAGTATTGAACCTACGGGAATAAATTTCGTTCAATGAAAAAATGATCGTTCAGGGAGGTGGTCACTTAATGGAGGTGATCGCTTAATGGAGGTGGTCGCACAGAGAGGTTTCACTGTATTTATAATATGACTTTGTGTTCTCAGTCATAATAATTTTAGAAACAGCAATATTTAAAAAAAATGAACAAGTTGAAAAGCGACGCACGTAAAGAATAACAGTCGTTTGTTGTCATGAACTGTGACGTCAGATGTATTACGGAGCGTTTTCGGGATACGGTAAATAGTGCGATATTAAAACAATCATAAATCAGTAATAAAAGCTCAAAATAAAAAAAATATGCAGGGTATCCTTCTTACTTTTTCATGTACTATTGTTTCGTGATAAAGTTAGAAAACGTGCAAATTCTCCATTAAAACTTTTTAAATCCATTATTATATTCTAAGTAAAAGAAGAGTCCTCATTCAGTGTGCAGTTATTTAAAGTTTTGTAATTTTGAAATCTGTAGTGTTAGAGGAATAGAATTATTGTTTATCTAGCCAGTAAAAATAAAGATGGATATTTTATTCTAATTCAGTTTCTGATATAACCGGCCAGCTGGTGTTACTTTTAGAAGCAGGAAGTGTAATTTTATTCTTCTGCTTTAAAAGCGTATGCCTGCAGGCCAAACTCAATTTGAACAACTGGCAATAAAATTTCATTTATGGATTATCCAAAAACAAATCGCGGAACTTCACTTGAATAACGATCAGGTAAACATTATATTTTTAATAAACCCAATTATCTTTGTTTTTTTATATCTAGTGTACTTTTAGAAGCAGGAAGTGTAATTTTATTCTTCTGCTTTAAAAGCGTATGCCTGCAGGCCAAACTCAATTTGAACAACTGGCAATAAAATTTCATTTATGGATTATCCAAAAACAAATCGCGGAACTTCACTTGAATAACGATCAGGTAAACATTATATTTTTAATAAACCCAATTATCTTTGTTTTTTTATATCTAGTGTAATTGTAAACGTCAATTACTTCTTATATATAAATAAGGTGTATAATGCATTACTTTTTCTAGAGTAATTTTATGACAAAAAGTTATCTAAATATAATATAGTTTATGTATTATATTTCCATTAATAGTTAACAAAATTAAATAAGTTTATTATAATGCTAAGTATAGTGCTTTTTTTTTTTTCAATTCTCTAACAACCCCTTAGAGGTTTAGATATGGAAAACTGGTATCATATATTTACACCTTCTAAAACTAAACTTTGTAGTTTTACAGAAAATCGTTTTATTATGCTCAATGTCCATTTGTGATGGCAGAAGGGGGTGGATTGTGTGCGGAGGTAAAATTACATAATCCTTCGCACATCATCTACATCTTCATCCTTAGTGGTTTTATGCTTATATGCATGGTTTTACTTTTGCATGCAGAAGTAAATGCTGTAACTTCATGTTGCAGTAAAACCATGCAAATTTTCTTTTTCTTCTTCTGCAAAATTTTCTTTTGTTGAGATCAGGGCTTAATTTGTGCCGGAGTCCAGCTCCGGTACTTCTCTGTTTTTAGTAGGTAAATATTTAAATATTGGTTAGAATACATTGGAGCTCATAAATACAGGGCCCTGGTGCCCAGTGCAGTAGCACTTCAGAAAGACCGAAGCCTAAATTACCCTTTCCTTTCCTTCCTATCTCCAAGCTTTTGCATTCTTTTATAAATACTTATATGTGACATTATGTGTCGCACACGTAGAAGATGGAGATAAAACGGACACAATTTTTGGGCTTGAATTGACTTGAGCTCAATCTGTCTCTGTCTTATATTCAAAATTTCATTTATTTATTTATATATATATATATATATATATATATATATATAAAAAAACTTTCCCCCTTCAAAATTACATATTGTAATTCTATTTCAAATCATTTTCATGCTATTTTGATCAGAATGAAGGGAAAATAAAACTGTTTTTCTATTCTAGTGATTATTTACAAATTTATGTCGGCACCACTCAAGAGACTGAACAATAATTTGCTTTCAGTTCGATTTTCTTTTGTGACAGTAGGATAATTTTTAATTGGCTGTTTTAAGATATCTAACCTGAAAAGGATATTTTCTACTTTAAGCCAACGAGCATCAGCTTCATGTTTTGTTTGTTTGAGGTTTTTTGCCTTCTATTGCGTATGAGTATAAAAATCACGTTAGTGGTTTTTCTATTTATTTTGTATCATGTACACTAAGGCTCTTCTCTACACATTTACAAAGTCACTTTCATTTGTAAGTAGATATAATTGCCATGTATTGTTATTCTGATAGAAAGCCATAGAGCAGTGTTTCCCTTTTTTCTATAAAAGCATCAAATCTTTCCAATAATGGTGTCAAATTTAATCTGATTTTCAGGGACTCGCCACAAAAGAATGTTATGCAGAAGGAATCGATTATAGTTTAAGATATGCATCTTTTAATGGGAAATTGAAAAACATTGTTCCATTCTTCACCATATAAATATTAATTTCTGTAAATTTCATTCATTTTTTAATAAAAATGCATAGCTGCGAACTATCCCTTTTTTGTGTTAACACTATTTCTGAATCGTAAGGTGTGAAAAAAACCTGATTTTTTTTTTTTGTAAAAATGAGATATTTTAAAATTTAAATGATATTTTTATGATTTTTTTCCCTACATTAAAATACTGGTTAACTACCAAGTATTTTAGGCTTCTAAATCAACAGGGTTCGTACGGTCCTTGAAAGTCCTTAAAAGTGCTTACATTTTTCAAATAGAATTTTTAGTGCTTAAAAGTACTTATTTTCATGCAAAATCTGCAATAAGTCCTTAAAAGGGCTTGATTACATTTTGGTGTAAATCACCTGACAGGTGGTGCACTACTATGCTGCCTTTTTTATGATTTTCGCAATAGCGCTTACCTTAAGACCTAATGCATGAATTTTCCTCAAACTTCAGATTCAGGTATACCTTGATAAATATTGGTGCTGATTATGTTTTGCTGAAAATTGCCAACAGGTGGCACTGCTATACTGAATGTTTCAAGATTTTCACAATGACATCTGTAAAAGTATTGCACGGATTTTCTTCAAACTTCGGATTCAGTTAGACGTTGACATAAGTTGTTGCTGATTAGGTTTTGGTGTAAATCCCCCAACAGGTGGTGCTGCACTTTGCAGGATTTACACGAATTTAGCAATAGTCATATCTCAAGAACTAATGCACAGAATTTCATATCTTTAAAATCCTCATGATGGGCATAGATTGTCATTTAATTTTTGCATTCAGAATCTTTGCAGAAAAAAGTGTCATACACTGCCGGTTTGACATATGCATTGCTTGAAACAATTGTATAATTTGATGACAATATCTAGTATTTGAAGTGGAAACATATTTAGTTGTATTTTAGATGTTTTAATTTTTATGCAGAAGAATTTTTGTTCCCAAGGGATTCCCATAAATTACCTTCCTTCAAACTCTGATTAACTTTCGATCTTTCTTGCATCTGATTTTTAATCCAAGTAATCTAATAATTTAAAATCAGAAATAATGTCACAACCACATATATTCCATAAAACTTATCAAATGTATGTTGCTTTAATGTCCAACCAGTTATCCGGAATACATCTGATCCCAACTATTCCGGATAAATGGTTCTCTACTGTATATGAAATAGAAGAAAGTTTTGAGATTGGCACATCCGACTAGTTTTTTCTTCTGCTGTATTTGTTATTTTAAAATTTTCTAAATTTCTATTGCCATGCGACATGCTGAAATTAACCCCTTCCTGGCCATTTGAGGGTTTGAAACTTGTATTTACAAAAATGAAACTTTTTATTAAAAAATGCATATTACAATTTATTAGTTTATTTAATTTTACAGGTCCTTACATTTTTTTGGTTTTGGTCCTTAAAAGTCCTTGACTTTTATTTAAAGAAATGTGTACGAACCCTGATCAATAGAATCTCTAATTGCCAACATTAACCTATATTTTTATGTTTTAATTAATAAAGTAATTATTAGTTAGTAATTACAGAAATTACAAAAAATTGCAAATTCTGTTTGTTTCTCAATCAGCCTGTTTTTTTTTTCACGCTTTTTGCAATAAACCTATGCTGTTTTGACAAACAGAAAATGATCAGCGATTTCGTCCAAATGACATGTTGTACCCGACCAGAACCTGAAAATTCCATTTGAAGTCAACCCAATCTGAACCTGACAAAATGATTTACGCATGCCCGTAACATGATCTGAAACTGAAATGAAGAACCCCAAATGAAAGGAAATTAATTCATCTGTTAATGCAATTATAAAAAGTAGTTACAATTATATCTAATACCAATTTTATATTGAAAAATGGACATATCGCTCACCTGGAAGAAAAGTGACACATCTCGACAAAAATAAATTTCACAGGAGAGGCAAAGGGGGGGGGGGGGGGGGGGAGAGAAAACTTGTATGATTTTACTCTAAAATGAAATTATAGCACTTAGCTCTGCATACAGGAATAAAAACATGCATAAAATCTTTAAGAATGAAGACATAGAATGAGGTTTGGAGAGTTGGGTCATTTTACCTCCCCACACAATCCACCCCTCTTCTGTGGTCACAAATGGACATATAGCATAATAAAGTGATTTTCCGTACAACTACACTTATGAAACTTTTTGTGTAGCAAGACGCACCTATAACAGGCCTATTAGTTGAATAAAATGCAAAATGAATTTTTGTGATGTGTGGTATTTTCCTTGCGGGTGAGTGATATTTAAATGTAGTCAGATTTCTGAATAATGGAAACTATGGGATCGTTGAGTAATTCCATGCATGGATTGAATTGTCCCTATTTCTTTTTTTGATGGGAAGAGGGGGTTAGACTAATTTTTTTGCTGTGAGTGGGGTTCAATCTAGAGTGTTTCTTGCATGTTCGATTTAGGTTTTTGCAAGTCGAGTCGTTGGGATTTTCAGAAGAAAAAATTAAAATAAGCAGAACTATGTTTCAAATCAATTGAGTTTATTGTCTTGCATTTGTGTTTGCTATAATTAATGCCTTAATTTTCTTCGTATATTAGTACATGTTTTATTAATTATTAAGGGGGATATTTTAAAACTCTAAATGACATGACAGATTATGCAAAATGGCTGAAGCATTAAAGTATTGCTACTAATTTATTTAACTTAAAAAAAAAGTTTTCTTTAATGATCTTTAAATGAACTATTACTTTTATTTAAATTCAGATTAAGGTTGATGTGCATCATGTTTGTGTCAGGTTGCATATTGAGAAAAAAGATTGTTTTTTTCGCGTCAGGTGCAGGTTAAATTCAAATATATTTTTTGGTTCAATCTGGATATAACCCATCCACACAGTGTTCTATAGTTAGTGTTGCCAGGTCTCCTGCATAAATCGGGGGTCCAAATGCTCTGGACACCAGAATTTTAAAGTATTTTTCTTATTATATAATGGTAGAATTATCTGCAATTAAAGATAGCTAAATAAACAGTAAGTAATTAGTGACATCCAGAGCATTTGGAGTCCTGATTTACCCGCGACACTTGGCAACACTTTCTACAATTGAATCAGTTTCCTATTTGGAGGTATTTGTTACTTGATATGAGTGTTTAGAATTGAAAAGTGTTCACTAAATGCAGATTGGTTAATGTCCATTATAGAGGTTTTATTACGTATAAATTTTTTACCTGAAAAAATATTTTGGCCTTTCTTTTGAAAATAGGTTCAACCGAACACCACCTGCAAGAATTTAAACTGAAACTGACCTGAAACCGAAAAAAATTAAATTCAACCCAACACGAAATGAGAAAATATCGCTGCAATATCACTTGACCGAGGATCAGGTTGTTTTGGGGTTAAAATCGGTTTATCCAACCCATTGAAAGACTTATTGTAGTACCACCAAGGTATTGAATGATTATGCATAATTTTAGTATAAAAAAGAAGCAGAAACTTAAAATGCTAATAAAAATTTATAGAAGTCTTTTTGGCAGATTTAATTTATGCAACTGAGAGTCTAAGGTTTTGAAAACTTTATTATAAGGGTGTATTTTTTGCAAACATCCCATGGAAAAGCATCAATAAAATCTTCAGATAAAGTAGATTTTTAAAGTTTTCCCAACATTACATAGAAAAGATGTGTTGTTAATGGAAATAATTAGAAAAAACATGTAAGATTTTTTTTCTTAAATCAAATATATTAGTACCATTTGATTAATGCTTCAAAAGATCCACTTAATCATTTGTTTAAAATTGGAAAATACATTTTTTTACAATTAAAAAGTAACTAGTAATATATATGAATAAAATTAACAAATTAATTGTTACAAACATTTTAAAAACTTAATACTATAAACTGAATTCATCTGGTGTATAGTTCTGCTTATTTTCATTAATTTATTTGTTAAAATCCAAACATTCTGACTTGCTGAATCTGATCTACAAAAAACATTCTAGAGCGACCCCGATGCACAACAAAAAAATTACAGTCACCACAACCTTAATATAAAGAAAATTGGGGGCAACCCAATCTGATACAAGACATTATTCAATGATCCTGTAGTTTCTGCTATTCAGAAATTTGACTACATATTAAAAAACATAGATATGCAATATTAACCAAACTTTATTTAAAGCTCTTTAAAACTGTGTTATAAATAATATTTATATTTTAGAGATTTTTTTTAAATGATAGTCTCATTTTTTATCTTAGGTGTTTTGTTTGAAAATAGTGAAATATATTACCTTTTTATATTATATTTATTATACAGATAATATAAGGCTGTTAAAAATATTTTTGTACATTGCTTTTTTTTCCTAATGCGTTTTTACTAGTTAGTCTATTTTTTGTATTTGTGAGTTCGAATTTCTTTTACTGTAAAAATTGTAAAACTTTTAAGTAATATAACATCAAAACACTAATTTTAAAACTATCCTAACTATGTTTCGTTATTTCATTAATAGATGGCGCTTGTACCATTTGGTTTAAAATAGCACCAGAGGGCGCTGCTCTATGTAAACAATGTTTGTTTACATTTATAGATTTCAAAATGTTCTCATTTGTTAGTTGATTTATAAGCATTTATTTTAAAGAATTAAAAAAGAAATTGTATTTATTTATTTAAAATGAGAATTTTAATAATGTATTGCTGTTTTATTTCATTATATCTTTTTTTAAATGACAGTTGCTCAGCAATTTCAGCTTTTCAAAGGTAAATAACTGAAATTGTATTAAGAATTTTGTTTGCCTTATTTTAAGCCTAATTTTTTAAAACATTCAACTTTTTTATGTATAAACATTTATAAAATATAGGTTGCTTAAAATCCCATTGTTTACTCAATGTTTTCTTTAAAATTTTTAGCAATAACTTTCACTAATTTCTGTGTTATAAAACGTTTATTAACCAGTAATAATTTCTTGTTAACTCGTGGTTTTGTGTATATATATATGTGTGTGTTTGATCCTTCTCAAAGTTTTTATTTTATCCCACTCTTTTTTAAACCATAGCATACAAACCTTAAAATCTTGTAAACTTTTCCCCTTCCTCTTATTTTTGATTTTGTAGCAATAAGAAACAAATCAGGGTTAATATTAATCCCAAATTAGCTCTACTGGTAGTTTAAAAAATACAACTAAAAAATCATTTCAACTGAAACATGGTATATTACAAATACATGTGTTAAATTAAGGGGAAGCTACTCTCAAAGTTCTGAAACTGAAATGTTAAACATTTTAAAAGCTGGCCTTTTTTTCTTTTCTTTCTTGTAATAAAACCTATTAAAGTATCCTTAAATGAATTTTTGGAACAGATGTATTATAATCCTGCATCCACCATCTTGGATTTTTTTCTTGCATGTAACTTCTTTTTCGCCAAGTAGTAAATGTCACCAATGGTTAGATATTGTTGAAAGATTAATATAATAATGAAATAAAACTGGAATATAATAATTATAACTATTAATTAAAAACAATTTTTAATTCACGCCAAGAAAAAAAATCCAAGATGAAAGATGTGGGATTTTAATAGATCTGACTTAAAAAGCACCTTCATTCCCACAATGAAAAAAAAATTGCAACTCTCTAGAAGACTAAATTTATACATTAGTTTAACTTTAAATTAAGAGCTTTTTAATGGAAAAATTGCTATTATTACAATAAGCAAGTTTTAAAATCGCAGTTAAAAAAGCATTAACAACACAATATATTTTGATATATTTTATTTGATATATTTTGATAAATTTGCTACTAATAAGTATGTGATTACTTCTCATATTTAAAGAAATATTCTTTTACTTTTTTCATGCGAGAGTAAATGAAATTTTACAGTTTAAAAAAGAGTAAGCCCGAGCCTGATGGCTGGCATAAAATCAACCTAAAACAAATGACTTTGGTCATCTGAATGTTAAATTTACAATGGTTGCTTATGCTTTTTATTGCGTTGGTTTTTAGATGCTACAAATTTACTAAAATCTAATTTATAATCATATAAAGCAATGATTTTTTTTGTAAATTTATGAGTAGTAAAGATTCAAAATCCTTCCCAGGTGAGGGTGATGATGAAGATCCTGGTTGTGCCACTCTAGAGAGAAAAAAATAAAAATAAAAGTGCCCAGTTAAACTGATGGCATTGAGCTCACGGGCTATTCACACTAACTGTATATTATACTCTTATTTCAAAGAATAATCCCCCTCAAAAAATAAACGAAGGGGGATTAGTCCCCGTTTCCCCCCCTTTATACTTAACCAATGCAGGGTGTCTACAGAATCTGGAAATCAGGGAATCATGGAGGTTTATCACTCTGGAAAAATCAGGGAACTTTGTAAAAATACTGGAAAATCAGGGAAATTTGTCTATATTGTGAAAATATTTGCATTTTCACCTTGCCAATGAGACTTATTCGTCTATTTTATGTACAATATTTTTTCACATGCTGATTAATCTTTCCCAATATTTTTTAAAAGATGCACATGGTATAAGTTTTTGATATTTAACGTAAATTAAGGTGATCAGATGTCCTGATTTTCTGTACATAGCACTTATATTGAAGGCAATTTACACATTTTTAATTAAATGATACATTAGCATAACCTGAGTTGTACGAAGAATTGGCATACATGAAAAAATACTGTATGTGTATTGTTAATAATGGAAATCAGGGAAGTTTGATAAAAATAGTCAGGGAAATCATGGAAAAATCAGGGAACTTTTTTTTAGAATTTCTGTAGACACCCTGCAGTGAACATCCAAATGAAATCAGAAAGCTCCTTAACATAATAAACTGGTATACCAAATTTGAAGCAAATCAGATAATTCTGAATGAAAAAACATTTACTTATTGTTACTAAATTTGTTACATTTACTATTATTTACTTATTGTTACTAGCAAGCAACAAAAGAATTAAGATTTTAACCTTTTTGAGCTGAGGAAGGAGGACAAAGAAGGAAAGCAAACATTTCATGTGTGTGGGGGGGGGGGGAGAGGGGAGGAGAGATTTCCCTTAAGATTATGAAAAAGCATATGGAAATCCATCAAAAATGTCAAAAGATTCAAAATTATCTCCCTTTGATTTTTAAATCAATTTTTTCCAGAAAAAGGGGGTGGGGGAGTATATTTGGGAATGGAAAAGATCATCAAAACTACTTAAAAGTAGGTGGGGTCTTACTTTCGAGGAGGGGGGGGGGGGGGGTCAATTGAGATTTTATGGTATCCAAAAAGAATATTCTGATAATTTTGCCAAGTTGAAATTTTTCAAAGGAAAATCTTTAAAATGTTGGATTATCTTACTTAATCTTATGTTTAATAGTTTTTATTTTTAAGTTATGCTCATTAGATAAGGAAGGAATGCAATGCATACAGTGTACTCAATCCAAGCTATTTTTAGGTGCCATGGTGATTATTCTATTAAATCCTATATATACGTAATTAATTCGATGATATCCCATGATAGGTAATGATTCTAGGTTGCCATGGTAATTACGTCCTGTTAAAGATGGAGTCCTGTTATTTCTGTATGGCTGAATTTAACATATATAATCGTAATAAATTTTGTATTCATGTATTTTTGCATAAGGGTGCAAAAGTTATTGCACCAAGATCTAAATATTTATAAAATTAGTTATAGTACGAATGCATCTCATTTGCCAAGTTTGGCATACAATTTAATTTCCAACTTGTTTAACCTTTAAATGCAAAATTAGAGCAGCAAAAAAATCTCCATCTGGAAGAATAAACCTTTTATCTATTTATTTTTATTTATTTATTTTATTTATTTATTTTTTTTTTTTTTTTTTTTGGGGGGGGGGGTTGCAAAATAAATTAGGATTCCAGAGTATACTCCAATATAGGCACTTCAGAAAATCTTATTGGTTCTCTGAAGTGCCTATAAAATACAACAGGATATTGAGAATCATTTTCAAAAATTAGGCACCAATATGTTGGTAAAAATAAATAAAAACATTCAAATTATAAAAAAAAAAAAAGTAACAAAACAGGTAATGATAAAAGAAAGTTTGAAACCCAGAGAGAGGGGTGTAGGGAGGCTGTTATTCTACTCTAAATGACATTTCTGAATTTATCTCACTTTTAAATGTGCGGGTTAGGTTGGGTTAGGAATTTTAGTTCTGGCAATGCAGGAGACTGGGATGGTGAATATCTTGACTAATTTGTGTACCCTTCTACAGTAATTGAACAGTGCACATTACGTGACTTTTACCATAAAATCTTGAAAAAGCTGTAGGAACACAAATGGAAAAAGCATTCGTGAAAGTACCAATAGCTGTCCCACAGCAACAGCAAGAAGCTGTTTGTGACTCACCTTGCACATCTTTATATTTCATCTAAAATTTTAAGCTTTTTATTGATCCCTCCACCCCTATTTGGACATCAAAATTCTGTGAGATTTTCTTGCAATTAAATCATATACCAAAAAGTGATTTTAAAAAATATAAACAAGACTTTCATGAGAGACACCTGTCTGAAGATGCATATAAAATCTAGAAACTTGAACCTGCTAGTTAAATTGGGATTTCTTTGAAAATTTGGAGCAATAACTAGGTGGACATCTCTGGTGAACAGAGCCCTTCTCACTGAAAAGTGGCCGTGCACTAGAGTATCTTTCCTGGACAATTGCTCTGAAATTATTATAAGAAAAGTGAAGAATTGAATTTTCATCTTTTAAACTGTCTTTTAATAATTGAAAATGTAGCTATCTTCATTGAAGTACGAATTCCTATTGTGAAGCAAAGAAACCAGATGAACTTGGTTTCTAGTTGAAATGTCAAAAATCCAAAAGAATCACACCAACCCAATGCCTAATCTGAAAACATTTTCAGTGGCTACAGAAGAACCCTCGTAGGAAAAAATCATAGGCAAGGATTTACTGTGCAAGCATGCAATCTTCAAATTTACGGATAAGCTCTGTCATTCTATAAACAAACTAGCAGAACTACCTGGCTTTGCCATTATTAAGCATGAGTGCCTTACAGATAAAATAAATAAAAATGCAATAATATAGCAATCACAATAACAGAATTTCTTCACATTGTTAAAAGTAAGGATCAGCTGAAACAGAAACCAAATTTAGGTAATCTTCCTACTTTCACCCGAAAACGAAAATGTCCAAAAAAGAATTTTTTAAGTAATTAATACATACATATCTATTTATATAAAATCCAAGTCTCCGCGTGTCCCTCACAATCCCAGTTGGACCGTCTCATTGATCGCGGCCATGTGATCCTTCCTATGGAGACATCGATATCAGCTTCAACAATGAGTAATTGTTGACAAGTACTAATGGCAGGGTTACCACAATAGTGCCAATTTTGACCAACTTGCCAAAATATCGCCAAATTTGGTGACAAAAGTAAGTTGCATAAATGAAGCCGATAGCTGGCTAATTTGGCAAAATTCCCATTGAAAAGCCTTAATTGTTCATAATTAACCTCACTGTAATTTAATTTAAATTCTATGCATTTAAGGTTTTTTTTTTTTTTCAAAATCTATGGGTCAGAATTTAAATTGTAATATACGAAAATGTATGTCTTTACAAAAAGTTTAAATATTAAATTTTCGATAAAGTACTGGAAGACTAAAAATTTAAGAATAAAATAAATGTAAAATAAGACTAAAAAACAGCTGTATGACTAGGAAATTAGAAATAAAGTAAATTTTAAAAAAAATGCTTTTGTTAACATTTACAAAAATGTAGAATATATATATATTTAAATGCACTAAAGGGTAGAAAATAATTTTTGGCTAGAAAGGAAATTGTTTTATTGTCTCGTGTCCAAGGGGAAAAAAAATTTAAATGGGGGTGCCAAATTTATTTATATAATATCACAAAAAATTTTAATTAAAGAAAAGTTAAATTGTATTTCAGTGTATATATATATATTTGAAAAAATGGAACAGATGTCATATTCGCACGATTTTTTTCTGTCGTCAATATCGTATAGGCAACAGGTACTTAACTTGCGTCAAAGTGTCGTTATTTTGTTTGATGTGGTAACCCGGATTATGTTGTTGATGTTTTCACCAAATTGGCAACCGAAAAAAATCACGCCAATATGGGGCGAATATGACATCTGTACCGAAAAAATATATATACTCGTATATATCTATATATTTTGTACATTTTTGTGAATGTTAATGAAAGCATGTCTTTTTTTTAATTATTATTATTACTTTTATTTTATTTGAAAGGAATAACTAATGAAGACGTGATTTTTTTGAAGAGATTTATAAGCAATCTGTGTTTTTATTTTTCATTCACTTAATTAGAACTTCATTTACAAACAATTATTTTCTCAGTACAGCCATTTTTTTCATTTCCAGCTTCAGGAAATTTGGTTCAAAATGCCCACTTTGACAGCATTTTTTGAAATATATTCTGCCTTTATCAAAAAATCAACCAATAAAGCACATTGTATAGTTTCTGAATAAGAGAACCTGCCAATTGGATGCGTTTGAGAGCAAAAATAAATTTAAAAATGAGTCAGAAAATAAGCCATTTGGATTTGCACCCTTAACACGATAATTTTTTCGTTAACCCCCATTTTTGTTTAATTTGTTTTTGCTGTAAGAGTTGGTGCTATCAAACACCTGTCAATATGAAAGCTGTAGATAATATTGAGTGGATCAGTGGCGTGGCGTCCGGTCATCGCTGGATGCGGCGATGACCAAGCAATATTTTAAAACTCTACGATCCAGTTTTAGCAGAACATTTGGAGTTCATGTATAAGTGAAGGTAAGATTTAAAGGTTCTTTTTTGAACATTCAACCATTGAATTTTAGAGTTAATAATTTTTCACCACAAACTTAAATAATTGCGATGACCACCGAAAATTTTCACGCCACGCCACTGGAGTGGATGTATAATAAACTTAAGTGGATTGGATATCCTGCGAATTGACAACATTATGCATTTTTTCCTTCTTCAACCCCTCCCCCCCCCCCCCTTTTTTTTTAAAAAAATTAAGAATTGATCCTATCAAAAACTTGTCAATATAAAAGTTGTAGATAATATTAAGAAGATTTATAATAAGTTTAAGTGAATTTGATATCTTAAGAATTGGCAAAGTTATGAATTTTATCTCACTAAAACCCCATTTTTTCACTTCTTGAGCCCAATTTTAACTTTACCAAAAATCTGTGATACCTAAGTTTTCGGCACTTTTCCTAAAAGTAATAATAACTTAAACTGATTTGACATATACGGGCAAAGTTCTTTAATCCGCACAAGTTGGGACCAAAGGTTGTGCAGATTATGGAATATTGTGGATTATATATCATTTTCTTATTTCTGGACACTATTTTAATTCCATATTCAGTATAATATGAAAAGAAAAACATGAAATATAATAATTAATTTAATATGCTATAATCAAAAAATGCATTTTTCAAATTCTTGCATTAAAAAATTTATTATATTAACTTTTATATATTTAAATTTTTCAGATATTTCTTTTAAAAAGTCATTTTTGGATCAAGAATTTGTAAATTTGTTTACATTCATTAAGTAATGCGAATTATAGATCCTTGACTTTATTATAATTAAGAAGTTATGGGTGTTTTTGGTTTTCACAAAACTCCTCCCTATTTCCACCCACTTGTCTATTAACGAGATTTTCCTGCCCTTGATTTTATGTGTCAGTTTGAAAAAGATTTGTGCAGAATTATAGAAGTTATGGTGTCCATAAAAAAGTTATATATATTGTATAATATTACAATTCATCATCTTTTTTTAATAAAAATTATATATAGGGTAGATGTGCCAGTAATGGACAACCTTAAGGAATTTCTGTAAAAATTATTTTTTTATTAATAGTTATAATTATTATATTCCAGTTTTTTCAATATTATAGTAATCTATCAACAATATTTAACCATTCTTATAGCCTCGTTTCTTCATATGAATAGCAATTTAATTTTAAATAACAGAAATATACCAAAACACCCAAAAGCCCAGTAATGGACACCCTCTGGCCCAGTAGTGGACACCCTCTGTTCCAGTAATGGACACCCCATAAAAAGTAATGAATATAATTGTTTTAATGACTGTATTTAGAACCAGAATTTAATGAATACATACTAATGAAACAAAATAGTTATTTTGAAATAAATTTACAATTAGGATACCAGTAATTAATAAAATATTTGTGATAATCATTTACTGTTTGCATCAATTATTGTAATTATCAGAAGAACGATGTTTTAATTATTTTAGATGGATAGTTTAAAATACTAAATATCAGACAATAACAGCTATCAAATTATTGAAACAGTGGTGGATTTAAAAGGTAATAATAAAAAAAGTTTTGGAATATTAATGTTTAGTTTTGGGTCACTATTTTTAACAATCTTCTAGAGATTACTTGATATATCATTTATAATAATTAATATTACAAATATGAAAGAAATGATATTGTGAGTTGAATATTTTAAATACTAAATAAAATAATTTCAAAATAAAACTGTAGAACTGATGTTTGAGGCCACTGATCTGCAGATTTACTAGTTTCATGAATATTACCTATAACTTTCATTAATAGTATTACATTTTTTAATAAGGAAACATTTAAGACAGAAAATGGATTTTTAATAGCTTCTGCAACTTAATTGTTTTTATTTAAACGGAGAGGGATTAAGCCCTATGAGCCCCTCTTTGACGCCTCTCTTAAACAGTATTTTCTGCTTCCTGGCTGGTTTGATTGCCAGATTATAAAATATGTGAGGTATATATATGTACTACACAAAAAAAAATAATAAATAAAATAAAATATCAAAATTTTATTAATCACATAAAATAACTTAAAAGCAGCTATTTATAAAAGTTTTGATGTTATTACATTTTGGTAAGTATAATTTAAAAATTAAATTTGATTATTTAGGTTTGCAGTTAAGCCAAAGTATTTTATGCACTATAAACATTACTAAAATTGCATTTTTAGCAATGTCTACATGGGGTGTCCATTACTGGAAAATGGCAAATTAACCATCCCAGTAATGGACACCCCCTCTTAAAACCTTAAAAAGAAATGAAATTTTGTAAATAGCCATTAGTATATAAAATTCAAAGTTTGCTATTGCTACTCAAACAAAAACATTCAAATTTTGTAAGAAAATAAATAATATATAAATTAATTAAACAAAGCCAGCTCTTAACCTCTTCATTAAGATTTTCACAGAAAAACAGCAAAACTTTGAGACATTATTTTCTGCTTCCTGATTGGTTTGATTAAAAGTGTCAACAATAACATAGTTTTATAAAACATACAAGGGGGAATTATAAAAAAAATAATTAAAGCTAAATATTTATTAGTTATTTTTTTATGAACCAAAAACATCAAGGGGTGTCCATTACTGGCACATCTACCCTATATACATATATATAAAGTTCTGAACTGGGGGTGGTTTTCAGTTTTAGGGGTCATGATCGGCATAGATCTGCAACATTTTTTCAGAAATTCTAACATAAGGGAGATTGCAATAGGTAGTATTTCTTATGAAATGTACCTAAAAACTTCACGGGGGCTTGTACCTGATCCCAGGATCTTAAACGGAATGTAGTTGGGTATAAGAAAATTTTTTAGTAGTTCATAACGTTTCCAGAGAACATAAGAATTATGTTAAAGAAAATTGTAAGAGAATCAGATCATTTTTAAAGAAGCTACACCAAAGGTTACATGCAAACAAAACGACTTGCAATGAAAATAGTCATGCATTTGTAATGCTTGCAAGTAGTTACTCCTGTTTGAAAAATGCTAAAAAGCACATCGATTACAAATGATTTCAATGAATGATAAGCCAATAGAAAGCAAGAAAGCTTATATATCAAATACTAAGGACATTTAAATCACAGCCAATGTGGTTTTTATTTATTTACAATCTTGCTTTGCACTCAGTGGTTCAGCACTTTGATATTTTTACATTTGTTTAGTCATTCCTTTAGACACAACTTCATAGAAAAAATTACTTTTTAATATGATGCTAGTACATGCTTTTATTAAACCATTAATGCAACTTAATATTTTTTTTTCTGTGTAAAATTCATTTAATTTTTTATTCTTATTTAACTACTACTATGTATAATATCATTAATTATTGTTTGTTTTTTTGTATCTAGAAAAGTTTTATTCTAATATAAATTTTATGTAAAATAAATATATTTTTTAAATTTATCATTATGATTTATAAAGCTTTCATTTTTTAAATTACTGTGATGATGATGAAAATAAAAATATTTAACTAATTTAATTATATACAGAATAAAATTCTTACTATTCGAAATAAATATATATATATATATATTTTTTTTTTTTAACTGTTCACTAAACCTTAATAGTTAAAGCAATTCATTCAACTAATATCCTGTGGTGACAGAATGCTGTTTCTTTCATTCAATAGTGAAAATATTGCTACCAAAAATTATTAATCTCTTATAAAAAGAAATTTTCAATTTTTTTCTTGCAGCATTATTTTAAATTTGTGATCGCTTATGCAGATTTTGAATATTTTTATTAATTAAATACAATAAAAAAAAATCCCTCACCTGTAGTAAAGATCTGCACGGGCCGGCCCAAAGTCTGATCCCGGTCCATACTTTTTTTTTGAAGGCACGGGCCAGACCTGACTTATTTTTTCTGTACAGAGCCGGGACTGGTTTCATTCCTAGCCTTCACAGCCTAAAATTTTCAGTCCTATTTTTGACCCAGCCCAAACTCATTGTTTCAGCATGGCCTGGTCCATTCAAAGGTCAGTAAAATTAGACCTGGCCCCAAAAATGCATGCATTTTTAAATCGCCATTATTCTACACTTAAACATTAAAATTTATTCTTTTGAAAGAGTAGTATATTTCTACGCTTATTAAAGTATAGCTAAATTAAAATCTAGTAAAACGTGTGAAAAAGAGCCTGCATATGACGGAACTCTCTTTTAAACTGAAAAACATGTTGATTCATGCAAATTTGATATACTAATACGTAAGAAAAGAATATATAATACGTTTACACTTGCTAAGAAGGGAACTTGTCATAACGCATTTTTTTCCCTTGCAATTCCACCTTAAAAGATTTTGCTGCATTTCATTTTTCTGATTTTTAACATACATGGAATAACAGTATTAATGATAACTGAAACATTTACATATAAGAAGTAGAGATTCCTTAAAAAAAAAATAAACATTGCAGCCTGCAGCACTTCTATAAAAATTAAGATTATAAACATGAAAAAAAAAAGTTAAGATAAATATTTCTGATAAGAGTTCCTCGTATGAGACAAATTTTTAACCAAATCGACGTAAATCAATGTTTTGTAGAAATTCACTTGGGCCGGGCTGAAATTTTAGGTTTTTTATCTGGCTGGGCTCGGGCCGAAATTTTTATTTTTTTATCGGGCCGAGCCAATTTTTTTTTTTTTTTTTTTCCTATGAGTCGGCCCGGGCCTGGAAATTTCGGCCCGTGCAGGCCTCTAATCTGTAGATTTTATTTTCCCAGAAAAAAAAATTCAGGTATATGATTTATTCACATATAAATTAAAAATAGGAAGCGGAATTTTATTAGCCATCGGCCAATTTTGTTCATATTGCTGTAGAAGGAGTGCTTTCAGGACAGATGGGGGGAGGGGGGAATCCTGATCAAGCATGAACAAATTTGTATTATTTTACACTACAATACACTTACAGATAAAATGAATGAAACTTGGTAATGGCTGTAAAAATAAACTAAATGTATGCTAAACTGAGGACTGTTAATCAATGAATTGAAACAACTTGTAAAATAAATAGTACATTATCTTATCTTAGATGAATATATTAATTGACGGCTGCCTTTCAATTATTATGTTTAAAGTGCATATTTAGAAAAAAAAAAGAATAGCAACATTTAAATGAATTTGTCATGCTTTATACATTTTCATAAAATTTACTGTGATTTAAAATTTTTTTTTAACAATAACTCTTAGAATTAATAAGAATAATAGCATGAAATATTGAACATAATACATTTTTGTATGGACATCATAAAAATAGTTGGCATTGTGTTATCAATCAATATTGAAGTATCTAAGTATTAACTGGATAATTTTTAATTAAAAAATATTAAATATATTTCATTTAGATATTGTGCTCTTGAGTAAAACATGCCAATGAAGTAATTTTTTTTCTCCAAAATATACTTAGCTTTGCAACAACAATGAGAAAGGTGTATGTGGGGGAGCTGGATAGTTTTTCTCAAAGCACCTAAAAAGCTGATAAGATGTATAAAAAACTAATTATGTTGAGATGAACTGATGATTTCTAAAAGCTAATATAAAATTTATTATTTGGTGATATAGAAAGTTAGAAAAGATAAAATTTGAAAAATAGTTTCTTGTAGTATTCACACTTTACTTTACATGTACTTATTTATTAAAAAATGAAAATATTAAACACATAAGAATCACTTTTAATTTAGGTGCTACAAATAACTCTAATTTTAGAATTCCTTATGCATCCTAATGTGTAACACTTTTCAGATAAAGGTATAAAATAAAAATATACGAAATACAAATTAAAAATTTTTTAATAGAGTTATTCAAAAAATGTAGAAATAAAATAACTTTTCAAATCCCAAATAAACTTAATTATCAAAATATTAACTTATTGTTACATGTTCATTGGTGACACTTACTGTGTAATAAATAAAACCAGGGCAGCAGCAAGAGTGGTGTAGATGACGTCTAGGCTAACAGCAAGCACAGCTTTTGCACCAACCTCTGGATATATTGTTGCGATGTGGAAAACCATAGTAGTAAAGCACTCTAGCAAGTTACACTTGCAGACAGAAAATCAAAATTAAGTCCTGCCTGCGAGTGTATCCAGCTGTCATAAAAACTTTACACTATCTTTTTTCCATCCTTCATTACTCCATTCGTTGACTTCCAAAAGTTGACCCATATCTTCAGTGATAGTAAGTATAGTATGATACACATTTTAAATTAATATTTTGATATTAAATTCATTTGGGATTTGGAAAGTTATATTAACTGTACATTTTTAGATAACAACCATATTAAAATGTCCTTTATTTTTCAGTAAATAAATTCATTTTATACCGCTGTCTGAAGAGTTTCATAAATTAAAAATTCATTAGGAATTCCAAAATTAATAAAGAGTTATCAATAACTACTAATTTAAAATGAAGTAAATTGAAATGAGTGTAATATTTTCATTGATTAAAAAAAGTTATGAATAACATTATGAATATATTTAATTTTGTTGTTAAAATAAATACTCTTTTAGTTTCATATGTACATTAAGAGATCCCAGAAAGATATTTTCATTCAATGCTACTGATTTAAATCTGAGGTACACATTGAAGGGTGATTCTACGCAAATAGGCCATTTTCATCATAGTGATGAAGAAAAAATAAATCATGTCAGAAGTTCCTAATTTTTTGTAATAAGACACTAGAAAAGCTCCTTATTAGGAAAAAAAATAGCCCTCAGGCTTAATATTAAGAAATTCTATATAATTTTTAGATTTTTATTAGAATGAGGGGATGATTACAATGCGAGGAAATGGCAATTTTGTGAAAAACAATTTCAAATTATATTTTTAAGAAAACTTTTGTCCAGAAAGATTAAATCTAGATTCTCTGCTATTAAGAGGCTCATTTTTTTAAAAAAAAAGACAAAGTCACATGTTGTCATAAATATCCTCTTTTATATGCCACTTAAACTTTCCATTGCCTGTTGGTTCAACAGAATTTACTTTGACTGATTTGTCAATTTTCAATAGTCCTCCATTTCAATTTCATGCTCCAAAATTATCTAATCCAAATTATCTAAAGGTACTGTTAAATAAAATTTATTGAGTCCCCAATGTTTGTATGCGTATTACCCTTGTTGCCAATCTGTTTTGAAATGTATTGCCTGAATTTCTTTAAGGAATATACAAAAATAGTTTTCGCTGAAATCTATATGCAATAAGATATAGGTTTGTGCTTAAGATGACTTTATTTTCTTAATTGCTTCATATTAATAAGCTACATTTCTGCTGTGTACCAGGAATATTTTCAACTGAATGCTAAATTCTTTCACAAGTTATTTTGATGAAATTTCTCCACGAGATTTTTTTTTGGTTTCCTTGCTGACTTTTCTTTTACCTTTTGCATAATAAATATTTTATACATTGATTTGCCTAAAAATATGCATTTATTTTCATCAAAAGCATTAAATTTTCAACAAAAATATCTTTTCTACAAGTTTTTAAAAATAATAGAACAATTCTCTCACATAAAAATCATTCCCTCTATAGGTGAAAACTGGGAAATTGATTTAGTAGCCAGTGGCCGGTAGACTCAGTTTCATTAGTGGCCACTTTTTAAAGTTAGTGGCCACTATAATGTTTCAAACTTTCTTGACATCTACATAAACTATAATCGTTGTATATATACATATTTTTCTATAAATCAGAGTTTTATACCAGACAACTATTCATAATAAGAATAGGGAAGCAGTCGAAATTCAAGAAAATTGCTTTAAAATTGCAATGTCCTTAACCCTTTCATGTCGGATTTTTATTCTTCAGTTTTGATAATAAAATTACTTTTAATAATGCTAATCGTAGTTATCTGAATAGATTTACTGAAGTTTAAAGATTATCTCATTGTCTGAATTCTAACGAATGAACTTATTTTGTGTACTATTCAATTCATATGATAATAGGAAGGAAGTTTTTGGAGACGTTTGGAAATATCATTACAACAGAGTTTAACAGATATTACAACTTTCTAATGTTTTTTGTGTTTTATCACACATGATTTGTTCAGAAAAGTAACCTATACTATTTTAAATTTAAAAAGTGATATATATTTATAAAATAAAGGAATCGCCAACGGTGCAAAGAGAATTAAGCAAACTTTTATTGTTATTACTAAATGTCCAAACATAAATGAAATCATAATAAGAGAGGCATAGCCATATACTATCATTACCATATGTAGATAGTAGCAAAAGTAATTGTTAAGACAAAACAATACTCGATGAAAAGACATGTACTATTAACAGTACTCCAAACCCGAAAGGGTTAAAATGCACTTGCAATTTTAAATGTGAAAGAAAAGGAAAAGGCAGTGAAAGAAAAGGAATAAATTATTTGAAACGCATGTGGAATCAAAGCTGATGAATATATTTTGCAGAATAAAACTGTAAAAAAAATAATCCAACTTGGCGAAAAAATGAAATATTGAAAATGCAGCTAAATCATTGAAATCTACTTGCATCCGGTAGGAAAAAAAATTAACCAGTTTGCTAATTAGATGTAATCAAAGTAGAGATGCATATTTTTCACGAAAAAAGTTGTATTTCAGTTGGCGATCAATAACAGATTTTTTAATCGCCATTTGGCGAGTGGCGACTATAGTGGCGATCGATGGCCGATTTTTTAATCGCCACTTTTACAACTTTAATCGCCACGTGGCGAGTGGCGACCGCTAATTTACACCTATAATTCCCTCACATGAGGGAATGACTAGTGAGGGAATGATAAAACGTACATTATTAGTTTTTAAAATTTGAACTCATAAAGTAAATTTAAAAAACAATACATGTATTCAAATTATCCCTTCAGAGAAAACTAAACCACCCA
This sequence comes from Maratus speciosus, assembly GCA_963932465.1. Classification (NCBI taxonomy): domain Eukaryota; kingdom Metazoa; phylum Arthropoda; class Arachnida; order Araneae; family Salticidae; genus Maratus; species Maratus speciosus. Next base: position 500,927,800 of record OZ010796.1, read on the forward strand.
TTAATACATTTTTAGAAAATAAATTATTTTTATAAATTTAAATGAGGGAATGATAACATCATCTTAACATTTGCCCAATCTGCCTATTAAATTATTCCTTACACACTGAACTATTTCTCCAGGATGGCTAAAAATTGTTTTACAGACAGGTAAGACCCATGTGCTGAGCACATATGCAATGTTTGTCTACAGTAGTACCACCTATCTCAAATATCCAGAATTATTAATGAGGGAGGGAATGATCTGAAATATGAGTTGAACTTTTTTGCCAAATAAAAATTGCATGTGCAGACCAAAAAAAATAATGTAATACATAGAAATAATACTTTATGTGTCCATATTAAAATACAGAAGTCAGAATTTTCTTTTTTAAATATTTCAGTAAGAAATGGTATTTTTTATATTTTTGGCTGGTAGTAGTTGCATGTGAGGGAATGATATTTAATAGTTTTAAAAATTTATTTGAAATATATGTTTTAATTAATAGTTAAATTTCATGAGCTAATATGATAAAACCATGTCTAAACTACATGTTAAAAAAAATGCATTAGGTTTTTCTGTTGAAAAAATTTAAATATCATCCAGTTTCATCATTATGGCCTATTTGCGCAGAATCACCCTGAAGTAACTTTAATTCAATTTAAGTAAACTATTCATTCAAAATAATTTGATAATTTAGAAAAGATTTATTACAAGTGAAGATAGATTTACATAAGTAACTTTGCAAATTGCAACATTTTCAAATGTGCAAAATAAAAAAGAATAGGAAGCAAATTTTTTTCTACTAACATAAACAAACATATATTTAATTACATATTATTATTAGCATATTATTATGCTACATTTAATAGGATTTTAATAGATTTTATTCAGAATGCACACATAAAATTACTTCATTTATATCTAAACATAAATTATCATAGCAATTTCAAAATAATAATATAATACAATACTTGTACTAGAATACAATATTGCTGAAACAATAATATATTATATAAATATCCAGGGGTGGGGAATTTTTAGAAAAATTTTCCAGCCAAGTATTTGTTTTACCTGTATCAAGATGCAATGTAGTACAGTTGAAACTTGTTATGAAAAAATGTACATGACTTCAAAAATACGTATCCATATTAATTCTCCGATTTATTTATTATCGAAGCCTACGCTCGATTATGAGGTTTTTAGCTTCGCTTCACTTGCTGTATAATTAATAATATTATAATTAATAAGCCATGTTTCAAAGACAAAATAAAAGAAAAAATAATAACAGTTACACGTGATAATTCATTGTAATTCTAGAAAAGATTCTTTTTAGCGCATGCTCATTCAGTAGAAAGCATCCCGAAAAAATTCTTTTCAGCGCATGCTCATTGAGCTAGAATTGCTTAGATTTTTTGAGAGAAATGGTCCGTCTTACGAGCCAATCAGAGAAGACTTGCGTTATGTGGACGGCCAGAGTCTAGTCGCCTGTGCATCCCACACACTAGACCCTAGGGAGAGTCCTAACTACCGTGCAAGGCACTCTCGTTACCAGCATTTATCGACCTCGGCTGTTGTAGTATTTTCCCAGTGTGCTTTGCGCTAATCAACTGTTGATGTGCGAAAGTTAAAAGCGAAACTGCGTAGGTTGTTTATTTCTGTGAAATTTGTTTAAACTCTTAGCTAGTTGGTCTAATTATGATAATTGAAGTGTTACATATCTTTCAGTTATCTTAATTATGTCTGCTAGCTGAATTAGGATTAATGCAAAGTTCCTTCGTTTGCCCTGGCTTTGATGTAAAATTATTTCGTCGTCTATGAATAGACGACGTAAGTGCAGCAAAATTTTCAGGTTTATTATCGGTATCTATACTTTGTATAAGCTTGTTATTGTGGAAGAATGTTCTGAAAACTAAATATTAAACTGAATTTATTTAATAATTTTCTGATTGAATTTATTGGCAATTTTTAAATCAACTAAGGACTTGTATATTGAAGAAATGATTGCCTTTATCCATAAGCAGGGTTGCAAAAAACCCACCTACCCCAAAAAACCCGGGTGGGTTTTTTTGGGTAAAACCCAATAAAACACACATCAAAGCGGGTTTTATTGGGTTTTTTAAAATCCATGATATTATCATGGAAGACGGTAGTATTCCGAGTGACGCAGCCTTAAGCCTAAAATCGTATCGTATCGTATCGTTAAAATCGTATCGTATCGTAGAATTCGTAGATGACGGAACTCATATATACAGCTAACTCGAGATCAAAGAAAACACGAAAAGCCGCCTTTTAATAACTCAGCAGATATAGGTCCTATTGTTCTGAATTTTCTAGAACAGTCTTATATCTGCAGTCTAATCGTATACTGAAATTTTTACATTTCTACGTGCAGTATATTTTGAGATCTAAATAGCCATTTTTAAAGTGAAAACGTTGGTATGATTATCGAGGAAGTTCCTAATATGAAAATCTCGAAAACGCTTCTAACGATTTTCTGCAAATGGATATATAATATAAATCTGATTAATACGAGGTGAATAACACTTTTCTTTTTTCTGGGAAAACTCGTTTTATTTTAAAAATCGTTATTTTAAAAAATCGCTTTTTTTACTTTTCTCGTCTGTGATTGGTGAATAGGTTTGACGTCACTTCGTATGTAGGAGGAGTCTTAATCCATCTGCTGTGGGTATAAAATCAGAAGATATTTGCAAAGTCATTTTAGGTATTCTAAGTTGAGTTAACAATCTGAATGTAGGCAGTAAATCTTTTTTTTTTTTAGATATTAAAATTTTAAATGTTAATTATTATGTGTTTTAAAATATTAAATATATTAAATGAAATTTCGATTGATATTATCTTTCTCTTTTGTTATGAAGAAATTATTATTCCATATTACTGCTTTTTGTCGAAAAAATATTTAGATTCATTTTTAAAAAAGGGGGTAATTTTTTTTAATTATATGTATTCAATATAATTGTTATTTATCATTCTTTTTCAATTTTCAAAAAAAATTATTTTTAATTTTTTGTTTATGATCGTGTCTCGAGGTTTTCGACTTGTGACTCAACTCAACCATTGCTATTTCTCATTGCTTTGCATAATTATTGGATTACACTTTATTAGGTATTTTGTTAATTTATTGTTTGTTTTTTTAATCTGATTTACGATTCCATTTTTAACTTTTCTTTTGATTTACTTAGATTTAATGTGTCCTTTTTTATTTTCTGCCGATTTAACCTAACCACGCTATCGTTTTGTAGATATTACGAACCTTTTATTTTCTCTTGAAATATCTATTAATGTTTTAATATCCAGCATCAATAATTATTTTTACAATACCTTATGGCTTCATAGTTGAATAGCTTCTTCTGAAAAGGGCAACAGAAATTTCTGAAAACTTTTGTTTACATATCGATTACGATAGGAATGTTTTAATATCCAGCAGTAACTTAAACTTTTGTTTTGGTTACATATCGAGTAACAAAAAATATGTTCTTGACTCTTTAGAAAATGTAACTAAAATGATAATTTTAACAATTGAATCATTAATAAAAAATTATATGTTAAATTAAGCCTGAAAATTTTAATACTTGGAAAGGCTGAGACAAATATAAATTTTTAAAGCAGATATCTTACAATGAATGTTTAATCACAATGTTTTAACTAAAATATCTTTAAATATTAACAAATTTAAACAAAATGAAGTTCTTAATTTTGCCGAATGATTTTTCGCGAAAAAAGGTACTAAAAAAACTTAAAACTATTTAGCTAGAAAAGATTACAATGTTTCTGATGGGAACAAATAAATGGATTTTTCAATGCTTTCACTAAAGTAAATTTAAAATTCAAAGTCAGAATTACAAATTAATTAAATTGTTTATTGTGGGATCCCCATAACTCAAAAAATATTTTAAACTAAGTTATCATTGTTTTTTCAATGTTTGTTGACAGACGGTTGCGATTTGTGTTAAAAACCACCAAAGTTACATTCTCTATGCCCTATCATATGATACATACCAATAGATTTCTAAACAGCTTCCACTTGAAAATCTGAAGACCATTAAGATTATTAAATCAAAAGAAAAGTTCACGATTAATTCACAAAAAGTCAGAATGAATAAATTTCAAAATACATAATATGTGTAATCCTATTTTAAAAAGCTTTTTTCCAAAGTAAGAATTCATTCACATACACTGACAATAAAATTATCAGTGTTTTGGTTGGTGGGAAAACATTTAATGTATTTTATCAGCGCTGTCCAACATGGCATGATTTCAGGGGGGGGGGGGATTATTTTTTTGCCAATGATTTTCTGAGAACATCACTTTTATTTTCAAGAGCAAGGGGTGATTCTGTTCTGAAATTTCAGCCATTCAGTTCTGAAAAAGAAAAAAAAATCATTCCTTCTTAACCTAAAAACCTCATAATGAATATTAATTATGAATGAATCCTATGTTTTCTCCTACCGATTGGCAATTTTGTGTGTTTTTTATGTGACCACTTGACAAATTTTATGATTTTTCCCCTAACAACCGACTGTCGATTTTTCTTTTTCATCTGCGACTGATTGATGAATTTTTTTTTTTTTTAAGCAGTAGATGGGCAAATTAATCGATTTTTTTTTTTTTTTTTCTTCATGACTAACTGAAGAATTTCTTGTAACCAACTTGTGAATTTTTTCCTTCACAAGAGCGATTTAGAAATTTCTCTACATACATTTATAATCTACAGTGATTATAGACAAAATTCATGCATTAATAAGATTCCTGTGGTAAGATTCGTCAAATGGTCACAGAAAAAGACTAATTCTGTCAAGGGATCGCAGAATAAATGAAAATTTCCTCAAAATGTTACAGAAAATTTCGAATTTCGTAAAAAGTCTGTGAGGCTGTGAAAGTTCAGCTTTTTTTTTAGCTGAGCCTGTACCATGCCTGATTTTAAGTCAACACGACCCGAACCTGCAAAAATAATTTTCAAAATATGAAAAATATTATCAATATTTTGTTTTTGATACACGCAAAAACTACATGTATCATATTTTTGATAGTTTATGTACACATGTTACATGTGTTTAAATTGAGAGGTACCTGTTATTCAAACTTATATAAAAGTTCAAATATATAAAGTTTAGGAATTAAAAAGTGTTTGCTAAATAGAAATGTCTGCCTTTTGAAAGAAAAGCCATTATGGAGGTCTTATTGTACATAGACAGGGGTAGGAAAATGCATTATTTTACTCGCAATTGGCGAGTGAATTTTTAGGTAGTTTTTGAAAACTGCAAACTATACAGATAAGCCGAAAACTTTTTTTTTTATTAGTTAGCTATATTTTTCAACTTTCCTAATTATTGCGATGTAAACATGGTACTAAGTTCTATTTTATATTAAACTTTCATCTCTTGTTTATTTTTTTTAAATTTATAGGGAAGAAAAATATGAAAATGCATTATAGTAATAGTAACCAACTATTTTTGAGTTGCGTAATTTTGTCATAAAAATTTTCAACTGTAGATTGCATTTTATTGGCTGGTGAAATAAATCCTTGGCTGGTAAGATTTTCTAGAAATTCCCCACCCCTGTACATAGATCTTCAACCTGAAAAAATACTTTGGATATCATTTGAAATTCAGGTCGACCAATTAGAGTCAAAACCCAAACCGAAACAATGAAAGTGAACCCGGCCTGCAACAAAAAATCTACTATTGATCCGATCCGAACCAAGAGTCGGTTCGGGTAAAAGCAAGTAACCCGACCTGATGCAGGACTCTAATGCAGGTATCTTTCAGTTAGTGTAGTAAATTGTTTTACATGCTTCCTCAATTAGTGTGTGAAGCACAAAACTGGTTACACTATTTTTTTCCCAGCAAGATGGTGATCATTATTCAGCAATTGGTAAGTTTTCTATTAAATAAATTAACCAGTTTGTAGGTTTAAAGCAATTAAACTGTAATGCAAAATATTTTAATCAAGTCGTGTATTTAAAAAAGTACTCTATGATAAGTAAGCTAACATAATTAAAGAATTGTTGTAATGCAGATTAAAAATTAAGAGACTTTGTACTGTTTCTTGACTGATTGTTTATATTTTTAAAATGTATACATTAATATGCGAGTGCACATATGTGTGCACCAGTGATTTTTTTTTTTTTTTTTTTTTTTTTTAATTGTGTATTTGCAGAGTGCATGACATCTGGCCGAAAAAGTAGCAAAACTAAACACTGTATGTACTGTATAAACAAGAAAATTAATCGGCACTGTTTGTTTTTAAGCATTTTGCATATTACAGGTCATCTCTTTAATCATTGTTTATATCAGTGTTGAATTCAGACACTTTTCTCCAGGAGGGATTGCACTTTTTGACCATTGAAAACACAAAATCTCAAATCTTCTGGGGTGGGTGCCCCCCCCCCCCCCCCCCGTGTCACCCCCTGAAATCAACACTGATTTATGTTTAAAAAATTTACTCTTTAATATGCGAGTGCACTTATAACGTGCACAAGTTTTTTTTTTTTTAAATTCGGTATTTGCACAGTTCATGACACCTGGCCGAAACAGTACTCAGTACAATATTACTCAGAAATAAATTAAGAAATATTTTAACTCTCTGAGCGGTTTGAGCATATTTTTCAGTTTCCCAAAAACAACTTTAATCTGTTGTAGACAAAAATATTTTCAGCAGAATTGTATTTCAAGATGTCTATCAAATAAAGGAGCATGAAGTGTATTTTAGAAACAAACAGGAAAAGAAAATTTTAATTAAAATTATTTTTATAAGCATTTTTATGAAAATGCCGGAACGCCTTCAAGATGCTCGGAGGGTTTAAAATATATATATATATATTCCAATCAACCCAGTAGCAGAAACAGTGCAGCAAGGAAGCGGGCACTGCAGATTATTTTAAACCTTGCAGATTAATCCACCAACCTAAAAATAAATGCTGGGCTTAAAAAATAGCTGAAATTTGCTTTAAGTCTCTACATTTATGGTATTTGTTGTATCCTTATATTATATATATTCTTTATAAATGGAAATTTTGCTTACTTTAAGTGTTTCTGTTATTTCTTATGATAGTAGGCTTATTGGGTCACAGATAAATTTTTGTTTGCTGCAGACTGACGCAGAAAATTCTGCTTCTGGGCCAATCAATAAATATAAAGACGTTTGATTTATGTTGTGTAATTAAAAAAAAATAGTGTATTTATATACTTATGCATGTAAGCATTCGCTGTTTTCTGTGGTAAAAATCTGTATGTACTTCAATGCAAATAACTTAAAAGTAGAGCTGGGTGATATATTGATAAAATTGATATAAAATGGTAATTGTGATAATGATATTAAAAAACCTTACAAAACGGTATATCATGAATATCATAATCGTGATGTAAACCGTGATTATCGTGGTTCTTCATTAAACCGCAACATTAAGCAGCGCTTCTTCAGCTTCGACCCAGTCTAAACCGTGGTATTAAATACTGAATCGTCTGTTCTGATTATTATGATACTAACGGAGTGTCTCCTCTCAAGTCTAAACCGTGGTATTAAAAATACAAATTCCTCGGTTTCAGTATTCTTGATATTAACGGTGCGACTTCTGCCAGCCTAAATTGTGATATTAAATACCGACTCCTCGGGTTCCATGTTCATGATACTAATGGTATGTGATTTCGTTTTGGTGGGTGATAAGTATCGTACATGCAGTTTTCTGTGTTATCACTACATCAGATGATACATATATATATATATATATATAATTTATGGTATTGACGGTGTAAGCTGAATCTCTGAGCATATGCGTTTTATGCTTCAGACACCATGTCTTTCATTTCATTGTGGTATTTAGATTTCAGCGATGTTGATGAATATTTGCTCTTTGTTATTGAACAATGTGTGAATCAGGACGATAAAGAAATGAAATATAACATTTTATTTGCAACAGTGGATTTAATTAGACAAATGAAATAATAATTATATAGCTGGGTCCCCAGAACCACTTTTCTAACTTTGGCCGAGACCTCTCATGTGGCATATCATTGGAAAGGCCTGTGACCACTTATTCATGTTATGCACCTCCGGTGACCACCCCCCACTTCCACGTCTGGGGGGCACTTTTCTAAATTTTACCGAGACCCCTCATGTGACATATCGTTGGAATGGCCTGTTGCCGCTTATTCATGTTATGCCCCTCCAGTGTCCCTATCCCTCCCCCCCCCCGTGGGAGGGCCTTTTCTAAATTTTGCCCCCCCCCCCCCCCCCCGTTATGTGACGTATCTTGCAAAGACCTGTGACCGCTTGATCATTTTATGCATTTCCGGTGCTCTGCCCACCACTTTGCCCCCCCAAGGTGGCACTTTCCTAAATTTTGCCGACACTCATCATGTAACCATTTATTCATGTTATGCACCTTCAGCATTCCTCTCCCCACTTGTCCCCCCCTTGCGGGAGGGCTTTTTTCTAAGTTTTACCGTCACCCCTCATGTGACATATCGTTGCAAAGGCCAGCGACCGCTTAATCATTTTATGGCCTTCCAGTGCCCCGCCCACTACTTTGACACCCCTGGGGGGCACTTTTCTAAATTTTGCTGGCACCCATCATGTGACATCATTGGAAAGGCCTGTGAATGCTTATTCATGTTATGCACCATCAGGGTCCCACTCCCCACTTGTTCCCCCCCCCCCGAGGGAGGGTCTTTTTGTATATTTTGCCATCACCCCTCATGTGACATATCGTTGCAAAGGCCTGTGACCGCTTAATCATTTTATGGCCCTCCGGTGCACCGCTCACCACTTTTCCCCCATGGGGGGCACTTTCCTAAATTTTGCCGACACCCCTTATGTGACATATCGTTGGAAAGGCCTGTGACTGCTTAATCATTTTATGCACTTCCAGTGCTCCGACCACCACTTTGCTCCAACCCCTCCCCTGGGGGCACTTTCCTAAATCGATATATCGGAATATGATATAAAGATGCTGATTTATCATGATATTTAATTCTAGACATTGCCCATCCCTACTTAAAAGTGCTTTGCCATCGATCAGCATGATACCGATATATATTGTACAATACATTTTCGTCATTATCTAACATTAGTGCACACAAAATGCATTTGTATGCACTTCATAGTTTATTATCTACCGATTCTAATAAGGATTTTATGATCGTAGTAGATATGAATGTATTTTATATGAAATTAGTACCAAATAATGAGAGATTTATTGATGTTGTTATGTCAGTAAATAACATTTTAAAGAGTTAGACTTTTTTGTTTGGTGCCATCAAGTTTTGATGGGTTCCATCTAGTGAATCTTTAAGACTTTTTTACTGTTGCTATAGAAATATTTTAGATTATTAATAATTTGTCTCGAATGAGTCATAAAAGGCCAACCCTGCCGCATGGCAATTAAAGTTTTTAAAGTGGCAATTAAAAAATCTATTATCTATCGCCAAATAAAATACAGCTTTTTCATCTCTAGTTACGTTTAGCTTTTTTTTTTTTTAAATGGTGCAAGGACACGGTATCTAAAATGTCACTAATAATATGTGCATCCATTGTCTGCAATTTTCTATAATCTACGTTGCTTAGCAAAAGTAAATATCACAAATTTCACCTATCTGTTTCTGCAAATTATTGTGAACTTCAACCATTGATGGCCAATTTGTGCCGAAGTGGAAAAGACCATCACATCAAAAATACCTTTTGTCACAATTTTTGTTGCTGGCAAAAATTATACTAGTATTTTAAAACAGGGTTTTAAGGATTTTATTTTAACTACATGAGGCAAGAATGAAGAGATACTGATAAACTTAAAGCATGTGGTTGCTCTACTCATTGGTTAAATCTTCTAGGTGACAATATAACTCCACAAACAATTACAAAACATGTCATTGAAATACAAAAGTACTTTCACAATTACCATGCTGTATATGCTTGGTTAAAAGAATGCAATGATCATTTTACACTACTCTTACCTTGCAACTTTTACTAGAACAGTCAGATAACTTGTTTTGAAACTTTTATCAATAACCACAGCCATTATACTAAAATTATTAATACACTATTAACATTTCTTTGAAATTATCAGACTATAATCTTTATAATGTTAAAGATCTTCTTTTGCAATTAAAACCAGTTGAAAACACTTTAAATAGTCAGGAATGGGAAATATATCATTTTGCTTGCCACTGGCGAGTACCTTTCCTCGCAGGGCGAGTGGATTTTTAGGCAATCTTTGAAAATACTGCAGGCTATATAAGGTCTGGCAAAAACATTTTTTTAATAGTTGGTTATATTTTTCAAATTTACTTCGATAGTGCTAAGTTCTATCTTATACTAAACTTTCCTCTGTTGTATATATTTTTTAATAACAATTAATAATTTCTTAGTTACAGTGACTACTATAGTAACTATTTCTTAGTAACAGTGTAAACTATTTTTGCTGTGTGTTTTCTCATTGTTTTTGAACTGTACGTTGTATCTTGCTGGCTCATAAAATAAATCTTTGTTTGGTAAGATTTTCTGAAAATTCCCCATCCCTGTAAGTAGTAGTATCAATACAGAAACCCTTAATGGGTTAAAAGTTAGTGATGCAGCACTTTATCTTATTCTCTAAGAATTTTAAATATGGAACTTAAAAATAATGATATCAAATTTTGAGTGACGCTATGCTATTAATTATAATCTCTATATATATTTCATCACTTTATTTTTTTATAATCGCATGTGCAAAAATTATGTTCAATTTAAAAAGATGTATAAAAGTTTAATGATTGATGCTTTATCATTCATATCTCTCATAAATTCAAAGTATGAGTTTAAAAAGATATGGGAACTACTTGCGAATTCACCCGGAGTCCGCTATCTTGTTTCTTTGTTGGTCATTTATAATCACTTTATGCTTAATTTAATAACATAACAACAACAAACATAATATAAACAACAACAAACATAACATAAAATAAATAAATTTAACATCGGCGATGATCAACAAAGAAACAAGGTGGACTCCGGGCGAATCCGCAAGTAGTACCAAGATATGAATTAAAAGTATTCTATTTTTCATGCACTTTTTCTAAAATTTTGGTATTTCATTAAGTTTATTTTGTTTCTAGGAAAATTTAATCCAATTTTATCTATGAAGGTGTACTTTTTTAATCTTTTGATCCTAAACCTCAAAAAAGTAATGATATCAATACAAAAACCCTTAACGGGTTAAAAGTTTGACGCAGCACTTTACTTTATGGCTATATGAATCTGAAATATGGGTCTTAAAAATTCTGATATCAAATTTTAAGTGACGCTGTGCTATTAAAATGAATTTATATATATTTAATTTTTCTTTTTTGTTGTATTTATTTTTAATCAGTGATACTTTTTCATTCAAAATATGAGTTTTAAAAGATATGATATCAAAATTCAAGTGACGCTGTGATCTGACTTAGATTAGTTAAAAAATTACTTTACACATACTTATGTTTTGCCTTCTGAAATATATTTAGAAATTGAAGCATTTTTTTTTTCAATACACTATCAAATATGTCATACGTTTTCTCAGCTGATGTTATGTATTAAATGTATTTAATTCAATAAATTTATTTATCTTTTGCGTCACGATATCCAGAACCATCGGTAAAATTTGTGTAAATGTTTTCTTTGCATCACACTATCTATTTGCATACTATTTACTCAGTTTAGATACTATGACGCAAAATAAACATTTACACAAGTTTTACGGATGGTTCTGGATATCGTGACGCAAAAGATAAATAAATTTATTGAATTAAATACATTTAATACATAACATCAGCTGAGAAAATGTATGACATATTTGATAGTGTATTGAAAAAAAAAAAATGCTTCAATTTCTAAATATATTTCAGAAGGCAAAACATAAGTATGTGTAAAGTAATTTTTTAACTAATCTAAGTCAGATCACAGCGTCACTTGAATTTTGATATCATATCTTTTAAAACTCATATTTTGAATGAAAAAGTATCACTGATTAAAAATAAATACAACAAAAAAGAAAAATTAAATATATATAAATTCATTTTAATAGCACAGCGTCACTTAAAATTTGATATCAGAATTTTTAAGACCCATATTTCAGATTCATATAGCCATAAAGTAAAGTGCTGCGTCAAACTTTTAACCCATTAAGGGTTTTTGTATTGATTATTTAATATTCAGTAACTTTTATATTAGTTTATTTTAACCTTTGTGTTTAAAGAGTTGCACTATCCTATTAAAACATATTTTGGGTGTACTGCCAAATCCAAATGTGACAAAGTCAAAATGAAATAAATGGTTAAGTCTTTTAAAAGCCTGTTAATATTATGAAAAAAAAAAAAAACATCAATATACATAGCTAATCATAACATTTCCGCATAGATAAAAAATGACAAGGTCTTTTATATTATGATTTAACAATATGCAACTTCATGATATAAGTTCCCAACTGGATACAAATTTGACTTATTCACTTTTGGCCAGGACTGGCCCAAAAAAATGAACCTTTTGCAAAAAAACCAAACAAACCGGTTTTTGTTTGTTTGCTTAAACCTGGGTTTTTTTTAGTATAATTTCCTATTACGTACAAATGCATGTTTGTTGATAAAAATAAACATTGTTAGATATTATATAAGTATTATAACTTCATTTCAAAATATTCAAATTAAATAATTACAATTATTTGTGTAGATAATTGAAATCATTTGTAATTTAAATATTTTTAGAAATAGCTATGTTCAAAGAATAAACTGTTCTATACAGTGAAGCATAGATATCTTGAAAATATTATCAAGCATTATTTGATTAATAAATAATAAAGATTTGTTTCAAAAATGTGTTCTTAGTGGTGGGGCATACAGATAAAAAGTAATCTATTAAAGTAACTCTTAAATATGTGATATGTGGTTATTATATGATGTCAGAAGTAAAAGCTTTTTTTACAGACTTACACTGTTTACTTGTGTTATTTCAATTCAAATTACTTGTATATTAAGTTAATCAATAAAAATATAATAAGATTTCTTGATTTAATACATATACTTTAAAAAAAATATGGGAGTCCCACTGCCCTCACTTCTTAAAAAAACAAAACCCCCGAAAAAACCCAAAAAGCCCAATAAAACCCAGCCGGGTATGGTTTTTTATAAATAATAATAAAAAAAAAAACCCTGGGTTTTTTGTAACCCTTTGTAAGTGTATTATTTTATGCATATCTTAATGTGACTGATTTGTTAGACAGTGGTTTGGTTGTAGTTAAAATTCTTGCCTCACAATTCAAATGTTAATGTGTGTCCCCCCGAGATACCTTTAAAGTAAATTAATTAAAAATTGACGCTATTTTCTGTTCGTTTTTTTATCATTTTAATCACTTCAAAGGCAGTGGTTCAGTTTCGGACCACATAATTTTAATTCGTAAGTGCCATATTCAGGCATGAGATTTTTCCGCGTATCCGCGGTTTTCAGCTTTTTTGTAATTTTTGAATTTGTTTTTTCCGATTTTTTTTTTTTTTCAAATTTTCGCTTTTTTGCCATTTTTTCGATTTTTAATTTTCATTTTTCAAGAATCTATTTCGTGCAGACATCCGTTTTTTATTCGTTTAAATGAAAAAAAGAATCATGAAAGGATTTTAATCCACATCGAAATATGCTTATATTTCAATACTTTAACTACGAGAAGTCATTTATTGCGTGCGGAGGTTATCCTATTTCATCGCGATCGCTGAACCAGGGATGATTCTGTTCCGAAAAGTCCGAAGAATTACGGCAGTCATTTCCGAAAAAAAAAAAAAAAAAAAAAACGGTTATAAATCTGAAAATTCTGACATAAAATGTATCGCGAATTTAGACAAGTGGTCACAAAAGAAAAATCAGTTTCGTCAAGCGTTCAAAGAAAAATCGCCAATTTCGTCAAAGGATCGAGAAAAAAAGTCAATTTTCGTCAAAATGTCACGAAAAAAACGTCAATTTTTGTTAAAAGATCGCTAAAACATGACAATTTTGTCAAAAGATCGCGAAAAACGGCAATATCCGTCAAAAGATCTCGAAAAAACGGCAATATCCGTCAAAAGATCTCGAAAAAACGGCAATATCCGTCAAAAGATCTCGAAAAAACGGCAATATCCGTCAAAAGATCTCGAAAAAACGGCAATATCCGTCAAAAGATCTCGAAAAAACGGCAATATCCGTCAAAAGATCTCGAAAAAACGGCAATATCCGTCAAAAGATCTCGAAAAAACGGCAATATCCGTCAAAAGATCTCGAAAAAACGGCAATATCCGTCAAAAGATCTCGAAAAAACGGCAATATCCGTCAAAAGATCTCGAAAAAACGGCAATATCCGTCAAAAGATCTCGAAAAAACGGCGATATCCGTCAAAAGATCTCGAGAAAAACGGCGATATCCGTCAAAAGATCTCGAGAAAAACGGCGATATCCGTCAAAAGATCTCGAGAAAAACGGCGATATCCGTCAAAAGATCTCGAGAAAAACGGCGATATCCGTCAAAAGATCTCGAGAAAAACGGCGATATCCGTCAAAAGATCTCGAGAAAAACGGCGATATCCGTCAAAAGATCTCGAGAAAAACGGCGATATCCGTCAAAAGATCTCGAGAAAAACGGCGATATCCGTCAAAAGATCTCGAGAAAAACGGCGATATCCGTCAAAAGATCTCGAGAAAAACGGCGATATCCGTCAAAAGATCTCGAGAAAAACGGCGATATCCGTCAAAAGATCTCGAGAAAAACGGCGATATCCGTCAAAAGATCTCGAGAAAAACGGCGATATCCGTCAAAAGATCTCGAGAAAAACGGCGATATCCGTCAAAAGATCTCGAGAAAAACGGCGATATCCGTCAAAAGATCTCGAGAAAAACGGCGATACCCGTCAAAAGATCTCGAAAAAAACGGCAATACCCGTCAAAAGATCTCGAAAAAAACGGCAATACCCGTCAAAAGATCTCGAAAAAAACGGCAATACCCGTCAAAAGATCGCGAAAAAAACGCAAATTTCATATTAATGTTCTATATCTTGGTAAAATAAACTTTTCATTAGTAAATAATTTCTGCCTAATTCATGTTAATTTCTTTTTAATGTATACAAAGCTAAATTGTATGTAAATTATATATATTAATAGCAATTATATTTGTTGCACTTGAAATTCATAACCTGTCATTGTTCAAACGTCGTTCGCGCAGTTTTCAGCTTTTTTGCTTTTTGGTCAATCTCATCCCTGCATATTGGCACTAGAATTTTGGAATGAAATTTTTCCTTTTATTAAGCATATGAATAAAGGCTTTTATTTATTTTCAAATAAATTTGTTTGTGAATTCTGGTGTCGTTCAATCATTTTACAAATAGCAGTAGTTTGCCCCTGACAGTGTTAATGCATATGTGTATTCAAATAGTAATTAAGTAGTTATGAAGTTTTCAGGGTTCGTATGGTCCTTGAAAACCCTTAAAAATAATTTTTGGTCCTTGAAAGTCTTTATTTGCTTGAAAAATCTGAGTTTTATCCATTTTCTATAACAATTTGAATGTAAATTATTTCATTTTAGTTCGGTTTCATGCAAAAAGAACTCTTCATTACTTCGGTCAGATTAAAATGCTTAATGTCAGGTTTCTTCATAGAAAAAAAAAAAAAAAAAAGATATTTTCCAGAGGCATCAGATATCAATTTGATGGATTTTATATTAAAAAGTTGCCACAATTAAACATAATTGGTAGGATCCTCCATTCTGTCTCAACAATGTGCTTTGATGGATACAAATTTGGTTAAATAATAAAAAAAAAGTAATTTCAGTTAAATGTAATTGTGTAATTTTATTCTTATTATTTTATATTTTGGAAAGGTATTACAGTTTTTAATAAAAACTCAATATTTTCATATTTTGTTTATTTGTTCAAAGGTACCCCTACATGCAGCAGGTTTGAACAGATAACTTTCAGCTTTTTAAGTTAGAAAAAAAAATTACTAGTTTTCAATTTAAAATAAGTTTTCTAAAAATTACAAAAATATTTTATCAGTTTTAAAAAATTATATAATTTTTTTTTATTTTTTTTACGTTTTACAATTTAAGAAATAAAGTTATAAAAGTTTTTAAAAATTTCCATTAGTTAAAATTTTTTGTTTGTTCAATTCATTGTATAAATTTTTTATGTTTTCTAAAAATTACAAAAATATTTTATCAGTTTTAAAAAATTATAAAAAAAAATTTTTAAAGTTTTATAACTTTATTTCTTAAATTGTAAAACGTAAAAAAATAAAAAAAAATTATATAATTTTTTAAAACTGATAAAATATTTTTGTAATTTTTAGAAAACTTATTTTAAATTGAAAACTAGTAATTTTTTTATATAATTGAACTAATAAAATATTTGTCCTTACATAGTATATTTTTCTAACTTGTAAATAATTTTGAACTATTAAATAATTGTTCTTACATAAAACATACTACTTATCTATATGTAGTATGCAAACATAAAAGCATGGATAAAAAATTTTTACAACGAATAGTTTAATTTAAAAAAAAAATTTGATTAATTGAAAACTTTTTTATTTCTGAAATTGTAAAATTTAAAATTTAACTTGAATTGAAAAAAATTATTTCAAAATATATTTTTAGTTATTGAAGTGAAAACTTTATTCTAAAATTGTAAAACTTGAAAAATATATTTCCACTAGATTTGAAATTTATTTCAAAAAATATTTTTTTTTAAACTTGTAAATATAATTTTATTAAATTGCAAAAGTAGAAAACTTTTATTTGCATTATTAAAAATATTAATAACTTGGAATTCATTTTAAATTCAAAAAATAAAAACTTTTATATATACATTTTGATTAGGTAATTGTTAATTTCTTTTTTTTTCCAATATGTCATAATTACAAGATAGACTAAATGAATAAACATATACATTTAACAAACAAAAACAACAAAATTTATTATTTAAACAATACATATTGTATAGTTTCTACATTGATGTTACATAAAAAGTTTTTACTAACACATTCAGTTTCGTTTAAAAACATAGAAACAACATAATCGAAATTCACTAACATTAATACCGTGTCCCCTAGTTGATTAAACTTTTCGCGATTATTAAATGTGAAACATGTATGAAGACTCATGCTTTCGTGTTCAAAAATACATCCTACGCACTCATAAATTTGGTTTAAAATAGTCACTACATTACTCTCAATACACTTGATGAGCTTTGAAAATAAAGCAGATTCATTTTCGATGGTTACGTCACCTAGTGTACATTTTTGCTTAATTAAACGTGGTAGATAATTTGTATACATGTGTTGCAAAAGCTTCTTGTTAAAATGATGAACTTTATCCTTCAAATTTAATAATTGGCAATCGTTTAAGTCAAAATGTGAAAAATTCATCAAGTTTTTAATTCGCATAGTGCTATTATTGTGATTCATTACCAACAGAGTATTATTAGCAATAAATGATGAGGATTTATATTTCAAATTAAAAGCAAAAAGTTTCGATTGAAATTCATACCACGTATTAATGTCCATCAAAAGTCTATTTTTCGTCATCATTTCTTCATTTCTAATCACATTGCGTTTAAACTCCCCGATATACACATAAAATCGTTTGATGCGATGTTTTAAAATTAAATAAACACATTCACTCAACTTGATTTCAATCACGCTAAAATTGCGTGGTTTGCTTTTGGGAATGTCTTTCATAAGGGGATCTTGTATTGTATTCAAAACAGCATTTGTTGGTTCTTGTGATGATGAAATTGAGGTACTTGGGGAAATGAAGGATTCCAAGTTTTTAAAATCTACGTCATTAAAAATAGTGTCTAAAAAACTCATAGTAGAAGTTGCGTCGTCATCATTATGAGTGAATATTGGGGTCGTCGAATCCATATCGAACTTGGGTTCTGCAGCATGTAAATCCTTGTTTGAGGGTAATGTTGAACAGTTCTCGTTTGAATTACAAAATTCTAAACTTGGGAGATTTAATTCCTTCATATCAGTATCCAAAGATGATTCTAAACGTTGATACTTTGCTACGCAATTCATTTCTAGGGGAGATCTTTTCAGCATATTTAATTCATAAGCCATTTTAAATAGCAAACAGTATGTGGTATATAGTCTGATCAAAAGTCAACCGTAAACTGATTGAGATGATTTCGAAACGTTTATTAACATAAGTTCAAATCAGTGACGGTTTCAGTTAGAAACAATCGTATTAATTAAAAAACCGTGAGCGACTAAATTTTCAAATCGTCGCCTGAGTCGAAAAGCATGACTATTGCTAGTATGAATATTTCATCATGTTAGATATTTTTCAAACTTGAGAATGGCAACACACGATGAGTGAATCACAAGTTCAGTACAAATAATAATTTTATTCATATGAAATTAATTAAAATATATAGTGGAAGTTATAATTATACTTATATGAAATGGATTAAAATAATGAGTGGATAATTATACTCAAATTAAATTAATTAGACTCAAATGAAATTGAATAAAATTGTGAATAATTATATTTATATGAATTCAAATCAGTGACGGTTTCAGTTAAAAATCGGTATCAAGTAATTTTTTAAAATTGATGATTAAACCGAAAAGCATGATTAATGCTAGCATGAATATTTCGTTATGATAGTTATTTTTTAAACTTGTGAATGGCAACACATGGAAAATGAAACGCAAGTTCATTATATTTTTTCTCATGAAATTGATTAAAATAAATAGTGTGTGGATAATTAAACTTATATAAAATGGATTAAAATAATGAGTGGATAAATATAATCAAATGATAATTATACTCAAATTAATTAAACTAATTATTTGTTAATTAAAATTTAAAAAATATGTAATAAAGATAACAATAATTTAAATAACTTCATTTTCTAATCCCTCTAAACAAAAGTAATAGAAGTTGATTGTTTAAAATAGTTTTTATTACGATGTAGTCATACTCATATGAAATTGAATAAAATAATGAGTGGATACATACTTCCTTTAATATATCCCCTTAAAAATGTTGATAGTTGATTAAATTAATTAGTAGATGATTAAATTTATTTACAATTATTAGTAATGCTACTCATTAATATTACTAAAACTTTATTATTAGAATATTATTATTTTAACTTTATTAAAATATACTTTAATTTTGCAATGGTTTCAAATTAATAGAGTGAGTTAAATGAAGAAAACTTAAAAATAAAAAAATGTATTTCCAAAATATTATTATAGTTTCATTCACTTAGAAAAAAAAATCAAGATCATTTGTAGTGGGAGCAATAAAATACTAAGACATCTTGTTAAAATGAAAACATACACGTTTTTCCAATTCAGAAAAAATTTAATTTTCGTTAGTTACAAAAATGATTACATATGTATAATGAAAACATATGACTATTTCAAATCACTGAAAATTCGATATTTGAAGAAGATATTTCATTTTGCAAAGTTCTTAATTGAAGTGTTAATTCTTGTAATTGCTTAATCAATCCATTACGCTGTTCCAATTTAAGTTGGGTGGGTGAAAGATGAATTTTTCTGTGTTCAGCTAAGTCGAATTTATCAGAAAGAACTTGGTCACAATCATCACATTTGAATTGCTTGGAAAGCTCACTTTTCTTCGGAATGATATGAATTTTAAGATGATTCCTTAAAGATGATTCCTTAAGTCCATCTTTCTCGAAAACGTTTTTTCGCATTGTTCACATTTATGAAATTTTCCGTCTTTAATGTGAATTAACAAATGCTTTCGTAAATCACATTGTTGAACGAATGTTTTCTTACACTTGTCACAACTCAAAGGCTTTTTTTCTAAATGAAACTTTGCGTGTCTGATTAACACACTCTTTCTTGAAAAAGATTTACCACATGTTTCACATTGGTACATGGTAGATGTCATGCGATGAATTATCATATGTTCCATTAAAGAACTCTTTCGAAAAAACAACATTCCACATATGTCGCACATAAAAAGTTTTTTTTCTAAATGAATGTTCATATGTTTTAAAAACTCGTGTTTCTCATAAAATTCTGCTTTACATTTTCCACAAATATAAGGCAATTTAAACATTTCTGATGAAGCAGGAATACTTTTACTAATCGAAACGGGCACATCTTTTATCTCCTGTTCACTCATATTATTCGAATTGATGACAATAGGCGATTGTGTATCATTAATAGCATGCATATTCATTTAAAAACTGTTTTAACTGTGCGAGGACGAAAAATACACCACATGTATTCAAAACAGTAGAAAACAGAATAATGACGGGAAATGAAAACCAACTACACTTAAATCAATGTAGGTGGCGCATCAGAAAAAAGAAGATCACGCGATAACTATTTAATACATAAACTGTTGTGTTCATTTAATAAGCAAGTGTACAAAATGAATCATTTTATAAATTCATTTCTTTTTGAATTAACCTGTTTTTATCATTAAATGATTAACTTTTTTGTGAATCCTACTGAAATGCGAGTGTTATAAAAAAAAAAAATCTGGTTCATTTCTTTATTGTTAGTTAGTTAAAATAGTGACCTATTAAGAAAATTTGTTTTCCTAATACAATGGAATAAAAGAACTATTATCTTGTTTTTCACATAGTACGGAAATACGCTTTATCATTATATCCAGATTAGAAACAGTACATTCTGTTTATGTATGATCGAAACAACAAGCACACAAATATTTATGACCACAAATAGATATGACCACAAATATTTGAAAATTGAAGAACTGGCTAGTTTTTAAAAGCTTAGGAATAAACTTGTTTTGGTTTAATTGTATATCATTTTAATGCCTTTGTGGCGCAATTGGATAACGCGTTTGGCTGTTAACCAAAAGATGATGGTTCGAATCCATCCAAAGGCGAATATTTTTAAACTAAAATCCATAAATTTTGTTACAGTATAAGTAAAAAAGAAACATTCTGGGTGATTGATAATGAAAGAGTTCATTAACTGCACGAGAAAATCCAGATTGAAAAAAATATCATTACCTTAAAATTTCATTACTTTCCTAAAATCCTGTTTATAAATTATCTTTTCGGTCAAATTACTATACTTTCCCGAAGTTGAAGAAGGCATTATTAAATCTAAGAAAATGAATTAATTTCTTGAAGTATATAATATATAAAAATTGAATGTTTATTTCTCTAAATTCAATGGCAACAGTCTTTAATTTCGTTTAGTACGTAATACAGGGGCAACACACTGTTAATAGTTTCCACAATGTTGAAATAGATACTAAAATGAATAAATGTTAGCAAAACCTATTCATCTGAAAATTAAATAATTTCTCGAAGTGCACGATAATAAAAATATATAATGTTTATTTCTCATTTTTTCTAAATTCAATGGCAACACTTTGTTAAAATTTCTACTTAACGTAAAATCATTAACCCACTGATTTTTAAAAAGAAGTCGATACAAAAGTGAAAGAAAGCAAATTCAAGTGAAAAAACAATGGGGCCCGCCCAGCCCAATGGTTATATTAACAATTTTCAGTTCTAAATGAAATTTTTCAAGTTTCTATCTAGATTCTCATTACAGAAATTCGAATAATGGTGAGTTTCAGAGTTCGAAACCCGTAAGGAAAACAGTACTAATATGACAAACCCAACGTATACAGGACGATACAAAATTAAACTGGGTTTAATCCTTTCCACTGCAAACAGATCTTCATCAAATGACTTAAAACTAGATGAGACTAGTAATTTTTTTACTGTTTTTTCAATAATGCAAAGCATTACATTTCTCCTTTTTTCAAAGATTCACTAAAGTTTTTCCAAAAACAGAGTTGTTCATAAAAACCTTTCAATAAGAATACAAGTTAAATTTAAAAAAGAACTCTCATCTAATAATACAGTTCCAGTTTAATTCCATTAAAACTAACCTACTATTTTTGACAAAGTTCAAAACAATCGAAAAATTAAATATGTTACAACACATGAAAACTTTCTCATTGAGAAATGCCGACACTATTTAAAAAAAAAAAAAAAGAAAAAAAAAAACCTTAGGGGGGGGGGAACCCTTCTACTCTAACATACCATCTCAACATGCAGGACTCACCATCTCAACACGCAAGATTCACTCTTTGCTACACCGTACTATAGTACGATATTTAACAATAAGCCCCCCCAAAAATTAAGCACCCTCAAAAATTTAACCCCTTCTACAACACACTTCCGCTCAAAAACCACTCTCCTATAGTACACCCAACCTACTTTTTCAACCACGATTTTCACATCGTACTCTAACAGAAGGATTTGGCTCCACGCTCCACCGGCTGAGGCAGAACTCTTGTTTTCCTACTATTCCCACATCTCCAGTTTTCTTGGAAGATCTTTTGTACTGGACCCATCTGCGATTTATTCACAAAAGAATGAGGGGAATCAACAATGGGTCAGGAGATAAGGAGCTCGACTCTACTTGAAGGAAAGGTTCCTCTTTTGCCGGACATCAGTCCCTTTCCTGCTAAAGTCGTTAAAAATCAAAGACACCGCGTGGCCAGAACAAACGAAGCCGACACTGATTACAGTTAGAAGGATAGTGCGTACGCAGCTTAAGTTTTGATGCTAATGATGAAACTAGAAGCCAGGAAGAATCACCACTGTCTCCAAAGCATAGAATATAAAGGGAGAAATTTTTTGTCTCTAAATCATGCATAAAGCTCATATTTATTAAAATAGTCCAAATCTATCAAGCGGTCTCTCTGTAGTAAATGACGATTCACCTGGATCTGGTAACAGTAAACAGTACATATTCAATTGTTCTTATTCAGACCAAGCAAGAGACCCTTTCTCAGGCCCATTTCTTTCATTAATATCATGCTGAGTAGGGACCGGGTCTATTTTTTTACTGTAAACCCGGGCCAGGCCTAAATCTAAAATTTTTCCGTTCCGTTTCGGACTGACATTTAAATCGATTCCCGTTTTAATTTAAAGCTTTTAGACGTTCACATAAAAGTATCTATCTGTACAAGCGCAGCAGGACCGTTTTTTGTGCGCAAGCCTGTAGTATTTATATTATACATTTATACACTAGCTAGCTGACATGCCCGACGTCGTCCGGTCTGTCGCAAAACAGTACATGACACAAAAAAAAAAACTCAAAAGATCGCGAAAAAAATTTAAAAAAGGCTGCACGAATACCAAATAAATTTAAATGAAAAAAAAAACAAAATTTATTATTTTGGGCTAGAAGATAGCCGGATTCTTGTTACAAATTTGGAAAAATTGTAGCAAATCGCGAAAAAACTCTAAAAATCGCAGATGACAAAACTTTGTCATTATGGGCTAAAAGGTTAAAACTGGATTCATTTTACGAGTGTAGAAAAATCAGCGCGGAATGCGAAAAATCTCTAAACAATGCATAAAAATTCGCAAAAAATTCAAAAATCGCTGTACGAATATCGAATAAACTTTATTGAAAATATAACAACATTTATTATATTGGGCTAAAAATCTGACACCCAATTTCTTTTACGAATCTCAAAAGATAGCAGCGGTGATGTAATTAAATTATATAACTATATAAGTTTAAGCAGAGTTTAAGTTAAAAAGGCAGAAGAAACGTTTATTAGCTGAACAACCCCAAAACCTATTCGTAAAATAAATCAAAGTCTGGAAAGTCAAAAGCATATCTATTAAAAATAAAGGCAAGACTGTGTAATTAAATAAATACCAGAGAAGTTTAAAATACACGAAATGTTTATTAAAAACAAAAAGATATATAAAAACAGATTAATCATTTAAGTAAACTAGCTTTAACAGAAATAAACTTTAACAGAAAAATACATTGCTTTACTTCGTTAATTATATCAGGGAGCTTCATAATAAGAAATATGAAAGAATACTTTCAATTTAAAAAGGAGCATATGTAATCGACGCTCCAGAGCAAGCTAACATTCTATCATCGAAACAACTCAGGATGAACAGCACGTAATCAAAGACTACAATTCCATAAGTCAACAAGTTGATCCGGACGTCAGTAAAATGAACTGTAGTAAAAGCAACGGTGTTGATTCACAAACAATCTACAATAGATAAATGGATCACAACTATTCAAAGCCGTCATATTCAAAACACTTCATCCGTGAATCCACTCAAAGAAACAAGACATTACGAAACTCCATCACTCACGCCGCCACCTTCCTGTCTCCCGTTAAACACCATAGGTTAGTAGGTCAAGGTACGAAAGGCGAGAGAAGAATCTACTAGCCGGCACTTTATACGATCCGGAGAAACGAAAACTAGGTCATTACGCAATGCAACTGACAGCTTCAAACACGTGCAAAGATGACGACATGATTTGTACATCGTAACGTGGATTACGTCATCAAGTACTCCGTGGAATTATTGAAACATGACAGAAGTAAACAACGAAGTAACGATACGTAAGTTAAGAAAGAAAACAACGTTATTTAAGAAGAGAAAGTGAAAGGAAATAAAGTAAGTTAATTTATTATAATGCATTCTATCTTACTGTAAATAAAAAGTACTTTAATAAAGAAAATAGTGAAATAAAGATAAATAGATTTGTCAATGGAGATAGGCACGTACGGTGACAAGAACAGGTATATATTGTTATCAAATGCCCCCCCTCTTGTCACATGTACGGCATGAAAAAGGGCAATTGCCTAAAGGATCACCATAAGCACATGAATTCACAATTACAAACATGCTGGCACCCACATAGACTAACAAGTACCCATAGCTCCAAAGAAAAGCTTCTGATATCCACAAGATGAGCAGCTATATAAAAATCCACATCTCTAGCTATACATAAAGGTTACCAATGACCAAAAAAAACTGCAAGCTCTGGAACACCGAACACATAAAAATACATGAATATACAGATAATATAATCAATACATAAATATATACTAGTAAAAACAAACACTTCTTTCAACAGATATCCCACAGCAGCACTTGATATGTATATACCATTTGACATTACCATCAAAAAGAATGCAGAATATCAAGTTAACATGAAATAAATGATTCTTTTACAATTCTTTAAAAGATTTAAAAGCTTAGAATTGCTAGTATATCTCCATCTAAAACATGATTCTCTGTTACAAAGAAAAAATATATATATGAAGCAATTTTTGAAAAGTCATTTCAGCAGAATCATTTACAAAGATTTTTTTTTTCAATACTGGTGAGAATGAAATATGGCAGTCTCAAATAAGCTTAAAAATATTTAACATCAAAACGCATATTCCTGAACCACCAACATGATATCAAAAATTACAATCTACTAGTTTAAAAACCATAAAAATGCAACACCTCAATGAGCTCTATTAAGGCTGCACTATAAGTTTCCTGTGACGGATAAAAACTATGCCCCCCCCAAGCAAATTCAAATAGATACCAGGTGATTTAACTTCTTATTGTATAAAACATGTCGACAAGAGACCTTCAACCATTTAACTATGTATCCAGGGAGCCTGACAACTTATAGGATAAACTTAAGAAAAATCAACGTTGAAATACGACTATCATTCATACATGATGAAACCCCAGAGTTGATCTCTCACCTCCTCTCAAGGATCCCATCATACCCTTACAGAGGATAGTTTCATTCCAAAAAGCGATGCACCGCTACCTCTGGCCAAAGGCTTTCAATCATACCATTCAAACAACATAAACACGCAGATACATAAGGTTCAATGATACTCCTGAAGACTCAAACAAAACAAAAATTCAACCTAAATCAATTATTGATGGCAGGGAATTGGCTATATCCATCACACATAATAACCATGGTTGCATCACTTGAAGTCAAAGGTGGCCAGGAAAAGAAATGTCCAGAGGATGTCACCCAGTCAAGTGCAAAAATTTAAAGGGTCCTATATCTTCAAAAAGAGACCAACTTATTTCAATATTAAACTTGACCAAAAAAATTCAAACTATCCAATCGCCAATTCAACTGTTTGGCAATCTTAAATCACAAGTTTCATCCCCCCTTAACAGCTTTAATCATAACTACCACTTCCAAACTTCAAACCAGGGCTAAAAATAACCTGAAACATATGAGAGGAACAAGTTATAAACACATCCGTAATTCTCCAAAGAAAAAAAACAGCTCCAACTTCCTTATATTAAAATTTACTATATATCATTTTCAACATCTCCTTATATGAGGCAAAATTCTGAAGAATATTCTCACATTAAACACAGTTTCACTCCAAGTTGCCATGGGGGGAGTGTCAAACTCATGAAAACATTTGAAGTTAAAAAATATCTTCTCCCTCCTTTTATAAGATAGAGATCCACTTTGTCAACATACAAAACTTCAATGAACTTTGAATCCTCAAAAATTTAAATAGATCCAAACATAAAAATTTTAGTTATAATTGACAAAAGCAAAAACCTCTACCTCTACAAACACAGGCAACTAGCTGAAAAGATATATACAGGAACACTTAATCCCTCTCAATAATCCAAGATTTAAAAACCATTCTATTAAAACAAACTACAGAAACTTGTCTGGAATCACCCTCTTTTTTTTCAAATCTCCTCTATTCCTTCTAACTCTCACATTGTAAAACCAGCAAGCTCATTTCCAAATGAATTCACTCTTCACATTTAAAATACCAACAACTTATACTTCTGTAAATTAAATCAGATTAATTAAACAACTAAAAAAAAATGCCAAACTGCCAACCCAAGAAAAACCACCAGAAATCATTTCCTCTCATTAACATATCGAATCCCAAAAAGTTTAATTACAAATTTCATAAACCAAGGAAGATCGATATAAAGTTCATTAAAAACTATAGAAAATCTCTGAAGATTCTCTCAAGTCAGCAAAATCTAGCAAATAAATAAAACTCAAATTTAAGTTTAATTTTAAAGTAAAAAAAAGTAACATTGCCCAAATGAGATTCCAAACACAGTATCCACTAACATTACAGGGATAAAGTGAAGACTTAAAAATATTTGTCATTACACTTAATCTAAAAGAATCTTAAATGGAATCTACTCATTTTAATATAGGCAATGTACAAAAATTAAATAATTTATGCAAAAGAAAATAAGTTAAATTTAACATAATAATTATTAACAGATATCAGAACTGTAAACCCCTTCAAAAATGGCTGCTGTGAGCATTTTAGTAAAACCATAAGGATTTCCCCCATTAATTTTAAATTCAGGCATATCCAAAAGGATTTCCAAGCATCTCCAGAACCTCATTAGCATAAAACTAGAATCAAAAGCAATCAGTACAAGCAATTAATTTTATTAACAAAACACAAAATATATGTAATGCATAAAAAATATAATTCTGATATAAAACTTTAAACAAGAAACACAACATTCCATGGATTTCAACATCGTATTCAATCACCAGGTTAAAAACCTGCTCATTATTTAGTCAGGATCATATTCCAAAAACTATTAAAACTTGAGCACAGATCAATATACTTGTCAAAAACCAAACCAATGTCATGAACTTTTATAAATATGAATATTATGAAGAGAAATTTTAATATGACATTCTATTAACATTATATGCAATGACCACCTATTAACTTTAAACTTTTAAAAACTAACAATTGCAACATTTTTAAAATCATAGCTTACAGATTAAGAGAGAATTTTAAATATTTTATAAATGGTTAAATATTGATCATTTAGAAAAACATTACTAAAAACCAGAACATAACAGGGTTAAATAAAAAAAAACTATTCAAATTTTAAACTGTTAACAAACTTAGGTAAACTGGAGGTAAAGGTATAAACCCTCCGCACTTCTAAAGATAAGTTAACAGCCAAAAAAAGTTTAGATACTCTTAACAAATCCCAGTTATTACAACTAAATTAAATAGAAAACTAAACCATCTATTAAAAATTTACGATATCTACGAGGGGTCAATTAAGTTCAAATTAAAGAAACTTATACTTGATTACCGAATTAAATCCATCTGTCAAAAATGCATAAGAGGTAGAAATCAACATTTTAGATCCAACAGAGGGAAAAGCTTAATTTAAAAAGTGATCCCAAAACAAGTATTAATCCTTCAATTACTATCAAATATATTTAAAAATAACAATAGTATAAACACTTAATATTTCACAATTTGCAACAGATTAAAATGATGAGGAATACTTTAAGGTATCACATTAATATAACAATTACTAAAAAAAAATAACTATGGGACATCAAAGTTGCAAGTCCTTGGGCGTTTAACTAGAGACATCATTAATGGCAGGTAATTTTCACTAGGAACTTTTAAACTAAGCAAAAGTTCAACTAAAGATGAAATCCTTCTAAAAAGACAAAAGTTCCGTTTAAAAGACGAAAGTTCACCTGAGCATAGAGTTCTTTTAAAAGATGAAAGTTCGTTCAACTGAACATGAAGTTCCTTTCAAAAATTGAAAGTTCATAAGAAAGGGTCAAAAGTTCACGATAAATTCATCACTTCGACCAAAATATGGCCCAGCACTGTATCCGCTGCCTCCAAAATAACCTTCACCAAAAATACAGGAATAGGCTTGAATCAATGAATGAACAGTATCTCCTAAAAAAAAATTTCACACTGGAGACACTTTCAATAAACAGCAACAGATAAACGTTAACTCGATGAAACAGATCATGAAAATCCCTTTGAACTTTAACAATATCAAAGACTTTATATAAATCTTTAAAAATCAGTGGACTTCAGGTATATATCTTCACCACTTTATCATTTATTGGCTCACGAAACTGAAGTAAAACGATGCATTTCACCTCTTTGAAGAAGATTAGCAGCAATGTGGCTTTAAACATCAATGTCATGAAGCTCCAAAAAAAAAATTCTTTAATATATTTAACCTTAAAACTTTACATACAATTATTTAATTTTAACTACTAAAAATTCAAAATTACTTTATGTTTAAAAAAAAAAAATTACTTTTATTACCAATATTGCAAAAAAATTTTTTTTTAAATTCAGAAAAATGTATAAATCTAAACGTTTTTACCTCAAAAATTTACATTAAAGTTCAATCTTATAAAAAACTAAATAAATTCATTTATAAACTACAAATTAAATAAATCTTAATCATTTAAAGCTTAAATTAACATTTTAAACTCAAAAAGAAAAATAGAATAACTGCCCCCCCATCGCAAAACATCGTTTAAAAAGAGATGTGCGTTAAGCTAACGCCGAACTTATCAAAGTCAAAAACGGCAAATACAAATTATTATATCTTAGAAATAAATATATTAAAATTAACTTTAATAAAACATAATAGAATAATCAGAATCTTAAAATGTCTCATAAAAGAAAAACCCCCCAAAAAAACTTTTACTTTTAAATTTTATTAAATAACTATTAATCATATCTATTACTAAACTATTAAACAGGTTAGGGATCGGCCCATAACCGTGATGTAATTAAATTATATAACTATATAAGTTTAAGCAGAGTTTAAGTTAAAAAGGCAGAAGAAACGTTTATTAGCTGAACAACCCCAAAACCTATTCGTAAAATAAATCAATGCAAAAACCCTTGACGGGTTAAAAGTTTCTGACGCAGCACTTTATCTTATGCTCTAAGAATTTTAAATATGGAACTTAAAAATACTGATATCAAATTTTGAGTGACGTTATGCTATTTCTTAAAAAATATATTTGTATTTATTTCATCATTTTATTTTTGTTTTATTTATAATCGCATGTGCAAAAGTTATGTTCAACATGAAAAGCTGCATAAAATTTTATTCGCTGTTGCTTTATCATTTACATCTCTCATAAATTCAAAATATGAGTTTTAAAAGATATGATATAAAATTTAAGTGACGCCTTGATGTGACTTTAAAAGGTTTGTTTTAAAATTCAATTTAAATTATTTTTGACTTGGTTAAAATATTTTTTTACATCTACACAATACTTTTAATTTTCCAATTCACTGTTAAATATATCACTTTCATTGAATCTATACTATGCATTGAAATGTATTTATTTCAATAAATTGATTTATCTTTTGTGTCACGCTATTCAAAATTGTGAGTAAGATTTATGTAAATGGTTTATTTGCGTCAAACTATCCTTTTTCATACATTTCATGTAGTTTGGACACAATGACGCAAAGAAACCATTTACATAAATCTTACTCACAATTTTGAATAGCGTGACACAAAAGATAAATCAATTTATTGAAATAAATACATTTCAATGCATAGTATAGATTCAATGAAAGTGATATATTTAACAGTGAATTGGAAAATTAAAAGTATTGTGTAGATGTAAAAAAATATTTTAACCAAGTCAAAAATAATTTAAATTGAATTTTAAAACAAACCTTTTAAAGTCACATCAAGGCGTCACTTAAATTTTATATCATATCTTTTAAAACTCATATTTTGAATTTATGAGAGATGTAAATGATAAAGCAACAGCGAATAAAATTTTATGCAGCTTTTCATGTTGAACATAACTTTTGCACATGCGATTATAAATAAAACAAAAATAAAATGATGAAATAAATACAAATATATTTTTTAAGAAATAGCATAACGTCACTCAAAATTTGATATCAGTATTTTTAAGTTCCATATTTAAAATTCTTAGAGCATAAGATAAAGTGCTGCGTCAGAAACTTTTAACCCGTCAAGGGTTTTTGCATTGATATCATTACTTTTTTGAGGTTAGTGATAAAATGATTAAAAAAAAGATACTTATGGAATTTAATGCAGATTTAATTTTTACTATTTTATTACAATATTCCTTATAGCAGTTTGTATATGAAAACAAGTGGGTAAGTATAATCGCAGATCGCACAGAGGGTTTCATTTGATATTCCTTTAAAAACACTTTATCCTTAAATTAATAAATCCAAAATGTTAATTTATAATTATTAAATCCTTACATAGATGGTGCACCAATAGTTCCAATTTTCATGGGGCAGGGAACGCATTCTTTTAAACAAACCACCTTCCAATTGAAGTCACCAAAAACCAAGTTGAATAAGCCAGACCCCGTTGTGTTGTTTCACAAACAGCAGTCTCATGTCCCCTCCTTCCCCCCTTTTTCAAAATTTTTCAGACCAGTACCTAAGAATGGAACCGAAATAATTTTTTCTCTTCAGAAATTACGATAAAAAAATAGTATGCAGTACTCATAAATTTACTTTAATGCTATATAGGGTGATTATTAAGTTAATTATAACGTTTGGAATCTGTTGCATTGATGTCCGAAAGGTGGTTTCTGAGTTATGGAAGCTGGACCCATAAGGCGCCATAGAGGGGCGAAGCCCACTAGTGTCTATCATAATTATATCTGCCATGTGGACTAATTGCGATATTTAATCAAAATAGCCCCCCCCCCTCCTCATCCCCGGAAATATAACAAATACAAAATGTGTCTTTATAAACCTATCGTCAAATAGGTTTTTATTTCTTTTTCCCTAAAAAAAAACAACATGATTTTTATATCCGTAACGTAAATAGCGGACGAAGCCCGCTAGTTCCTATCATAATATATATTTTTAATAATTTTATATAGTCTATAATAAAAATTAGACTTAAAATAGTCTAGTTCCATGAGTACTTGTAGTGTCGGTTACATGCTACGATTTTTGGATACCAGTATTTTAGAACGGGAAAATGTGACTTATTTTATCGGAGATATCTCATTAATTGAATAAGGTGAAGCAAACTTTTTGAAAAAAAGGTGGCCAACAAGCATGGCAGTTATCAGCTATGTGACTTCGTGCTAAAGTCCATTAATTTGATCTGCTTTAAAAAGATTACGGAAGATTGAATTATAGTAGAACCTGGATTAACCGAGCTTCGATTAATCGAGGTTTCTGTTAACCGAGCCGATAACAAAGTCTGATTTTTTTTCCTTTTGAATGAGCCTTAAAAATAACCACACTCTTTAGCTCACTGTCCGTGCTATACAGGCCCTTCTGCCCCCAAAAGCACTCAACTCCAAAGAAACACTGGACCCTGAGAAGTCAATAGCGAACAATGCTTTGTTTCCAGTGGCTGTGTGAACTTTCGTAAATTTTTCAAATTGCATTTTAAAATTTACTACTGGTAGTTGATTTTCTTTTTAAATTTGTTAAGCTGTGAAACAGAACTTTACATATTTATTTTTATTATTTAAAAAACGTTCTATATATTTTTTTTAAAGAGATGTTAAATTCGCAAGCACGGCGAGTTTTTACACACAGTTTCTATTAACCGAGATTTCCGATTCCGATTTACTAACAGTCCCAATTAGCTCGGATAATCGAGGCTGCTCTGTATAATTAAAAAATCAATGGCGATCTTACTGTAAACGGGTTTCCCTTTTACTGAGGTATTTCAAGACCGAATCAGCTGATGTTAGTTGCTGTTTCCGTGCTTGATTAAATAAGATTAGTTAAACATTTGAAAATTACCAAATATAAAAGAAACTTTTTTTTTCCTATGAGACTTTTTTAATGAGACAATTTTATCCAGATTTAACATTAAATATCTCTTAAAATAATTCTTCGATTTAAAAACTGTCTACTTCAACATTTTTATCAAACATTTCTCTATAATACTACCCATTTTAATATTTTTGTATGCAGTAATTTTCTTAATATTTGCGAAATAGACCTCTAGTCACAAGAGATTCTTTCAAAGCGGTGAAAAGCGTTAGTTTTTTCCTTTTTTTCCGAATAAGAGACAAAATGTAGTACGCAATTGCGTCAAAAGATGGCGACACCAAAATTCTGATATGCTTATTATGTAAAACTTCATTGTTATTTATAAATAAAACATTTCAACTAAATTATTTATTATAAAATAATTATTACATCACAATAGTTTTTATGCAAGGAAAATAATAATAATAATAATAATAATAATAATAATACTATGGATGTCAGTGATTATATATTGATTGACCGTCATAATAATAAAAAATGATATTATAAAAAGAAGAGCTGAAATGAATTATTTTTTTACGTTTCTGATCGTGTGATTTATATTCAAATAATAATTATTAATGTATATTTTTTGTAAAGTGATTGAAATTAAATATATTTATAAAATTTATGGTAATATTTTTATTGTTGAAAAATTGCCAAGAAATAATCATCATTAAATTGGCGTCATTATAATTGTAATTTTATTTAACTTAATAGCAATTAAAAAATTACAAAGGAACTGAGAATAATGGTCAACTTATTGTAATTGCCAATAATGGTCGACTTAAAAAAAAAAAAAAAAAAAAAAAAAAAAAAAAACTTCACACGCATCAGCGAGTATCGAACTGCCTATGTTAAGATCAGTAGACGATGGCCCTCAACCACTCAGCCGTGGGAAGACAAAATTTTTCTCCCCAAAAGTGGTTAAAAAGAAAGCATGTGTATGAATACAGTGTCATGCATTTTCGGTGAAATTTCCATAGAATGGCGAAGAAATATAGTCCGATTTTTCATGTGCATTATAAAACGAACAAGAGTCTTGCTGGAAACAAGTAAATTGTTATTTGGTTCATCTGAAACATATTTATTTGATTTTTAAAAAATCGTCCGTGTCATTTTCGAGAGAAAAAAAAATCGAATTATTTAACGAACGAGAGTTTTCCCAGAAAAAAGAAAAGTGTTATTCACCTCGCCTTAATCACATTTATATAATGTATCAATTTAAAAATAATCGTTAGAACCGTTTTCGAGATTTTCATATTAGGAACTTCCTCGATATTATACCAACGTTTTCACTTTAAAAATGACTATTTAGATCTCAAAATATACTGCACGTAGAAATGTAAAAATTTCAGTATACGATTAGACTGCAGATATAAGACTGTTCTAGAAAATTCAGAACAATAAGACGTATATCTGCTGAGTTATTAAAAGGCGGCTTTTCGCATTTTCTTTGATGTCGAGTTAGCTGTATATATGAGTTCCGCCATCTACGAATTCTATGATACGATACGATACGATTTTAACGATACGATACGATACGATTTTAGGCTTAAGGCTGCGTCACTCGAAATACTACCGTCTTCCATGATCAAAGTCTGGAAAGTCAAAAGCATATCTATTAAAAATAAAGGCAAGACTGTGTAATTAAATAAATACCAGAGAAGTTTAAAATACACGAAATGTTTATTAAAAACAAAAAGATATATAAAAACAGATTAATCATTTAAGTAAACTAGCTTTAACAGAAATAAACTTTAACAGAAAAATACATTGCTTTACTTCGTTAATTATATCAGGGAGCTTCATAATAAGAAATATGAAAGAATACTTTCAATTTAAAAAGGAGCATATGTAATCGACGCTCCAGAGCAAGCTAACATTCTATCATCGAAACAACTCAGGATGAACAGCACGTAATCAAAGACTACAATTCCATAAGTCAACAAGTTGATCCGGACGTCAGTAAAATGAACTGTAGTAAAAGCAACGGTGTTGATTCACAAACAATCTACAATAGATAAATGGATCACAACTATTCAAAGCCGTCATATTCAAAACACTTCATCCGTGAATCCACTCAAAGAAACAAGACATTACGAAACTCCATCACTCACGCCGCCACCTTCCTGTCTCCCGTTAAACACCATAGGTTAGTAGGTCAAGGTACGAAAGGCGAGAGAAGAATCTACTAGCCGGCACTTTATACGATCCGGAGAAACGAAAACTAGGTCATTACGCAATGCAACTGACAGCTTCAAACACGTGCAAAGATGACGACATGATTTGTACATCGTAACGTGGATTACGTCATCAAGTACTCCGTGGAATTATTGAAACATGACAGAAGTAAACAACGAAGTAACGATACGTAAGTTAAGAAAGAAAACAACGTTATTTAAGAAGAGAAAGTGAAAGGAAATAAAGTAAGTTAATTTATTATAATGCATTCTATCTTACTGTAAATAAAAAGTACTTTAATAAAGAAAATAGTGAAATAAAGATAAATAGATTTGTCAATGGAGATAGGCACGTACGGTGACAAGAACAGGTATATATTGTTATCAAGCGGAACGCTAAACATCGCATTAAAAATCGATAAAAAATCAAAAATCGCAGAGGAAAAAAAATTACTACAGCGTGTTACAAGTTTGAAACGAATTTCTTTTATAAATGTTTAAAAAAGGCACGGAACGCGTAAAAACGCTAAAAATCGTGTTGAAGTACGGATTTTTTTTTTCCTCAGAAATCGCGAAAGAGAAAATTTGCTACATTAGGTTGAAAGTTTAAATTTGAAAAAATATTATGAATGCCAAAAATCATTATGGAATACGAAAAGAAAAAAATGCAAACAAACGCAAAAAAGAGCATTAAAAATTCAAAAATCGCTGAGAACACAAATCACTATAGCGGACTAAAAACATTAACCGGAATTCTTTCACGAATGTCAAAAAATCTCCACGGAATGCAAAAAATCGCTCCAAGTGAATAAAATTTACTACATTAGGTTAAAAGTTTAAAACCAAATTCTTTTTACCAATGTAAAAAAAATCACTGCGGAAAGCGAAAAACCGCTGAAAATTGCATTAAAAAGCGCTAAAAATTCCAAAAGTCGCAAAGGCCAAAAATTACTACAAGTTCTCTAAAACATTTTAACAGGAATTCTGTCACGAGTGTCAAAACTCGTTACGAAAAATCGCAAAAACTCGAATTAAAAATTCACAAAACTTACTGTAAAATGCTAAAAATTTGAAAATCCTTTTATCAATATAAAAAAGTCGTTTCGAAACACGGAATAACGCTAAAAATCGCATGCAAATATGTGCGAAAAATTCAAAAATCGCTGTAAGAATTCCGAATAAACTTTTTTGAAAAGACTTCAAAATTTACTATATTATACGCTAAAAGATTGAAATCTGATCTATATTAATAATTTTAAAAAATATCGCTTCGAACCATGAAAAACGTTTAAAATTACATTAAAAATTATATTGAAAAAATCTGATCAAAGAGTCCGAAATCGGGCTTTGGGGTGCATAACTAAATACATAGAGGTACCTTCGTACCAAGTTTTGTAGCTCTGCGTTCAGCGGTTTTTTCAGAACATAGCCGACTGACAGACAAACTTCTTTCTTCATTATTATAGACTAGCTGACCCGCCCGGCGTTGCCCGGGCCCATGATAATGACCTTTAATAAAGCACAGATTTGTATGATTTTATACCTTTAATACGATTTTGTGAGAGTTTATATTTTTAAATGAAAAAATCTCCAAAAAATATTGATCTTTTAATGGTAAAAGCGCTCGTAAGAAGTAATTTTCTGTTTTTCACACATTATTTTTTTAAATAGTTTCTTTTGGTCCGAACTCTTTAAAATTGTTATCGTTATAAATATAACCGTTTCTCAGTGCGTGTAAAACTTTCGGGAAAAAATATTGATATCTACTTCTAAAAGAAATATATTTCCTTCTTCCTTTTTACTTTCTTCTATCTTTGCAAGAAAAAGTACTGGATTCGAGAAAATTTTTGAATTCCTGTTTTCGATGGATTTACACATTTAACGGTCACAGATCCAGAAAAACATATTTTTACAAAATGTCTATCTGTGAATCTGTCTGTGAGTTTTTATGTGACACAAATTTTTTTGGCGCTCTGTCTCAAGAACTAATGCACGGAATTTAATAAAACTTTAGGTCCATTTAGTCCCTATAAATTGATGCTGAATAGTTGTTGGTGCAAATCGCCCTATATCTCAAGAACTAATGCACATATTTTCATAAAACATCAGATTCTGTTAGTCCTTGATATTGTTTGGGGCTGATTAATTTTTGGTGTAAATTGCTCAATAGGTGGCGCTGCTATGATCCATTATTCACGATTTCCGCAGTAGCCATATCTCAAGAACTAATCATCAGATTTTCATAAAACTTCAGATTCAGCTGTATCTTGATATTATTTCGGGCTGATTACGTTTTCGTGTAAATCCTCCAACAGGTTTCGCTGCTATGCTGCATTTTTCACGATTTCCGCAATAGCTCTTTCTCAAGAACTAATGCACGTATTTTCATCAAACTTCGGGTTAGGTTAGTCCGTGATATAAAATTGTGCTGATTACTTTTTGGTGTAAATTGGCCAACATGTTGGTCTGCGACACAGAATTTTTCATGATTTTCGTAATAGCTCTTATCTTAAAAACTAATACACAAATTTTCGTCAAATTTCAAATTCAGCTAGACTTTGATATATGTTGTTCTTTATTACGTTTTGGTGTAAATCGCGCAATAGGTGGCGCTGCTGTGATCCATTATTCACGATTTCCGCAATAGCCATATCTCAAGAACTAATCATCAGATTTTCACAAAACTTCAGATTCAGCTGTATCTTGATATTATTTCGGGCTGATTACGTTTTCGTGTAAATCCTCCAACAGGTTTCGCTGTTATGCTGCATTTTTCACGATTTCCGCAATAGCTCTTTCTCAAGAACTAATGCACGTATTTTCATCAAACTTCAGGTTAGGTTAGTCCGTGATATAAAATGGTGCTGATTACTTTTTGGTGTAAATTGGCCAACATGTTGGTCTGCGACACAGAATTTTTCATGATTTTCGTAATAGCTCTATCTTAAAAACTAATACACAAATTTTCATCAAATTTCAAATTCAGCTAGACTTTGATATATGTTGTTCTTTATTACGTTTTGGTGTAAATCGCGCAATAGGTGGTGCTGCTATGCTCCGTTCTTTTCGATTTCCGCAAATTGTTCTGCCTCAAAAACTAATACACGAAATTAAATCAGACTTCATATTCTGTCTTTCACATAAATAGATCTTTTTTTAAGTTTGGGTATTTACAGCGTGACAGGTGTCCCTTTTGTTCTCTTTGAGCTGAGAATTTTTCTTGCAGACATCTAAGAGGGTGGATGCCAATATTAAATAATTTGTTTGAAAGATGCGATGCTTATATCTCCTTTTAAAATACACACTGTTTAATGAACCTATATCTTTAGAATCTTTATGATGGAGATGAGCATATATGCTCCTCATGACAATCTATAGATTGTTATTTAATTTTGGCACTGTGATAATGAATTTTGAAGTATTAACATGTATGAGATAGAAGAAAGTTTTGGGATTGTCACATCCAACTAGTTTTTCTTTTCGCGTCGGGTTTTTTAACATAACCAAAAAAAAAAAAAAAAGTTTTCGGCGTCCGAACTGTCCGAAATTTTAATATGTTATAAATATAACTCATATTTTAAAGTGAAAACGTGTGCCGAAGCCAAACAAAACCGCTTTTTAGCTTTTTCGTCGAAATTTTCTAAGATTTTATTATTATTTTTTTAAATACTTCTACTCGTTCTAACACTACGAAATTTCTGTAATAGATATAAAATCCAGTCTGTCGAAATTCTCTATAAAGATTGTGGAAAAAAGATAGTCTCGTCACGGTGAGGCGCGAAGTGACCTGCGGTCACGAATTTGTTTAAAGAATAAAAATTAGTCTTTTACACAGTTAAAAATTTGCAGCATTCTGTGCAGTCATTTGATCGTTTTTATCAAAAACAGTTACACAACCGTAATTTAATGCTATTATGACCATATTATTGGCCATTTTATGGTCAGAATATAGTTAAAATACACATGAAACCGTTGTTTCAAAAAATGGTCGAATGACTGGACAGTTAGCTGCAAATTTTTAACAGTGTAGAAAACCGATTGCACCGGCGACGAGAAGAAGATCTTAGCTTTAAATACGTATTTTTGTGAATCGGTACCTCTAAAATTGAGCCCTGAGTAAGCGTTGGTGAAAGGGAGAAAAAGTCGACTGAGAAATCCCTTTTTGAAAATTTTTTTCAAAGAGTTTAAGAACCATATTTTTTTAACTGATTGCGGCGCTTGAGACGTAAATGTACGAACTATAAGAATATGTCATCCGTTTTTCCGTATTTTAAACTGATGGGGATGGGCATTAAAACAAAACGGCAAAAAAGAAAAAAAATGTATTGGCGATTCAAGCGCTCGAATACGCCATCTGGTGGAGAAACCATACAACTTCTCGCTTCAGGATACTGCCGTGCAAGCACATTGCATTACATGTATTTTTAATTTGTTCAGAATGATTATTCTTTTGCACAATTTCAGATTTCATGTGATATTTGTGTTCTGTCTTATAAGACGAAGTAAAAATTATCGGCATTTAAATATCTAAAACTTTCAAATGGACTTGCAATAAAGAATTATTTCAATGGCACTTTAGCATTAGTTAAAGGGAAATTAAAAAGGCAATTTTCCTGTACCGAAGGCTGCGAGTAGTGCCTCTATAGGTCGTTTTAATTATCAATTTAGTTCTTCCTTCCTTTCCGCACGAAAAGCAGGTTCTGGTCATGCACGAGCGCGTCTCCGCCAATTTAAAAAAAAAAAAGATCTCTGTTTTGATGAATTTTTAATTAATATCTTGGCCAGTTATCATAAAAATTTTAAATGTGAGACCCGGGGGCATCCATACCAGCATTGAACTATTCTCATATAAATTTTCAGACCTCTGCGGGTAGTAGATTTTCCTAGCCATCGGCAATAAACACAGACAAACAGCGATTTTGTCTTTTATTATTAGATATATAGATATATTTATGATATATGTAGAACAAAACCTGTCAAAACGGAACCTGTCTATGGCATAATCCTGTCTTAAATGGAAACTATTCATGCTCCAGAAAAGATTGCCGTACAATTTTACTTAATTAGCTAGATACCTGTCTTAAATGGAATATTGTTTCCGACGCTTACGATTGTTCTCTAGCAAGGTTAGCCTGTGTAAACGGAACCTGTCTATAACGAAATCTTCTCTAATGGCAAACGTTTCATGATCCCATCGAAAGGAAGACTTTGAATTTTTACCTGCTAAGGTAGACGAAAACCTAGATAAAACGGAAATATCAGCGGTTATTTGTAATTTTGTCTTAGCAGGTTTTACTATTTTTGTATTCATTATTTAGTAAATTAATTCCCTGTTCCAGGGGGGTGTAGACCCCCCTTGTCTGCGCCACTGGCTGAGCCCCTCCAATAATTTTGAAAACTCTATGCCTATGGCCAGGACTGAATTTATTTTCCTGCCCAAGTCGGGGCTGGACTGCATTCTTCTTGAGGTCTGAACAGGCAGAAATTTTCAGTCCATGTTTCCAACCCAGCTCATATGAAAATCATTCGACTGCACGGCTCTGGCCTGTCCTTTAAAAATATCAGTAAAATTTGGCCCGGCCCAACTTTCTTTCTTTTTCTTTTCTTTTTTTTTTTTTTTTTTTTTTTTTTTTTTTTTTTACAAGAAATGCACGCATTTTTAAATCGTTATTATTCCACAATTAAAATTGATATATTTATTTTTATTATTTTTTAAGATGGGTAGATGCATTGCTAGGCAATAAAATTAAAGTACGGTAAAACCTTAGAAAAAGAACCTGCCTATGGCGGAATCCCGTGTTTAACAACAATAACAAAATATATGTTGATCTATGTAAATTGAGAATAACAGTACTTGTGAAAAGAAAATAATGCATTTACAACAGACGATGATCCTGTTCATAGAGGAACCTGTCCATAACGGATTTTTCTTCTTTCCTATGCAATTCTGTCTTACAAGGGCACCACCAAACATGATGCGCACAGATTTTGATGATTTCAAAGTATGTTGTAGGGGTCGTACCACTAATTATTCTGATGAAAGGGTTTCTTCAAATGGGCCTTAGTTATTGAGAAATTGGGGGTTAAAGTTCAGCGTATATTTCAAATACCCATTAGTGTGACTTTTTGAACGTTAATTTGTGGTGCAGCGGTAGCGTGCGAGCTTACCGATCAAGACATTGCGGGTTCGATTCCACTTCGAGGCATTTTTTTCTTTTTTACTTATTTTTATATTTTTTATACGTTAAAAATTTCAAGCAGAATTGGGCATTCTACAGCTTTGAACTTTGATATTTTCTTAATAAATTACATTTACATTTTCGAATTTTTCATGGCAATTTATTTTTCTCTTCAATTTTTAAACTAATATTTCTACAAAACTCTACTAATATTTCTACAAAAATTTCTTACAAAACTCCAAAACTAATTTATGCCTAAAATTTTTTTTCAAATTAATTATTATTTACATTTTTTATTTTAAGCACAATTCTGATAAAATGAATTTTCTTTTTTCTATCTTTTTTTTTAACTTTATGTAATTTAAAAGGAAAATTTATCTTTTTCTTGTATAAATTATACAAAATAATTTTCAGGTGCAATTTCTCAAACGTATTTCGGATTAGATAATTCAAATAATGCATATCTCCGAAAGAGTAATAAAATATTAAAGCAGTAATGCTTAAATACAAGTTTTTTACCAGTTGTACAAATTTTTTATACTCTGTAAAATACATTTATCTTTAAAGTTCAACCTCAACATCATTTTTCGTTTGCACAAATACAAAATCACATTTAAAAATATTTTTTTTTTATTATAGCAAATTAAAACACTCTCTACGTGATTCATAAAAATTCAACTAGATTGCAAAAATCGTCTGTTAATGAGATAAAATTTACGATACATATAAATATATTTATATATTTTTTAATCGTCTGCTTTCCTTTTCTCGGTAATATTGGAATAAATAAAAATTTCTTTTATTGATCTCGTTTAGCTTCTTTTGCAGACAATTAGAATATTTGAAATATTGTTATATATAGGGAAAATTTCGGTATGAAAATTAAAAGAAGACTACAGATTGTGACAGATTGAATGCTAAAGATTGTGTTATGGAAAGAACCAGCGCTGATGCGGAAAATTCTCGTTTGGAAGAGAAACAAAAAGGCCGAACTACAAATGCATTAAAATATTGCGAGACGTTGTTACAAAATGATGATCTGTTTAAAAGTTCTCCACCGGATGAAATATCCTGTGCTTCTATTGGTATGTCTGAAGAATTTCATGGTGCAATTTTAGAAATATTAGAAGATCGACAAATTATTGAGGCCGAGGAATTGATATTGAAGGAAGAAGATGAATTTAACGAATTTACAAAGGTATGATTTTTTACTTTAGCAAATATATATATATATATATATATTCGTTATATTTCATTGTTAAAAAATATCGAAATCAACCAATTGAATTTTAAATATTTTTTTATAGTATCCGGGATTTCATGAAGATCGTAAGAATTTTGTACCTGAAGAATTTGCACCTGAACCACGCGATTATATTCCACTGTGGTACAAAAAGAATTCTGTTGCATTAGCTAAAGCTTGTAATAAATAAGTAAAAAAGTAAATAATAAAATTGAAAAAAAGGGTCCCAGGGTGGAATCGAACCCGCAAAGTCCTGGTCCGTAAGCTCGCACGCTACCGCTGAGCCACGAATTCACGTACAGGAAGGCATACTAATGGGTATGCGCTGAACTTTAACCTCAAATTTTTCAAAAACTAAAGCCCATTTGAAGAAATCCTTTCATCAGAATAATTAGTGGTATGACCCCTACAACATACTTTGAAATCATCAAAATCTGTGCGCATCATGTTTGGTGGTGCCCTTGTTAGACGATTTTATAGTATAGAATTTTTAATTTTTTTAAATCTCCAAGGCATAGAATAAGGATTGACGATATTAATGATAATTGTGACATTTACATATAATCAGATGCATTTAAAAAATAAGTACCGCAGCTCACTTTTTTAAAAATGAAGAATAAAAAGATAAAATAAGTATTTTTAGTTAGGACTTCTCGTACACGACAATTTTAACATTATAGGTGTAAAAATTTATATTCAGCAGGATCGAGCTTGGTCGGCCCTAGCAGAGTTATTTTTTGTGCAGGCTAGACCGAAGTTTTAGTTTATATACCGGACTTGGTCCATAATTTTTTTGAATGCGTATCAATTTTAACTACCAATGTTCACATCCATATAAGGGACTATACATATATAAAGTTATCGACTTTTTGTTAGTTTTGGACCCCCTCCCCTCCCTTTCGATATTGCACGTTATCATTCCTCGATTCCCCCCCCCCCCCCTAATGATATCGTTATCAATGTCTAAAAATTATTTTTTTTTTTCCTTTTGTTTCGAGTGATATATTAATTTTTCGCATACTTTATTGATACAAGTGAAATCAATAAAATATCCCTTTATATATGAAATAACTTTATATCGAATAATAAAATTAAATTCAAAAAATCAAAAAACCCGACTGCGTAAAAAGCGAAATAATGAATTATTTCTAATCAATGTGAAACTATTTTTTTTATATTAGCTACCTATTTTTTTATTTACGTTTATTGATGACTTATAAGTTGTGTTTAATTGCTAGTTCTTATCTATAAACACCGTTTTGATGAAGCCTATAGATGTCTATGATAGTTAGAGTTGCAGTAAAGCTAGAGATCCTACCTACACAACTTCCAGATTGTGTAATATTTAAACGAAGCTTCTGACTGTAAAATAGTCAATGAAACATCATCTTCATTTCGAAAGATCTGTCCAATGATATGCCACTCAATAGGGTGCATAATTTTTTTTCGTCTCTACCGCCATATTGTATTTTACGGCCACCATTTTGCATTTATAGAAACAAAAGCTAGCCTATAACCATCGGACGGTTAAGACGAATCGACAGAGACCGCATTCATTAAAATCCACCCAGCCGTTGGGATGTTTTGAGGGTCTAAAGAAATCCACACAGATACGTGTGAATCACATAACCCTTCTTGGCAGTCGGGTAATAACACTTAAGGCTGTTCTCCCCTGCTCTGCTCAGAAAGCGCAAAACGTTTTGACACATTTAACAATTTATTTATTAACGGAAAGATATAAAAATGGAAGATCTGACTATGG
The DNA here is from genome assembly GCA_963932465.1 of Maratus speciosus. Taxonomy (NCBI): domain Eukaryota; kingdom Metazoa; phylum Arthropoda; class Arachnida; order Araneae; family Salticidae; genus Maratus; species Maratus speciosus. The sequence goes on from OZ010796.1 coordinate 500,971,549, forward strand.
AAGCGATTTGGAATCAAACTGTGTTTTTCATTTTTTGATAAATAAATTACCTATTGAGTTATTAGCGATTTTTATCACCTTGACAAGATGTTTTTCTCCCTTCGCTTTTTCTGTTTTTTCTGCTTTCTTCGGGAACTTCGGTTCAAAACGTCAACTTTGACACCATTTTCTGAAAGATCTATTGCGTTTCTAAAAGAACGGAAAAAGCAGTTCGATTACATAGTTTCTGAACAACAGCATCTGCTAGTTTCATGTATTTCCGAACAAAAATAAATTAAAACATGTCATAAAGTTGCCCATTTGGATTTGAGAATAGCCTTAAAAGGAATAGTTATTATTTAAAAGAATTTAATAATATATTTTTGTTACATAATGCATTCAACAGTCATAATGTCTTTTTGCACTTGCACCTGCACGGGAGGAGGCGGGCGGCAGACAGAGCTTTTTATCAACAAAACAGATGGGACAACATTCTTTCTCTTTTATTTACACAAGTATTATTATAAACACAAGTATTATTTCAAAAATACTTCGCATATGCTTTCTCGAAAAGCGTATTATATATGCGTACACATGACAGAAGAATAGGAATGACTAATGTTGGAGTAGTCCATAATTTTGGAATTAAATAATTTATAATCATTTAATGATTTTAATAATATATTTGCATTTTCATAGGAATATATAAGACTAAAAAAAACATACTATTTTGATGTAAAGACAAAGTTACAAATAAAAAGAGGAAATTTTGGTTGGATCAAAATTGATAATATCATAAGACAACCCCATCCTCCCCCTAGACTACCCTCCTCCTCTTACGATATCATGTGCCAGACCCCCACCCCCTTCCCTCTAAAATGATAATATTTTATATATGCATTAGGGTGGTCACAAGAAATCAATTTTCGAATTTTTTCGGGGGGATCTCCCAAAAAGTTGCCAATTGACTAGAAAATGAGATTGGCTAAGTTTCAGCTCATTTGGATAATATTTACCCGTCCCTCATTGAGGTTTAAGTTTGAAAAAAAAAACGTGATTTTTCGCAAAAAAAATGCTGTTTTTCCTTCATGAAATGAATACAGTTGAACCTAGAAACATAATGCAGGTCTCATTTTATAAAAAAAAGTTTTGCTTTGAAGAACCACACACCATTTTTTTCTAAAAATGTATAATTTAAAAATATGCGCATTTTTCAGGACCAGACTTCACCTGAATCCTAAAAATTGACTTTTTATGAAAAAGCGGAAAAAAAAAAAAAAATTGTAACATTCCATTTCATCTGCTTTCCACCTTTTTTTTTCTTTTTTTCATTTTGTGTCCATCCAATAAAGTGTTTGATTAAAAGAAATTCCAAAGAAAAGGAAAAAAAACTGAAAGAATTTTTTTAAAAAAGGGAGGGCAAAGGAAGTATAGGAATGAGAGCAAATAATGCTCAACTGCATTTTATTATTAAAGTTGTGTCACAAGAAAGGAGGCATAATAAAGAAAATAAATTATTTCCCCTTACAACTGTCACATTAACCCTTTCCGGCACAGAAAAATTCTGTTCATAAAAGGATGAAATGATTGTCTACCCCGGAATTTACAAACGACATTTTTAGAAATTAAAATCACATTACTTTAACCTTTCATTGTAAAAGCAAAATTTTATTAAAAGAGTCTTCATGCCGTTTGTAAGTTTGGAATTAAAATTTGGTGGTCCCGGCGTGGGACACTGCGCCGGAAAGGGTTGAAGTGGTAATGGTTTAGATAAGGTGGCTTATGTTGACTTTTTTTACCAAAGTATTATCTAAAAATGAAAATGCAACTTGATCCAAGTTAAGATGCCAAAGGCGGTTTGTCATTTTAGCAAGTGCTTTGTCTGTAACCTATTTATCAAATTTTCTGTAGTGAACAAGTGATTTTATTATTTGCAGGTCTTGAATTGGGGGCTAAAGTGGCAGTGGAAGTATTGAAGCACGCTTTTGCATAAATATTGATTAAAAATAAGAAAAGATCTCTGATACCTTCTTTTTCTAAATTTGTTATTGAAAGATGATCCCTGAAACAATATATTTTAAGAGAATGAATGGCCTGTGCCGCCATCCATCTGACATGATTAAAAGTACCAGGTGCTTTGAAAAAAAGTCTTTTGCAGGAAGGAGTTCTATAAAAATTAAACAAAGTTGGATAAACTCTTTATAATCATCCCTGAGCTGTTAATTTTTAAGAGTTCCTGTAAGAAAATTTGAAATTTCTTCTGAATTAACTATTTATACCTAGTATTTCATCTTCAGTAACATTTGTATACTTACTCTGGTTTAATTTAGACCACCCAATCAGAATTGTTTTTTTTTTTTAATATCTGGCAGAGGGGCAGTGATTGTGCCCATTTTACAATCAAGAATAGCTTTCTAAATTATGCTGGCGGCATGGTAAATACAGAAGACTTTTTCTTTAACAATTGCTATAGAAAAATGCAGGTTAACTCTGAGGCGACCTGTGTTTACTGCAGTTGTATCAAAAAATATTGCCTGGATTTTACCAACTTCCTCCCACTCTTCAACTGCTGAAAATAAAGCTTTCGCCTGAATTATTCCGATACTATTTTCAAGTTGAGGAACTCATAGTAACTGTTCTTCATCCCCACAACTAATTAAAACTTTTATCCACTCTACATTTTCTTTATTCAAAAAATGGTGAAGCAGTTTTCCACCCCAGTGAACAACAGTTCTCTCTAAACAGGAATTTTAAAATCTGTTTTTGATGAGCTCAGTTTTTTGTTTACGAAACAGTTATTTGCAGAGTCGATGTCTGTGGTTAGCTAGTGGATGTATTCTAAGTCTAGCAGCTTCTCTGGCGTTCAGTTCGTTTTGCGAATATTATAAAATAAAATACATAAAACTTGACAATTACTTAGCTGCTTACTGTCGATGATTTGATGAGACATGTGGCCAATTTAAAAAATCTTACATTTCTGCCATCATATCAAGAGGGGGAAGGGGTTTTACGGAATGTTTCGTCAATTCTAAAAATAGATAACCATAACAGATAACAAAAACAGCCTTGTAATAAAAAGAGAAATTCAGAGGTTCAACTGCAACACAAATCGAGAAGCTCTTTCTTACTAGAAACAGAACTAGATAACTAATAATCAATTATAATTCGTGAAATATTTTTAAAGTTACAAAAATTGTTCACTTATTTTTGCCTATTAATAAAAATGATACAAAAAAATTATCAAAAGTAATAAAATTTTTAATTTGTCATTTTTTACCTATGTTTCAAAAATGCAGAGTTTGAGGGTATGATTCACTAGATGTCCTGAAAAATACTAAATGTTCATTAAATATAAGTTTTCATGAGAGTAAAAGTTCAAGGCAACAACAGTTTCTGTGAAATAAAACAAGAATCGGGTTTCTAAGACAAATATTTTTCACGTAAGGAAAGAAAAACGACAATTTTTTGCCAAAAATTGCAAATTTTCAAGAATTCAACCTCGATGAGGCACGGGTTAATATTATTTATTTGAGCTGAAACTTTGCCAATCTCATTTTCTAACTAATTGGCAACTTTTAGGAGGGTCCCTCCCAAAGAAAACGTTAAAAAAATTTTTCCCCATGTTGCGTGTGACCACCCTAATATGCATAGTCCCTAACAGAAAAAAAAAACATTTCTGATATAATTTTTTAAAAGATATTGTGGATCAGGGGTCGATTACGACATGTTGACACAACACAAATATTCAGACTTTTGAAATATATATTTGACTTTCACAGAAAATTAACAGATTAAACGATATTGTTTCCGGAAATATTTTTGTTAACGAATAATGCAAGAGTACTGTATTCGAGAAAAGCTATTATATGAATCATTATACCGTAACCGCTTCCTTTACTATGCGCGCTGCGTGGGGTCATATCGGCTGACTTAAAAAAGCATCCCTGACAAGGAGAAAGTGAAAACAAACAAACAATCACCCCGAGCAGTTCGAATACGCTTTGTCATCGTGTGGGAAAAATAATCACATGTCTAGGTTTTTGCTTGAAGCATGATTTGTGAATTGAAAACCATAGAAAATTTTTCAGTTCATCTCTTAAATTTTTTAAATGAAAAATCTGAATATTTACAACTTTAAGAAAAATGCTAATTCATAAACTGCCGTATTTTTTAATTTGTTACAGACTATATTAACATATTCTGTATCAACAATCAAAGAGAAAAGCTCACCGCTATTTCTTACAAGAACAAAAAAATACATTACATATAAAACGATTTTAAAGACATTTAGATCTATCTGTTGGAAGGATATAGCCAAAGATTCTTTATATAGCTATATTCATTTAATAGCAATATCAGCATTAAGATTTTTTTCTTATTACTTCTACATTTTTTCCCTCCGTAATTTTTAACAAGTCTATTCTCACAACAAAACTTGCTACTTTGTGACACATTTCTGAAATAATTTTCATTCTTAAATGGGTACATTTTACGGTAATTCAAATAAAAAGAAATTGAATAATCTCTCTCTTTTTTTTTTTTTTCCTGTAAAAGAAAAATATATTTAAGAAAATGGTGTCAAAATGAATGTTTTGAACGAATTTCAGAGAATCAAAACAACCACAGAAAGTTTGTCATCATGGTGCATTTTAAAAAAAATCATGGGGCAATAAATTTAATGGAAAAGGAAAAATAGTAAATAAATATAGCTTTTCACTTTAATTTATTTTTCACTGTTGCATATGTATTATCTTTCTTTTTTATGATTTCAACTTACGAGCAATAGAAAAATTAATATGATGTCGAATTAAAAACTCAAATGGTATGGTTCATTAAAAAAAATGCTTGTGTTATTACACATAATTTATCTTGATACGAAAATTTACATAAGATTTTTTACATAAAAATTTTATGAAAAATTAACAATATTACTTAAAAATATATATTGCTGTGTCTTTATAGACATGCATTACCTGTAACCAAAATTTGGAGTGCGATTGAATTAACCCTTAGAATAATTATTTGAATAGATTTGTTATTAAAGAGGGGCTCGGCTCCCTACGAGATACGCTTGCCAATACACGTGTAGTCTCCTCATGCTCAAAACCCAAGCTTAATTGCTATGTTTTAAAAATATTACATGATTACAAAAGATTCAATGGTAGTATCACGGCTAATCGAGATCTTCTGTAACTGGGTTGCCAGGAATTCAACCATTGATTTGGAAATTCATTGGTTCCCAAGGCGGCATCCACCGCAATAGCAATAGCTGACGGCCATTTTCGTAATTAAGATCAAATACACATTTTAAATACAACATTTAAACATTACTATACAAGAATAATAACAAAGGCAAATAATTTCAGTGAACAATTTCAAAATTTTACAAGAAATAATAAATTTATAAATAAATATGCGGAGCTTTTGCAAAATTTAATAAGAAAATATTTCAGTTAAAAAAAAATACAGCTAAAGTAATACCGTTTAAGTTTTTTTTTTTTTTTATGTTTAAAAGAATCCCGTCTAAAATCAATACGATTATAAAACATTTCTAAAAAGTATGTATAGAATAATCACATCTCTTAACTGTTCACAAACTGTACTATCGTGTGTGAGTAAATCTGAAGTCATGATAGTCATAACTATTTATACTCCACCCCCTCCCCTTCGAACACACATTTAGATAAGAAAAATTTGATTTTTTAGAAAATTAAAGTAAAAGTAACAATAAAGCTATTTTTCCTCTTATAAGATAAAATCTAAAACTGGTATTAATTAAAACAAATATACCTTTGAATATTATCTGCTCTTTCATACACAATATGGGTCAGTGGCAGAAAAAAAAAAAGCAAACAACACCTACTAACTCAGCAACTAATTATAATAGAAGAAAATTACTGGTACCAAACGACTGAAAATAAAATCTACTTTTAAATGATGTATATAAAATTTGCTCAGGAGGCTATCTACAAATCAAAACCAGATCAGACTTTGCTCTTTTCAACAGCAACATCCAATTTTGATGCTATATTTTAAATTTTCGGTTCAAACTATGTCTAGAAACGAAATTTTAAGTCATTTGGATGATAAGATTTTGAATTATAAACATTCAAAATTTAAAGTAGTTAAATTGCACTTTTATATATTTATTAATATCTCCTAAAATTATAATCCTTATGTGATAATTTTGTGTGTGGTTATAATACTAAAAAATTTAAACATAAATACATTGAATTTGTAATTTAAAAAATTTCATAATATAAATTATGAATTAAATATTAAAATTGATTATGATATATAACCCACAGTTTTTTTTTTGATAGATTTATATTTATGATATCGTGCTTTATGCGAATTCTGAATATAAAATTTTTCTCCCAAGTAGTTTTCGAATTATGATTAAAAACTGTCAAAATGGTTTAAAGGGCCATCTACAAAAGCATAATTTGAAAAAATGTACTTTACTCATTTTATTAAAATTTTAAGCTCGCAATAATCGAAAGATATTATGCGAGTGAAATAGTCATATTGACAAGAAATAATACATTAAGGGTATATTAAAAAAAAATATTTTCCCACGCTCAACAACTCAAAATTTTCGGACTCATTTTTAAAGGTGAAAACATGAAACTTGCTGACACGGTTTTGGAAGAGATGTATAAGTGGCCGCGTGTTTTCATTTTTCGTTCAATTCATTAGAACTTGATTTATAAACAATTATTTTCTCAGTACGGCCATTATTTTCGTTCCCAGCTCTCTCGCTCCGGGAAACTCGGTTCAAAACACCCACTTTGACGGCATTTTTTTGCAATATAGTCTGCCTTTATCAAAACATTGACAAGAACTGCCCATTATATAGTTACTGAAAAAGAGAATCTGCCAATGGGATTCGTTTCAGAACAAGAATGAATTTAGATTGAATCGGAAAATAAGTTGTTTGGATTTTAAAACACCCTTAGATAGATAGTGAGATAGCCATTCTGTAGCATTTCAGTAATCGAGTACTGAACTTCAATTTGGATACAGCCCCTAAAATGTGAACAATTTAAAATAATTTCTCTGAAACTAATCGTACGAACTTCATGAATTTTGTTAATTGAAGGGAATAGAATTTATTTATGGTGTCAAACTGGGGTATGGCTATTGAAAAAAATAAAGTTTGGGTTCATTTTGTAGATGGCCCGCTAAGCAAATTTTATATACATCATTTAAAAGTAGACGTTATTTACAATCGTTTGGTACCAGTAACTTTCTTCTACATTAATTTGTTGCAGAGTTAGTCGGGGTATTTTCATTTTTTTCCCACAACTGTACTATTCACAGAAAATGTTAGTTAGCCAAAGCAAAGAACTGTAGTTAAATTATTATCTTTGAGATGAGACATATAGAACCTGATATCTCTACATTGCTTCCTAGAATTTAGCTTAGGAGTTCTACGACCAAGGTCATTTTATACAAAAAGAGAGATGTCTTATCTCAGAAGAACGTACAATAGAGGTCCCTCTTTGTGCTTGAGACATCATAAAAATATCCAGGCCTTGTTGACCATAAAGAATCAATCTCATAGCTGGCATGTCTGTTGTTATGTTGTATATTACTTATGTGACTTTGACTGTGCTCCCCTCCCCCTCTCTTAAACAGTAAACCACAATTTGCGTTTTATTGGGCCTCGTTATAATAACTTATCATTTATAGCTCTACTGCTCTTTTAAATAATCCGTTTTTCACTAAAAAATATTTTTGGGGAGTCCAGTCGGAAATATGGGGGATACCCATGATTTTCCCCATCCTACGCCCATGATTAGGATTTACAATGTGAATATATAATTTGTGTTAAAAATTGAAAAGCATTTGCTAAATAGAGGTACCTGCTTTTCGTATGTGTCCGCTATGGAGATCTTATTGTATATAGATTTTTAACCTTTTTATTTTCGACATTCTTTTGAAAATTCTGGCCTTCCCGAATCCGACCTGCAAGAGTCAAAAGAAATTCTGAAAACGATCCAGAAACAGAAGGCCATGTCCTTCGAAGAGCAAAAGGACAACTTTATGATATAAGTTTCAATTTATTTTTGTTCGGAAATGCATGAAACTAGAAGGTGTTGTTGTTCAGAAACTATGTCATCGAACTGTTTTTTCCGTTTCTTTTGAAACGCAATAGATCTTTCAGAAAATAAAGTCAAAGTGGGCATTTTGAACCGAATTTCCGCACGAATTAAGAATAACCACTCAAAAAAGGTTGAAAAAGTCTTTGTCACGTGATCAAAATCGCTTATGACTCAATAGGTAATTTATTGATAAAAACATGGAAAACACAGTTCGATTCCAAATCGCTTCCCTAGTCAGGCCTTCCAGTTTTATATCTTTCCTTTAGAAAAAGAATTTGTAAATGTGTCAAAACGTTTTGCACTTCTTCAGCAGAGCAGTTGAGAACAGCCTTAAGTGTTCTACAGGCAGATCTTTCTTAACATTATACAGGCCACAAACAGTGTTGCTGATTTTTTATTCAGATTTCGAGTTCACATCATAAGATTTTTTATACTAATTCTCCTTCATTTTATTCATTAAATGTTTATAATAATAAAAAATAACTATTTAAACTTTCTAGGAAGAATTTAGAATATTTTAATGACAGTTTTATAAGTGACACATAAAGTGCATCAACAACCTATATAGTATTAGTTGTTTTGAATAGATATTTATTTTACGTCGATATGCTTAAAATTTTGTCTTGTGCAAAAGAGTTCTGACAAAATATATATATATATATATATATAATCAAAAATTATCACATGAATGGCGCTATAGCAGCACATATCAAATGCAATAAAACATACTTCACCATTTAAAAATGCCAAAACACCATAACTCCAAAAGGAAGGTGTATATCTGCAAAAAAATTTTTTAACTATAAAATACTTAAAAAAAAAACAAGAAAGACAGGTAAAAAACAAAAACAGTCTGTTCTTCTTCAGTGGGAGGACAGACAAAATACTAACTCCACCCCCACTTTTAAAATTTGCAGGTTTCTGAACACACGTCCATCCCGCATTCAATACTGAAAAACTATTGTCATTTCATTATCCAAATTCCATAAAAAACTAAAATAACCCAAATTAAAACAAAAAAGCATAATATTAACAATACAAAAATTATCATACAAAAACAAAAAAGCTTTAATAAAAAGGTCTTTTATAAAAAATACTTAAAAATTGCCGTTAAAAAAATTTCTTCTGCATTCATGCATGTCAAGTTAATTTCTTTTGTTTTTATTCATTTGGGCCGGGCTGGTCTTGGACCGAACTTTCAGTTGTGATACCTGGCCGGGTGCGGCCAATATTTTTTTATCCGGGACGGGCTCGGGCAGAACATTTAATATTTATACCGGGCTAGGTCGAATTTTTCTTCTATTGATAGAGTCGGGCCCGGGCCTTGAAATTTCGACCCGTGCAGACCTCTATCATAGACTGCGTGGCACAGGGACCTCCACTCCAAAATACTGTTTCTACTACAATTCTTTCTATATACCCTTTTGTAAGCTATATTGATTTTTAATGGACCTCTATTTGTATGTATATCTGAATTATTATTAACACCATTAATCCATTTACACGGCTTGAAGACTTAAAAATCTGAAAAATTCTATATCGAAAAACCTTCTAAGACAGAATCACACAGGAGAGAAAAAGAAATCGTTATACTTAAGTTCCTTTTTTACCAGGTCTATTTTCAAACGGATTATTATATCCATTTTGAAGATCCAGATCCACCGATTAAAAAAAATTTCCGTTTAAAACAGGATCTCGTCATAAACAGATTCTTATAACAGGTTTTACAGTACTGCAGCCTCACCTCTAGAAATGTACTACTATTCTTTATTGTAGAATAATGGTAATTTAAAAATATATGTATTTTCGGAAGAAAATTTTTACCTAAGGTAGGTTGTTCCTTAAACAGATTTTGCATGAGTCAGACTGGGACGGGACAATGATTTTCATGCAAGCAGGGTCAACCGGGCCAGAAAATTTCTGTCGGTGTAGACTTCTAGGAAGAGTAAAGCACAGGTCCAGAAATAAGTCCGGTTCAGCCCGGCCCGGGCACGACCCAGAAAACCTGATGATCAGACTCGACCCGTGCCGAGTCTGTTTAGGCCTCTAAATGGCATTTGAATGGAAAAAACGTGTTCTTAACGGCTGGAAAATTAAAAAAATCAGTTATGGAAAAAATTGAGTTTGAGTTGTAAATTCGTTCAAACTCACGGATATTTTGAGCTTTCGTTCAGTTCACGTTCGTTTATCAAAAAGTGAGTCAAGTTCAACTCAAAGTTCACAGAAAGTGAACTAAGTTCGTGAACTTTTGTTCAATGAACGCATTCATACCCAACACTGCCCAGCTTATAGGCGTTTCTAGAGGTACGGTGTCTAAAGTCATGACAGCATACACACAGTGCGGAAAGACAAGCTCAGCAAAGCAAAATAGTGGATGGAAGGAGAAGCTGAGTGAAAGAGACCGACGGGTATTGAAGCGGATTGTAATGTCTAAAAAGAAAACAACTGCAGCCAAAGTGACCGCAGAGCTCAATCAGCATCTGGATTCTCCAGTGTCAACAATTACAGTTTGGAGATACCTTCATAAAGAGAACATTTACAGCAGAACAGCAATTCCCAAGCCACTTGTCACAGATGCTAATGCCAAACGTCGTGTATAGTAGTGCCACAACCACAAAACCTGGTCGATTGATAAGTGGAAGACTGTTAAATGGTCAGACGAATCATCTTTCACATTGTTCCCCACAACAGGACGGGTACATGTCTGGAGAACACCTGCACAAGCGTATGATCCTGATTGCCTCCGTCCAACTGTCAAGCATGGAGGTGGATTGGTCATGGTATGGGCAGCCGTGTCATGGTTTTCTGCTGGTCCAATCGTAACCCTGAAAGGAAGGATCACTGGGGAGAAGTATAGAGAAGTTTTAGCTGACCAGGTCCATCCCATGATGCAAATTTTGTTTCCTGCAGGAGATGGAATTTTCCAGGATGATAATGCCCCTATTCATGCAGCCAGAGTTGTCCAATCATGGTTTGATGAACATGAGGATGAGGTGGAACATCTACCTTGGCCCGCACAGTCCCCAGACCTCAACATAATTGAACCGTTGTGGTCTATTTTAGAGCTTTCAATCCGGAATCGATATCCTCCACCGGCATCTCTCACGGAACTTTCACAATATCTCCATGAATAATGGTACAATATTCCTCTAAACACTATTCAGAATTTGTATGATTCGATTCCCAGGCGAATCCAAGCTGTATTACATGCCAAAGGCGGTCCTACGCCATATTAATAAAGAATTCCTTCAAAATCTAGGGTGTTTCCATTATTTTGATAACCACCTGTATGTCTGGCAATGACCTTTGCTTTCATAATTGCAAACTTTCCATAACTGCAATTGCAGGGCCCCCTGTAACCAGGGAGTACCCATCTTTATAGTAAAATTATTAAGTACTATTTACCCCCCCCCCTTTTGAAAATCAAAAAAATTATCAGTTATATGATATTTTCTATTTATTTTATGTGTACATTAGTTTTTATATGAACGTTGGATACAGATTTTGTTTTTTAAATTCTCCCCCATGTCATTAAAGGTGATGATTTTTTGGCGAGGTGCTGGTTTTTATGTAACTTTATGTTCAATATTATAGAAACGTTTTCTTAATATCTTTTTTTTTTATATTAGAGCACATTGTATATACAATATCAAAGATTGCATAATTTTAATAGTTCAACATCAAAAAAATTAATATTTAAAATGTATTTTTATTAATATGGAAATTATATTTTCAAAGACTATTTCTGTAATATTTTAATGCATATATTTTATACAGTAGACTCCCTCAAATCCGCACAGCTTGGGCCAGATGTTGTGCGGATTTTACAATTTTGCAGATTTCTGGCCAAATTTGTTTACATTTTTTAAACAGTCATTTGAATGTAATAATGCAATCAAAATTATAAATGAATGCTTGCAATACAGTAAATATTGAAATAATTAAGTAAAGTAATAAACTAAAATAAGAAGTTATATAATTTAAAAAATGATTAAATTATTATAAGTAAAGGTCATGCAAATAATAATGTATAATTAAATATGCATAATAAATATGAGATACATTTTTCTTGAATTATTCAATGAAACTTGCCTCATAAAGGTACCCTACTAATTCACATCAAAATCCTAAAATAAGGAAGCTTCATTCCAGATTTAACTACATTTAATGACGAAGAAGGATTGAGGAATACATAAATATATTTGGCAAAAAGATTGTGATCACAAGTGACAGCAATATCTTGAATTTTTAAAGAAATAAATATATACTTCCTTCATGAAAAAGGCATGAGTTCAGTCACATTAATGAGAATTACATATTAAAATACAAACGGAACGATATACATATTTAAAAAAAGCCTTTATTTTTGTCCTTAAATCTGAACTGTAAGTTTCATTGTTTACATCTCCGCTGATGTGTGGATTTCAGGCATTTGTGGATTTGAGAGAGTCTACTGTATTTTACTATAGTAATACCAGACAGCTTGTTCTGAAAACTTTTTTTTTTATGTATCATATCTATTCTAGAATTTGTTTACAGTTCTGTCATTGCTCCATGCTCTTTTTAATGATTTCTAATAGTATAGAAAGAAATTTCAATACAAATTCTGATTGTGGACACTTTTTAATAATACACAATTTTCAGAAGAAAGTTTTATAAACAGTTTTTGTTAAACGAGTTAAAAATAAATGAATCATTTAAGGAATATATAATGAAATGGCTATACATAAATGTAACGGGGTTAAATAGAAATTCTTATCTCTGACAAAAGCAATGACAACACATAAATTAATGGAAACTTTGTTTTAATGTTTTCTTACTGATATTTCATATTTATGTGGATGTTGCATAGATTGTAGAAAATGCTATGTATAATTTACAAAAAGATGTACGAAACCTGCGGCAATGTTCATAGTTTATAAAACTGTGGATGTGGATTCTGGATTACTTGTGTATGTTTTAACCCTAATAAAACAAAGGATTTGTTATATATTTAAAGGCTCTAAATAATTTATTCACAAAATAGAAATTCTTCTCTCTGACAAAAGCAATGGCAACAACACATACATTAATGGAAACTTTGTTTTAAGATTTTCTTACTGATATTTCATATTTATGTGGATGTTGCATGTATTGTAGAAAATGCTGTGTATAATTTACAAAAAGATGTATGAAACCTGCTGCAATTTCCATAGTTCATAAAACTGTGGATTCTGGATTACTTGTATATGTTTTAACCCTAATAAAAACAAAGGATTTGTTATATATTTAAAGGCTCTAAATAATTTATTCACAAATATCTCTATCTTTCACATTTTGCAAAACTGCATTTCCTGCGTTTGACGTTTGTGTTGCGTTATTGGTCACATGGTTTTGTTTTTCTTACGGGAACTGATAAAGTTCTGGGGACAAGAGTAGCCTGCACGATAGTTAGGACTCCCGCTAGAGTCTAGTCATCCCACACTGGACAGACAAGCAACAACGACGCGGCGTATTTCCGAACTGCGGAACTTTTCGCGAAATTGGAAGCTGTAGAAAAATCGCCAAATCACGTGACCACTCGGTCACGTTTGTAAACATTCAGCGCGTCGCCATCATTGTTTTCGGAATAATTATACAATTATTTATGTTTCCTGATTAAAAATAGGCTTGGGTTTGCATGTATGTAAATATACACTGCTTTGTTATTTTATTTCTGCTTAAATCATGATTTCATGCATATTTATATGACATTTAAATCTTTATTTAGCTTGTACATATTTATAAATGTCTTCTGCTGTTTTTATTTCAGGCAATACCATAAAGTGTGGAAATGCCACTTGAGTAGATAAGGAAAAACCCAAGTCACTGAAAGAAACACAGATTGTACTGCAAAAATGGATATTATAATAAAAAAGTTAGCCCCTGAAACAATTGAGAAAGATAATCCACCTTTAAGAACGGTTGTGTCAGTAGATTTAATTGACAACCATACTATCTGTTCAGCTGCTTTTAAGCTACTAAGGGTAACCGAAGAGGTAATGTGTAATTTTTAATATAGATATTATTTAGAAGCTTCTGTTTACATTAATTTTGGACTACTGTTATGTTTATGTCACGTAATCTGAATATATTTTGCTTTGAAATATTGAAAATACTCTATTTTATATTTTTAGGTTAAAAGTAAATTATTTGGATATTTTGATAATTTGTATAACACCCGGGGGATGCAATGTCTTTGAGTGAGAATGAATTGTTATGCCTTGGGACTTATGAGGATATAGCTGATATTTTAATTTGTCCTCATTGAAGATTAAAATAAGTCATATTTCTAAAACATAAAATGTTTTATTTTTTTCAAACAAATCAAGTAGGGGAGAGTGGGGAGGAATGGAACACTTTTTACAAAGATAAGAAAATCAACTTTGTTTGACACAAAAATTTCATTTTATAGAATACAAAATGAAACACTTTCTAATGTCTTCGAATAATATAGAAAAATAATTTGCTGAAACCAGGGTTTGTAAATATCATGATATTTTCGAAAATATCAAAACTATCCGATATTTTCAAAATAGTAAACATAACGATGCATTAGCCGGACGTCAGTGTTATTTATATATATAACACTGGCGCCTGGCTAACCGAAAAGTACCAGCAATTTACATTCATATTATTAAAAAGAAGGAATTTGACTTGTCCCATTCCTCCCCACTACCTTCTTTTATGTTAAACTTATTGTATACACAAAAATACTGGTTTTAGGCTTAGTTTAAATTATGGATAACATACAGTATAATGTTCCATAAATTTAAATAGGGAACCTATTACATCTAAGCAGAAACAAGTCATTAATATACAGAAAGCATAAAAAGTATACGAAGCAAATTTACTTTTGATTCTTAAAATAATCTTTTTCTTTATACAATTGCAAGCTTATGCAGATCAACTTTTTTCATCTGAAGATTGGGCTATCATTGCTTCATCTAGTGTGCCATTGATTAAATGTTTAGAATGATACATAAAGAGAAAAACCTACTGTCCCATTCCACCCCACTCTCCCTTATATCATATCTGGTAAATTATTCTTTTTTGATGACTTATATTTTTAAAAAATGACAACAAAGTTAATTGGCTTATATAATCTTTCGCAGGAAATGTGAAATTAGAATACCCACTCTTTTTTTTTAATTTGACAGTTCCTAATTATGTTGAGATATTAGAATCCCAAAAAACTCAACTTTTGCTCATTTTCCAATTTGATAATTTGTTCATCACTATTTAAATTAGGTGTATATATCATTTGTAATAGTTTTTTTTTTTTTTTTTTTTTTTTTTTGTAAATCCTTGGCATTTTCTATTTTTTAAAATAACTTATGCAGTTAATTTTGTGCTTGAAATGGGCATATAACTGAAAATAGCTTGTTTTGCTTTTACTATATAAGTAAGCTTAGCTACTTTAACAAATAAAATTTTCTTTTAATCAATTGATGTGAAGAGAATAACCTTAGAGCAACATATTGTTTAAATTTGAAAGTAATTACATGAAAAAACAATTCTATAATAATAAAATTTTCTATTTACTTTTTGTTAAGCCTAACAGTATAACTTTTACCCCACATTTTTTTTTTTTGCTCTAAAATATTATTTTTACTTTATTTTGTAATAAAAGTGCAGGAGATTATTCCTAAATAAGTATTTTATGCAATGTACAAAATAAAAGAGCTGAAACTTGCCTTTTACTTACTTTAAATCCAAACTTTTTCTGACTACCACAACAAAACTAACTAATCCATAAATTTGAAAATGGCTACTACTAAGCGTAACACTGCAGCAGCAAACATACTTTTTTCATTGAAGATCAATTCTGATATCTGAAATATACTAATCTAGCAAAATAATTACTATTTCTATTTTTTTATTAAAAACTATCATTTTTAAACCTTGACCCTAATATTTGGCTACATTTGCAAACTGGTAATTTCATAAAACATCATGCTTATCTTCAAAAAACAAAGTTTTTTTTATCTGATATCGAATAGCCACTTTTTTTCTATCAGCTGTTCAATTTTTATGTGACATAGAACAAAAATAAGAGCATTTTTAAAGATATTTATTGCATATACATTTTAAATGTTCTTTGTAAATAAAGTTTCAGAAATATTAATTTTTAGTACTAAACAAAATTACTCATTGATTTCAAATTTAGAAAATTAATTTTTGTCTTGCACATTTCTGACTTGAAATCTGAGGGCTTTGTTCATTCCAGTGTCCTATTTTTGTGAATTTAATTGTTAATTTTGTCTGTATATGAAAGTGTGTAACTTTTGCTAAGGAAAAAAGAAAAATCAAATTTAATTTTGAAGGAGTGGTGATTACAATTTTAAACTATGCATGAATAAAGATTTAGGGGACTGTGTACCAAATAAATTTTTATTTTGTAATTAGATTCAAAAATAATTTCAATACGCCAGGTATTGAAATTCAATTACTTTAAATAAGCAGAAAATAAATGTGATTTATAGAGTCTCTAATTTCACTAAGATTTTGCATTTTTATTTTGGAAAAGTGAGCTAAGTCACGATCTTTTACTTTCTATAACCACATGACTTATTTAGATATTCAAACCAAACTTTTTGCATATGAATCAAGATGCAACAAGAGATAATTTCTGAAATTGGGTATTTTTTTTTTTCCTATGGGAGTCTATATTAGGGATGCACCGGATATTGATTTTGCCGGATATCGGATACCGGATATCCGAAGCTCCTTTCCCTGCCGGATTCGGATATCCGGCACTAGATATGTTTTTAGTTATATGGTGAATTATTTCTTTATATAACGCAATCTAAGAACAATAAATTACAAACATGTTTCATACATCATTAAAACATTTTAAATGTATTGAAATATAATTTACAAAAACTATATCTCTTTGAACATCAGGGCTTGAAATTCAAGTTTTCCCCAGAAGGGGAGTTTCCCAGCCAACATTTAAAAATACAGGGGAGTTGAACTGTTAGAAAGGAAAAAAAATATCTTTAAACCCCGTTTTATTTTATGTGCCACTTAAAGAATTACATTTATACAGACATGACAAAATACCTTTGAAATAATTTAAATTAACAACTCAAGATAATTTATTATCAAAAATGTTTATTTTTATTAAAACAAAGGAACGGAAT
Source organism: Maratus speciosus (assembly GCA_963932465.1). Taxonomy (NCBI): domain Eukaryota; kingdom Metazoa; phylum Arthropoda; class Arachnida; order Araneae; family Salticidae; genus Maratus; species Maratus speciosus. Next base: position 500,988,800 of record OZ010796.1, read on the forward strand.
CAAGTTTTATATATACCATGTCTATTTTCAACTTTCACCTAATGTTATGGGCAATTAACAATTGGGTTGCTAAATGAATTTCTTAATTTAGAATTTATTCCATTTTGCATGTTTTAGCCTCTTTCACAAGTTACACTTTTGACAAACAGCACAGACCAACTTTTATAACTTTAGAAATTATCGGAAACACATGGTTATGCTCTGTTAAAAAATTTAGAAAACTTTGCAAAATTTGATGTGCATTATTTTTTAACTTACTTGCATGAATAATACATATCGGTGATTCTATTGTCAATATCCTATGGTGTTTGTATGTCACTTCTGAACAAACTTGTTTTATTATATCCTTAATAGAATAGTCAAAACTCTAATCACTGGTATTTTCGTTAAAATTGAACTATGGAATTTTAAATGCATTCAACATGTCCAAAAACACTCCAGTGTATATATTGTCATCATTTCTGTCCACAATTCCAATGACATCAGTTTCTGTCGACTGCAACTGTGCTTCAAAGACTAGCAACTGAACCTTAGGCCATAACTTATGTAAAAAAGTTACTAACGTTTTAATTTTAATTCACTTTCATTCACTCCCATCAAGAATCTAACCAGTAGTCAACTTTCTTCATATCCACAAGTTTTAAGTTTTCAACAACTTCTACTCCATCAGTCAGTCCTTCAATCAAAAACTGTATCAACCTTTTCCTGTAATGTCTCTTAATTTTCTCAAGGAGCCGTTCTCTACTCCAGAAGCTAATGTGTAGCTTGGCAATATTTCATTATTCAAATCTGTTTCATTGCAATTATAGATTGGGGAGGGGGGGGGGAGGAGGGGAGAAGGCTGAGTAGTGGCATCTGGTAGGGTAAATAAGAAAGCTTCCCATTTATCTGAAAATTCTTATGGAACCCCAGTCAACAAAAATGTTTTGGTCCCTTGCTTTTCAGATAACCGGAGTTTTATGTACTTGAAAGATTAATGAATAAATGTTATGCTTATATTGAAATTTTTTCAATCTATTGAGTATGAATTAATAATATTAAATAAACTCCTTGTGAATCCTTCCTATTTATTTATTTATTTTTGTTAAGAAATACTTTATTTTTGTAAGATTTTAAGAAACATTTATTTCCTCAAAGTAATTTCTTTTGTTAAGGGGACATTCCAGTGAAACTGGTTTTCCCTTCTCAAATCATGAAATTCTATATTAACCCATGGGAAATTTTAGCAAGCACAAAAAATCACACATTAGTCATACATTATAAAACACTTTCTAACACTATCATAATATTGTTACCAAATTTAATTTTTTTTTCATTCACATCACACAGTTAAACACTTAAGGGGACCCCTTCACTAACTTGAAAATGGCCATTCCGTAATGTTAAACCAATGGGCAGGTTTTTTTTTAATTGTTTAAATTTGAAAAGTTTTAAAAGATTCTTTTTGCATAAGATAGCTGAGCTCGATCTTTCATACGGCTGTTTTTTACTTTTTTGATTTCTGTTGCAGATTTTTTTGTATGGAATTGCAAATGCATTGGAATTTTAAATCCATATCCATAGTTTGAAAAGGAAATAGTCAATTGATTTCTTCTATTATACGATAAAAGGTTGATTTTAAAAGGCATGTCCTAATTTCTTTGAATTGCAAAAATCAACTAGTTTGTTATTTCTAAACATGTTTTTTTAAGTTCACCAATTTTTTTTTCTTCATGTGTGCCACAAGTGTAATCTCATTTTGTTTAGTGCTGACTATTGGCCAATTTGGCAGGGCTCAGTCTCCGGTGGCCATTACTGCCTTTTTAGTTATTTCCTATTTTGGGCACAGGGAAAAAACATCGCAAAATACATAAATCGGTCATAAAAAAAATATTGCCGATTTCGTCAATTATGATGAAAATAAATAACAAAAGTTGTCGACCGGTCGCAAGAAGAAAACTGAAGTTCATGGGAAATCGGCAGCGGGAAAATATCACAAAATTCGTCAATCGATCATGGAAAAATATCGTGAAATTTACTAGTCCGTCACGAGTAAATATCGTGAAATTCCTCAGCCGGTCGCAGAGAAATGACGCGAAATTTTTCAATCGGATGCAAAAAAACAATCGTTATTTTCATCAGTATGTCGCAAGAACAAACAGGGAAATTTGCCAATCGGTCACAGAATAAAATTGCTATATTTTGTCAATTGATCTCGAGAAAAAAAATTATGAAATTCACCGATCGGTCTCTAGAAAAAATCGTGGAATTCGTCAGTCGGTCGTGGAGAAAAAGCACAAAATTTTTCAGTCAGATGCAGAAAAACAACTATGAATTTTGTCAATCTGTCGTAAGAAGAACCTGTGAAATCTGCTAATTGATAGTAGAAAATATCACGAAATTTGTCGGTCAGTCCTAAGACTTGATCGTTGTTTTACAAAGAAACACTTTCGGAAAATGATTTTTTGGAAGCAGGAGCCGCCCGCCCACAAGAGGGCATAATAAATAGGACACAATAATAATCTTTAGGGCACGAATCCTGCCATCCCGTCTCGAAATTCAAGCCCTCTAATGTATATTAATAATATTGCATAAAAAAAGTAATTTAAACATTAAAATATTCTGTTTATTTGTACAATGAAATACTGATAATTGCTACTGGATTTGGATATGGGATTGACTATATTGATAATTGCTGATAATTGCTAATTAATTAATTTGTACAATGAAATGCTGATAATTTGTATAGTAAATTTTAACCAATTAATATGCATATAATTGTAGAGTATTTTCACAAAGAAACACTACATACTTTCTTTTTATAATTTAAACATAAAATATCTACTAATATACCCATGATTAAAGAGTTATTTTCTCCAAACATAGGTTTAATTGATGCCCTTTTTCTGTTTTAATTATTTAATATTGTTTTTGCTCTAAGTCACGTTTAGTTTTATTTTAATTTTTTTTTTTTTTTTTTTTGATATTTATAAGTAAAAAGAAAATTATTTTTAATTTTAAATATTTATAAGGAAGATACAAAAATAACTAGTTGGATTTGCCAATCCCAAAACTTTCTTCTATCTCATACATCTTAATATTTCAAAAAGTACAGTAGAGGATCTTTATAACGCAATTTTATATAATGCAATTCTCCATATAACGCACAACTTCTCAGATGTAAACAATGAGTTTTGCAGTTAAAAAGCACCTGAACTTTCACATTGTAAAATATTGCTACTCTCTAGAGGACTAAATTTAATGCATTAGTTCAACTTTATCGTCTAATTTAAGACCTTTTTACTGAAAAAAATGCTATTATCACAATAAACATTTTTGAAAATGTCTAATATAAGGGATGGTTGTGTCAGTTATATTTGGATCATGTTTATAAAGTAGTTAACAATGTCTGACCTATATTATGCAAAAATTTATAATTTGAATAACTCTTGATAACTAGGAATGCAGTATAAAGATATTCTAATGTATTTTGATATGTTTCAGACTTATTTGGCCATGGTTTACAAAGTGAATTTAACGATGTGATCCATATAACGCACAACCTTACGTTTTTAGGTTTGCGTTGTAAAGATCTTCTACTGTAGTTCCAAATGTTACCGTACTTTAATATTATTAGTTCAATATTATACCAACTTTGATTTTGATCTAAAATTTCTGCTCCAGTCAATTAATCAGAATAAGTTAATCTCGATCATGATATTTATTAACACGTTCACGCCAGCGCGGTGGGTCACACTCGACTGACTCAGAGCTGGCAAGTCTCCGGCCTTTTGGATACCAGTATTTTAATACAGAAAATGTTGTTTTATTCAATTAGAACAATTGGGCGATTTAAAGGAACAACATTTTCTCTAAAATAACAGTGGTATGCAAAAAGCCGGAGACTTGACAACTCTGAGACAGTCGAGTGTGACCCACCGCGCCGGCGTGAACGTGTTAAAATCAATAATTTTTTCGTTATTCTGTTGTACATCAGCTGTTTGTGAATAGTCAGTTTAGCAGGATGCGAAGTTCCCTTCGCTTCATGAGCCGCCAATATACAGCACAAAAAAAAAAAAAAAAAAAAAGAGAAAAATTGAGAAAATTTTACAAAAACCTCTGTTACAGTGCCACCTTCTGGCAGAATATTTCCAAATGCAAGGAGAAACTGCTGGCCATAGCTAAAAATATACACACAAAATTGGTTCAATTCTATGCTTAGCTTCATACACTTTTCAATGGTAAAATAATGAAAATAACAGAAAAATCCATATTATAGCACCCCCTTCCAGCAGAATATTTTCAAATTGAAGGAAGACCTGCTGGCCATAGCCAAAAATATACCCCCAAAAATTGGTTCAATTCTATGCATAACTTCATACACGTTTCGATGGTACAAGAATGAAAGTGGCACAAAAATCGCTATTGTGGCACCCCATTTTGGCAGAATATTTCCAATTTAAAGGAGAACCTCCTGGACATAGCCAAAAACAAATACAAAAAATTTTGTTCAATTATATGGATAACTTCATACACTTTTCGGTGGTACAATAATGAAAATGGCACAAAAATCGCGATTACATGGCCCCCTCCTTCCAGTGGAACATATTGAAGGAGGCTGACCTCTAAAACATCTAAATCCGTCGAAAACCAGAAATCGAAAAAATTTCTATTAAAATACTTTCTTCTAAAAATTGGCCTGTTTAATTGTTAAACTTAAAAAAAAAGAAAGAAAATTAATAAAGTCATACTTTAATAAAGAACTTCAAATTTTATTTTGCATTCTGAAAGTAAAGGTACAATTTTCTGAAAGAAGTAAACATAATTTCTTAAATTTATTATAAAGAGTTCAAATATCAATGTTAGGAAAGCTGGCAATTCTTTAAACATTTGAGAATTACCTTTTACTCATGTATAGTGAACTTACTTTCATATTTTGCATCTCTCTATTCTAAAAAAAAGTAACTACCACTGTCACCGCCGCCGGTTTTGAATTTTTTGTGACCGGAGGTCTTTCTTCGTTAATATTAAGAAAAATAATGCATACAAAAATATGAAAATCGGTAGTATTATACAGAAATGTTTGATAAACACGCTGATGCAGACAGTTTTCAAATCGAAGAATTATTTTTAGAGATATTTAATGCCAAAGTTGGACAAAATCGTTCCATTAAAAAAGTATTATAGGAGCAAAAACCGTACATAGGAATTTAATCATTTTTAGATCATTTTATACGTTTGAAGTTCCCGGTGTGCAGACTGTTTTCTTTTTTTTAATTTGGCTAATTTTTTGAGGTTTTATTTCTATTTTAAATTCAAATTTTCAGGATTTCTAAAGATATTTTTTACAGATTTTAGAAAGTGATATTAATTTAAACTGTTGCCAACTGTATAAACAGCGGAAACAATAATGTTTGCTAAAAAATAAAAAAAATAAAAAAAAATAAAAAAATTATACGCGTAATAAATTAAAAATTTATTTACACTTGACTATTATAAACAGAAAAAAACATTTGGAATTAGAATTAAATAATTATGTACAAAAAGCAGGAACTTATTAAAAATTACGTCATAAAAACTATAATTACACGTAAATTTTAAGAGAGAAAGGAATTTGTAAAATAATAAATTTATTAACATGCGTTAGAAGTCTTAAATAGGAGAAATTACGTCATATTTATCTTACATTACAGTTATTACATAAAATGAACACCAAATAATATTGCAAAACGGTTTAAATTTAGAAATTGCGCTAGACATTTATTTGATATTTTGAGAGGATACTTTTCAACTATTTTTGTTAGGAAAGCAAATAATATTTCATTTCTAACACAAATATTTTCACGTGAATATTAAAAAGAGAAAGAATAGTTTGGTCAAAATTACGTCAGATTAAAAACGGTTAATTTAAAATGTCTTATTTAAAAGAACTTTCTTTTCGCTTTGTTAAAAAATACCGGGAGACTGTTTTGTTTACTTAATTCCTTTTATATTAGCTTATTTTGAAATGTTTATCTTATTTTACTTAATCAAAGACGAAAACAGCGATTGACATATGTATTTGTGGTACTACTTAGTTATCCCGTCGACCAAAAATCTATCATTCGCCAAACTATAAGATTAAATGTCAATAATAGTTGATAGTAAATGTCACCTTAACTTGACTTTAAGCAAGTTACACGTGTCTACGTCATCAAGTTATTTTTATTTCGACGTTTTATTTGTATTTTTATTAATGTTGCACTAATTTATTTGTTCTTTCGTTATTTAAAATAAAAACGATGTCAATTTGTATAATTTGGCGAGTGCTTTGGCGATTTATATAATTTGGCGAAATTGGTCGATGGGTTAATCAAGTAGTACCGCAGCGGATTTGGCCTTAAAATTCTCCAGTCAAAGAGAAATGAATAGAAATCCGTTTATAGGGAGATCGCCATTATTTTTTAAATTATAATTCAATCTTCTGAAATCTTTTTAAAGCCAATCAAATTAGCGTACTTTTAGAGTCTGCGGTGTCTGAACGGGGGTTGACAAGCGTAGCTCATAGGGGGCAGAGCCCCCTAGTTATAAACAAAATTGTTCGGCATTGTTTGGTGTCAAACTATTTCTGTTATCCTTATATATTCACTTCGCTGCGCTCTGCCGGATATCCGGCAGAGAAGTCGGATATCCGGTGATTGTGATCCGGATATCCGACGGTATTTCAGATATTGAAAAATCAGCCGGATATGCCGGATATCCGTTGCATCCCTAGTCTATATAAAAATTAATTTTGTAATTCATAGAAAAGATCCCTCATGGATATGAAATTGCACTCGTAGAATTCTCCACCTTCTTATGAACATTTTTCTAATTTAAATTATCTCTCTATGAGCGCGTTCAGAGACCAAAAAATGAGTAACTCGGAAAATTGGGGAATGACGTCATACTGGTTTCTTGGTGTAATGTTAGGTTAAAACAGCTCTGAATGCTTTCGGGTAAAGTTGCGTTTTTTTTTTTTTTTTTTTAATTTACATTTACAAACATGGCGGCAGCTGAACTTTTGTTAGGGCAAATAGTCGGCAATCAAACGAAATGACGAATCTTTTCTGAGTGTTTTCTTGCGCTAATGATACTCGAATTCGAGAAATAAGATCAAACAAGAAGAATTTTAATTTAAAACATTATAACTATGTTTAAAGGGATTAAAATTACTGAAAAATGGCTCGATATTTTAGCTGTTTCCCATGAAACGAGTACTATCAATGGCAGACTTGCATCGCAACACGCACACAAAAAAAGTAAAGCAGTGGTTGCTGTTTGCAATATAAAACTGTTGTCTTGTTGCTCTGTTATCGTAAGTACGCAATTATTATTATTTATTTATTTTTTGTAATTATATTGTATCTTTATTTTTGCCTGTGTTTCTCTGAATCTGTTTATGCCAAATTAAATTTATCGTGATAATACTTGGTATTAATGTTAACCTTTAGCTGATGTTACCTGTCTCACAGACCGGTGCTTTTTTCGATTTTCATACTTTAACTTGCAAATTTCAGTTTATCTACAAATACTACTGAAATTTTGTTTCGTTTGGAACTTTAGTACTATCACCAGAGACTTTTGAATAGGTGAATTTTAATTATAACACACCTGTATAAAATGTTTAGTACAAAAGCAACATCTTATGAATTAATCGTGGCTTTTATTCATCTTTTGATGGAGCAGTCTCACAGACCACTTCGCACTAGTTATGTGACAATTTCTGTGACATCAGTTAAAGGTTAATTCTCGTTTAACAGAATTTACAGTAATGTTTTAGATTAAAATTTTCAAATATGTTAAACTTTTTATTTATAGAGGACATGTTAAGTGTACCTTTTCTCCTAAACTGTCAAAAGGATTTCAATTTTTTTATATGGTTCAATAAAACCTATTCACAGATCATTACTTTATGTCTCAGTTTAATCTGCTATGAATTACTGTAGTGTTCTTAGAAGAAGAAAAAAATCGAAAGAAATGTTTTTTGCTATTTTATGTTGGTTTCTATTTAAAATTTTTAAAAACAGTACCTACATTTAAAAGTTGTGTACTGTAGTAATTTTAACGTCTTCTAAAATTTTATTTTATAAATATTCAAGTTTTTTATTTTAATTCCCCCCCCCCCCTCTAAAAAAAATTGATTCTATCAAACTACCAAATTCATTTAGTCTACATATCATGTATGACTGCTTTTTCTGTTTATATATGTTAGATCTTACTTTCCTACTCATTATTTTTCAGGATTTAAAGAGAACCACAAACTGTTCAGAGCCTGCATCACAAATGTTTTGGTATTATTCAATTCTCTTTGATACTAGTATTTGGGATGATTGTCCTACAGCTTTCGTCAGCGGTTCAAAAGCCAAGAAAAAAAGAAAGGTGGAATATCTTTCTGACCCAATCCAATCCGTTTAACAGCCCAACTTCTAGCTCCAGAACTTTGGCAATCTCCAGCTCCAGATATGCATTCAATCTGTCAACACCCATCTCAAGAGTGAAAAGGAACTCATTTATGTTTCTTGTCGTTCTTGTAAAGACTGTTTAGCTGACAATCACCCACTATAAAATATAAATTGTACATAAAGGCAAACGCCTGGAGAATTTCTAGAGTGGGTAGCGCCTGACATATTGTCTGGCCACTCACTCGGGAAATTCCCCCTGGTTTTGCTATATTTACAAATTAAAAAAATATATAGAAACAAGTACAAGAACTAAAACAGGTAACAACTGTATTTTAAATAGAGATCAACTGAAAATTCAGTCTCATTCTTGGCGAAAATGCTGCCAAAAATTCAGCCTAACCGAAACAAACTTTATTTTTAAAATCTCATTTCTTCTTTCAGAAATTTTTAACATTACTCATTGATTTGAGCTGTATCGGCTCCAATCTCCAATGAAACACTCATTATTTATTGATATGAACTTCACTGTTTATAATTATCATTCATGACTGACTCAAGACATGAGTGCAAATTATAAAGCAAGCAATGCATATAGGACTAAATTTTGAAGACTCTTTTCACATGCACATTAAGAGCTGTAGGCTCAATAGTAACAGAAAAATTTGAAACCGCAGAAGTCTTTCGAATACTCTCTGAGAAATCTCTAGTACAACAGATGATCATTTACAAAAATTGTTATAAAAGCTAAATAGAGGTATTTATACCTAAAACCTTTTCATTTTCTTCTATCTTTACAAGAAGAAACTATTGAATTCGAAAATTTTCGAATTAACCTGTTTTTGGTGGATTTACACGTTTTAGGGGTCAAAGAACCCGAAAAACATGGTTTTACAAAATATCTGTGTGTGTGCACAAATTTTGTGGTTGCTTTATCTCAAGAACTAATGAACGGAATTTAATAAAAATTTATATTCAGTTAGTCCCTGATATAAATTGGTGCTGATTAGTTTTTGGTGTAAATTGCTCAACAGGTGGCGCTGCTAAGCAGCATTTTTCACGATTTCCACAATAGCTCAATCTCCAGAATTAATGCACAGATTTTCACCAAACTTCAGATTGTTATTCCTTGACATGAATTGACGTTTTATACATTTTGGTGTAAATCGCTCAACAGGTGGCACTGCTATGCTGCATTTTTTGTGATTTCCGCAGTAGCTCTAACTCAAGAACTAATGCTTGGATTTTCAACAAACTTCAGATTCTTGTATACCTTGATATGAATTACTGCTGTTTATGTTTTGGTGCAAATCACTCAACAGGTGGCGCTGCTATGCTGCATTTTTCAGAATTTCCACTTTAGCTCTATCTCAAGAACTATGCACGAATTTGCATCAAACTTCAAATTCAGATATACTTTGATATGAATTGGTGCTAAATTGATGTAATTTCTTCTATTATTTAAATGATTTAATTGACGTGATTTATATAGAAGAAAGTTTTGTGATGGCCACAACATACTAGTTTAATTTGATTTGAAGAATTAGAAAATTATTTTGTGTCATTGAAGAATTAATTACATTTTATTTTATATGAAAATAAAGTTTTGGTCAGAGGTACAGACAGCCAACTTGCGCCACACGTATAATTAAATAATAACTGTGTATATTTAATAAACACATATAATTAATTAATAATTATGTATACTTATGTATGTATTAATTACTTTTAAAAATTTTGGAGATTTTCATTTAAAAAAAAAGAGAAGATACTGAAATTCGTTTTAGATTTTAATTTTGGTCTTAAAAACCTCTTTTGGTCGATACTTAATTTTAAATCATACCAACTGTATCGCATAACTAGTATTTTTAAATCTGGTTAAAAAAAATTTATATTTGGGCCCTGTATATGGGGCTTTAGGGGCACATGAATTTTCAAATATAGGATTTTGTTATCGTAATTCTACACTACTGATTCAGACCAACCTTTTTACTGAATATGATATTTTGCAGGTAGGTAAACTTTTTTTTTTTTAACAGGCCCATATAAAACTTAAATTTTATGTATTTGACATAGTTTTTCTTCACTATTGATTCAGTCTGACCTTTTCATAGAATTTGTAATTTTACGGCTATGAAAACTTTTTTTTCACAAATGGTGCAAATTTCTGAAACCCTGTATGGGGCCTCAAAACCACATGAAATTTACAATTTAAGAGTTACACCAAAATTCTGAAATACTGGTACTGACCTATAAGTATACAAAAATTAGGTAGCTTTACGATGAATGATAAAAAATAATAGTATTGGGGGCCCAGGACTATATGAAACTTTTGAACAAAATGCCTTATTCACCCGGAAACTGCCATCTTGTTCCTTTGTTGGTCAATTATAACCACTTTATGCTTAATTTTTGAAAATTTAGAGATTAAACATAAACTACAACAACTAAAATTAAAGATTAAACATTTTAAAAAACAACAAAAATAAATAAATAAATCCAAATGAAGAAATTTAAAATCGGCGATGACCAACAAAGAAACAAGATGGCGGAATCCGGCCGGATACAGCATTTGTTCTGAAACTTCAAATATAAGAATATGTTATAGTAATTCCATACTACTGCTTCAGACCGACCTGTTTGCCAGATTTTGATATTTTTGCGATGAATGGTAAAAAGTAATTATAATGGGCCCAGGGCCACATACAATTTAAGAATCCGTCATCAAAATTCGAAAGAGTACAAACTGTCCTGCATGACAAATTGAAATACCGACATGTGTGCCAAATTTGGTATTATTGCAATAAATGGTAAAAAGCATTAATATAAGGGTCCTGAATAAAGGTTGCCAGGACAACACGAATCTTAAAATTTAAGAGATCAATACTGTAATACTTAACTAATAAGGCAGACCGCCGTGTTTGCCATTGGATTCTTGAGACCAATGGTAAAAAAATATTTGGGTCCTGAATGTAATCCACAGGGCTATGCGAAATTTCAAATATAAGAATTTGGCATTTATTAATTCTACACTAGTGATTCAGACTGACCTATTCACAGAATTTGGTATTTGTGTGATGAATGGTAGGTAAGAAATAATAGTATTGGTGCCCCAAGACCACATGAAACCTTTTTACTGAATTTGGTATTTTTGCAGCAATTAAAACCTTTTTTAACAAATGAGGATCATTTCTGAGGCCCCTGTAACACTACACGAGGCAGTATCAATAAGTTTTTGCCCTCACACAGAAATAATTCAGTAAAATTTATGAAATTACTACGTTTTATTAGTCCTTTTCTATATAATCATCGTGCATAATAACACATTTCTTGAAACGGTATTTCAAAGAGGGGGGAGGGTGTATTCTAGGAGGCGCGATAGTAGACCCAAGGGGGTCACTTTTCTAACTTTTGCTGACCCCTCTCATGTGACATATTGTTGGAAAAGCCTGTGACCACTTATTCATGCTATGCATCTCCCAAGCCCCATTTTAACACCTCCCAGGGAGCTCTTTTATAAATTTTGTGGACACCCCTCCACAAATTGGGTGCAGGGAGGTGCATAACATGAATAAGTAGTCATAAGCCTTTCCAATAATATGTCACATGAATGGCGTCGGCAAAAGTTAGAAAAGCCCAGTAGCAGAAAATTCTTCACAGATTTTTCAGGGACCAAAAAATAATCTCCAGGTAAAATATTTTTACAACTGAAGCGTTAATTAATCAAACAATCACTTACCTGTAGCATTTTTAGACATTTTTTAAACTTTTATTAATAATAATCTTAATGTTTTGTATTGAGTAATAAAGAGCTAAACATAATACGAAGCAAAATAAAGGTCCGATGAAAAAGAATCTGCAAAAGAGAAAAGAAAATCTGCGACGCCCGTCTCTTGTCTCGAACTTCCTGCTACTGGGTAGAAAAGTGCCCCTCTTTGGGTCTACTATCGCGCCTCCTCTCCTGGAATACATCCTGCCCCCCTCTTTGAAATACCGTTTGCAGAAATGTGTTACTGTGCACGGTGACTATATAGAAAAGGACTAATAAAATGTTGCAACTGCATAAATTTCACTCAATTATTTCTATGTGAGGGCAAAAACTTATTGATACTCCCTCTTAATTCTGAAATAGTGGTGTTGACTGATCTGTATGCTAAACTTGGTATTTTTACGATGAATGGTAAAAAATATATTTGGGGCCCAGGGCCACATGAAACTTAAATTTTAAGTATTTGACATAGTTTTTCTACACTGTTGGTGCAGTCCGATCTTTTTAGTGCATTTGATATTTCTGTGGCTATGAAAACCTTTTTTTAAAGAAATAAGGCCCATATGTGAGGTTTTGCTTATGGGGACCAAGGGCCACACGAAACTTAAAAAATCCGACACAGGTATGAGCAACTACAGTGCATGTCCATCTTTCTGAAAAATTTGGAAGTTGTATAGTTTCCAAATGAATGCGGATATAAAAATGTATATTTAACAAACTGGGCCTGGGCCCCCTTCAACATTGAAAAATTCAATATTTCACGTCGTTCTCCCATAATTCTCTTTCGCATAAAAAAAAGAATTAATTTTATGACCTAGGTTGAAAAAAACTAAAACTAATGTAATCATGATTAATGATTTTAACAGTTACAACTATTTCAATCATTAATCAAGATTAACAATTGCAAATTTAATCATTAATCATGATTACTTGATCAATCATTAGTTTTTAGCTCACAGGTTATCAAAGCCTGAGAGCAAATGTGCCCACAGGTTCTGTATATACGAATGTACGGAATGCTATAACTCTTGATAGAAATATTCGATTTGCTTAAAAAAAAAATTTCTAGGTTCATTCTGATAAGGTGCTTCCCTGATTAGTTTTGGGGGTTCATTGGTTAAGTATAAAGGAGGGGGGGGGGGGGGGGTGGTTCGGCTAATCTACACCTTTAATTTAGATAAATGATTTTTTCATGCAGAATTATTCAATTTGCTTCAAATTTGTTTTCTAGGTTCATTCTGATAAAGCGCTTACCTGATTAATTTTGGAGGTTCATTGGTTAAGTATAAAGGGGGGGATCAACCCCCCTTAATTTAGATAAATGTATTTTTCATGCAGAATTATCAGATTTGCTTTGAATTTTTCTTCTAGGTTCATTCTGATAAGTCACTTCCCTGATTAGTTTTGGGGGTTCATTGGTTAAGTATAAAGGGGGGGGGTGGCTAATCCCCTCCCTTAATTTAGATAAATGGGTTTTTTAATACAGAATTATTCAATTTGCTTTAAATTTGGTATACCGATTTATTCTGATAAGGCACTTACCTGATTAGTTAGGTTCATTCGTTAAGTATAAAGTGGGAAATGGGTGACTAATCCCCCCCCCCCACACTTAATTTAGATAAATGGGATTTTTCATTCAGAATTATCAGATTTCCTACAAATTTGATATACTTTTTTTTCTGATAAGGCACTTCCCTGATTAGATTTGAAAGTTCATTGGTTAAGTATAAAATAGGAAATGGGGGGGGGGGGAGGCTAATCCTCCTGTAATTTACTTTTCGAGGGGCATTATTATTTGAAATAAGAGTATAATATACAATTGTGTGAATAGCCTGTGAGCTCAATGCCATCAGTTTTAACTGGGCACTTTTCTTTTTATTAATACTTTTCATCCAACTCTGTTATAATAAATTTATGATGGTCTTTTTGAGAGTTTCATATTTTTTTTATTAAAATGATAATTCGAACTTTTGAAAATTATGTTTTAAAAGATGTTATAACTTATAAAAATTATGGTATTGCAAAGACATAAGAATAAAAAAATAAATAAGTGGGATTGTATCATGTTAGAATATCAAAACTGATTTCAGTGAATTTTACTTATTAAAATGACTCTTACTGCTTTCTCAAATTTTCATATAAAAGAAAGCTTTATCTTTTCTCATTGTAGATGTTTCACCTAGTTGACTCACCAATATGCTAAATAAACTAAAAATGTCCCTCATGTTTAAAAAGCTAGATTTTATATGACTTAATCAAATTCTCAAAATTATAGATAGATATATTGTATTGCAATATTTCTTTCTAGATTATCATCTAGAAATAAGTATTGAACAATATAAAACAAACTAAATAAAAAGATTTGTTTTTGGATTAAAGACATTGTAAAGAAAAAAAAAAATGCTTGAATTCCTGAATATGTAGTGCTTGTGAAGATACTTTAAATAAATAGGCAATTCTTTGAAGTGTGAAAAAAAAAATTATATTGAACTCTATAAACTAGATTTTATATTTTACTGAAAAGTACACTTCCTTGTTATTCATATTTAATTTCTTTTTGTCTGTATGAAAACATAAAATCATAGTTTCATTTTACCATACTTACAAAGGCAATAACCAGAAAATTTTTACAGGTGCTTGTTAAAAGTTTCTGCTTTAATGTAAATGTATCATAACTGCTTTTTGGACTTTTTATTTATGTTCGATTGATAGCATTTCTAAACACCTGAATTTACCTTCACTTATTTTTTTTTTTAAATTAAATTTCAGCTTCGAAAATCACTCTTTTGTTTTGATGATTGTAAACAATCAATATAGTAATTTGGAATAAAAATAATAACTATAATAGTGCTAAAATTTAATTTTTGTTCCAACAATTAACATTGTGTGTTTGGTACATCAATCAGACCAGTTGTGAATTTAAATATGACTAAGAATTTTTTTTAAATATAAAAAGAAGCTGTTTGTTAATATATAATAAGCAGGAGAAGAAAAAAATAATAATGATGCATAAAAAATATAGAGTTAAAAGCTTAGTTAATATTTTCTGAATAAGTATTTCAAAAAGGCATCATTATCCAATTACAAAGTAACTAAAGCTAATAATATATTATATGTAATTTAGTGTGATATAGTTTGAATTAATATCATATCTAATACACAATTTCTATTAATTAAAAAGGCTCGCATTATAAAATTTGAATATATAAAAATTAAGCTTCAAAATTAAATAAATAATCATCCGCTAAAGAATCTATATAAAACTAAACACAAAAAAAAGTATATTTAAGTTTATAAAATAAGTTGTGTAAGAAAAATAATGGCAAAACAGCAAGTTGTCCAGAATATTATTTGCTTAAATACGTGACATTTCATATTTTATTATCACAATCAGCCTTGTTTGTTTTTGTTTGTACATGCTAATGCGGGAAATTCCACGGACGGATTGCATGTCAGTTCGGTGATTCCACGGAGCAAGAGGGTTGCTTGCTTTGTGCAAATGCCAAATGCGGAACCGGGTGCAGGGGTGCAATTTCGCCAAAAGTTGGCGAAAAGTTCCGCAGTTCGGAAATACGCAACGACGCGAGTCAAGGGGGAAAATCCAAAGCGGTTATATAGGAAAGCGAAGACACTCGCATGTTAAATGATGCTGCAAAGCAAAGCAGTACAGCGCTACTGGTGGCCGTGCTGTAAACTAAATTGTTCGGTAGTGGGCGGGGCACTCCACGAAGCTTTTGGTTTTGCTTTCACGGACCGATATTTTCATTTATACCACGGTAGTACAATGGTAACGACAATTAGAAATTTAACTGTTGTGATTAAACTCAGATTAATTAAATATTTAAATTTTTGATAACTAATCTCATTATGTATTTCTTTCAGTTTTTAATATTTTCTGTTTACTTCTTATGCTTTATGATGGCGTGAAGAATACGAATGTTTTAAGAGAGATTCATTTCTGAAACAGTGGATATATATATATTATTTAATGCGTTCGACAATTTGTTTCAATGGGATATTTAATATATGTGATTAATATTGATAACAAATAATTTTTTTCATAAAAACATTTGTATTTTCAACGCCATTTTAAATTATAAGTAAACAGAAAATAAATACAAGAAACTAATCTGATTACTTTTATTAAAAATTTTATTATTTCAACACTAAGTTTGCTTAATGAAAGAACTGAAAGCTTATTGTCGCTACTTATATACTGCCATGAATTAAATGAAAATGTCAACAGTTAGTTTTCATTAAAAGATAAATTCCTTACTGCAAGTGTATGAGGTTTTTGTTTTATAAAGGCACATAAAACACATTTTATTTCAAAAAAGCATTTAGTAAAATAATATTTTTTTTTTTTTTAGTATTAAGGAAATTTCTTTAAAAATTACTTTCCTGGAAAATCTGATAACTACTGATATTTGTTTTATGTAACTGCATAAAATAAACGTTTTATAGCACACAACTATCTGAAAAAAAAAAGTACTGTAGCTACACTTTTTTTTTGGTTTAAAAAGCTACAAAAAACACATTTCATTACACTATAAGTGACATTTAGAGATGAATTTGGAAAACTATTTTCAAATTTTTAAAGAAAATTCTTATTTTCTGTCGCTGTAACACTTAATTTTTTTTTTTTTTTTTTTTTTTTTTTTTTTACATTATTAAAAAATTTAAATGGAATAAATGAAATTTACAGCTTTTATATTATACAAAAAATAAAAATACAGTTTAAATTAAATTGTATTCTGTACAGTGTTTTTGAAGAAATGAAAATTGCGATTCTTATAAAATATTATATATGTATGTGTATAAATGTTGATAAATCTGTTATACACCTAATGTTAAACATATAGAATGCTTGTTTTTTTTTCCTCACGGGATAGCTGAGATTGATTTATAATAGAGCATTATTTAGATTTTGGTTCCAGAGGAATTTAATAAAGGTAGTTCACTTTGGAAACAGGTTTTGATGCTGAAAAATGTCGTCTAAAGTATGCAAATTAAAAAAGAACCAGTCAAAGACATAACATTAGCTTGTGAGTGTCTCTGAATGAGCAAAGACTTTCCTTAAGATCAAAGAACCTAAATATTTTTCATTCCTATTCCTGCAAAGAACTACAAACCCAGAAAGGCAGAATGCTTCTATTAGTAAATTATTTATGCAAAAAATACATATTTTCATTTAACGTTACAATTAAAGTCTACTGAAATGATTTTAAATACATTTTTTATTCTGTTGGTACTGAGATTAGACTGAATATGAAGAAATAAAATACTTTTGCTAATGAAAATGAAATCATGCTTAAAACGTTAAAAATGTATATGATTTATACCAGCATCTCAAAACACAGAACTATGAAATGCTTTCATGATTACAAAACTTCTTAAGTATATTATCATTCATAAAACTAAAAATGTTTACAGTAATTGGATCATGATGACACCTTTTTTACTGCCATTTTGTTCCACTGACCTTTATTTAAACTAAACTGTGAGTCAAGATTAGTAGAATTTCATTTTTAAATAGAATTTTGCATCAATGGAAAGCCACCTAAAATCTTAAAGTAGATTTCCCAAGAATGACCATTTCTGTTAATGTCATAATTAATAACCGCAAGAAAAACATTAGATTTCTTTTTATTAATTAGCGTATTTGATAAATATTCAAATTCCAATGTAAGTATATATATTTTGTAAGAAATAATGTTTGTCATTTATTACATGAAAAAAAATTACACTTTATTATAATAACACCAACATAAAATGCAATTTTATTACATAAGTATTTAAAAATAAATTTTTTGATCATACAGAATTAAGTACATACAGTAAGATAAGTGAAAGGAAATTCATTACATAGTTAGCATGTTCTTTCCAAAGTGCAAACCAACCAGAAGAAACGAGCAATTGAAACTAATAAACTAATTAGTTAAAAATAAATTTAATTAAGTCAACGCAAGGAATTACAGTAGAACCTCTTTTAACCGAAACTCTCGGTTAACTGAAATCCACTTTTTTTTTAACCATCACATTCCTTGTGTGCAAAATCCATTTTGAAAGCTTTTCTCTTTTCAACCTTCATATTCTTTGTGCGCAAGCGGTCCATTCCGAAATACGTGTGCATATAAATACTTTCGATCCCCTTTCTTGGAGTTTCTTTGAATTTAACTTGAGCTCCCGTAAGCTGCAGAGTGGAACAAAAAAAAGTACAAATTAACAATTCTGAAGCTTTTGAATATTTTGCAAAAGGTTTGGAATGGCTGAAGCAGCAGAAAGACCATGATACTGGTGAAATAATAATATTAAAAAACTCTATGATAGAGCTTCTAATCAAAGGCAATCGAAACTGCGACAAACAAAACAATTTTTCTAACCCTTGTGATATATATAAAAGGTACTTAATTTCAAAATTAAAATAATTTATTCATGTTTCTATTTTGCTATTGCTTTATTTTTATTAAGCACACTTGTTACCACAATAAGAAATATTGCACATATTTCTCCTTAATCTTAAAATTGAAGCATTCTTGATTATCCGAAAATTTCGATTTTCCAAAAGAATGTCGGTCCCAATTACTTCGAATAATCGAGGTTCTACTGTACTTTACACCATTTACAGTGAATCGCTTTCATCATTTAGAGCAGATGAAAAATGGCCCTTTTTGGAAGTTTGCATTAAGGCTGTTCTCAAATACAAAAAGGCAACTTAGTGACATAAGTTTCATATTAATTTTGTTCGAAAATGCATAAAACTAGCTAGTGTTGTTCAGAAACTATGCCATTAAGCTGTTTTTTCTATTTTTTTTTTTTTTTTGCAAACGCAATAGATCTTTCAGAAAAGAGTGTCAAAGTGGGCGTTTTGAACCAAATTTCCGCACAAAGGAAGAAAAAGCACTTAAGAGCGGGCGAAAAACATGTTTGTCATGTGATCCAAAATGCTTATAACCCAATAGGTAATTGATTGACCAAAAAATGGAAAAAACAGTTTAATACCCAATCGCTTCCATGGCCAGACTTTCCAATTTTATATCTTTCTGTTAAAAAGTGAATTTGTAAATGTGTAAAATTATTTTGCGCTTGTTGAGCAGAGCAGTTAAGAACAGCCTTAATGAGAGTTCACTGTGATCCCAAAGAAATCTCACATTCTCAACATTATATGCAAGTAAAATAAGTTCTTATGTGAAGAAAACTATAGAATTGTTTTTTGCAAATTGTAAAAAAGGGGAAATATTACTGTGATAAACAAGAATGTAATCGAAGTTTCTTATATTGTTTAAAAATCAATTTAAAAGAGAATTGAATTTTTATTGATTATCAGTGTTAGTAACATACAGAAGCGAGGGTCCTTTTCCAGAATTATTGAAAACAAATTTAATTATACAGTCATGAAAGTGAGAAATGGGAAAAGGGGAATTTTTTTCCCATCTATACAATAAGGCCAAACTCGTATAATTTAGACACATTTTAACAGATATTCATACAATAAAATGAATTACAACCATACATAGGATCGTTATTTTCTTTTTGTAACTTTAGAAAGTATTAAAAGAAAAAAAAATAACAATAAATGTATAAATTCATTAAATCAAAAAAGAATATTGGAAACAGTTTGCTAAAAGTATAAATCCATCCAAATGTATCTGATGAACTTATGTGAAGTACAGAGATTAATTTTTCAAAATAAATGTATTACTTTGAATGATTTGACTGTTTGAGACTTTACTTATTAAAAAAAAAAAAAAAAAAAAAAAAAAAAAAAAAAAACTATGCTAAATATATGCATGCCAAATAGATCTTTACTCCAGAAATACATTTCCAAAAATGCATTACTGAAATTATCCAAAAGTGTTTTATACATAGAATAAAATATTCTATTTAAAAAAAACCTTATAGAAACTTCCTTTCCCTAGTTAAAGCAGTTAATTTACATGACTTTCAAGTGCTTATTATAAAAGCTTGCCTTTGATTTGATAGTACAGCAATTCAGAAAAAAAGTCCTTCCGGCCAGTGCTGGGAGGAAGAGGTAGCTTTCATAATCCTTATTTAAAAAAAAGCCAAATTATATCATTCAAACACACGAAGCTCAATTTAGTGGAAACCGAATATAGGAGATTCAATACTAATTTTTATCAATATAATGAATGAGAATTTCGCGAAATTAGTCAGCTTTATCCAAGCTGCTTTTCTTTAAAGTAACATATATTTGGCTGCCAAATTCGGCAATTTCCTAAAGTGCCTGTCATTTTAAGACAACATGGTGGATGAGGCTAAGCAGTGAACTTGGTCGAGACCTTAGTAATTGCTGTGCACATGCTCACTCACATCGGAATCGGTTTATAGGAGTGCTGTCGCATGCAAAAAATCAGATTTTTCAAAATGTCACCCACAATAGAAATTGAAACTGCTATATCTGAGCCATTTTTTAAGGTAAAGACAAATAAAAAATGCTCCTGAATCCTTATATCAAGGTCAAATACTTAAGAAAGAAACCTTTTTCAATTTCTAAATTTTTTGCACCTCACTTTAAATATATATATATTTTTTCATTCAATGGTCGCCATTTTGAAACAAGATGGCTGATGAATCTGGCCAGCGAACTTGGTCGAGGTGTTGATGTATACTATCCACATGCCTTCTTACATCAAAATAGGCGAATACGTGTGTTATCGCGTGACAAATACAAGATCGTTTCAAAATGTTAGCCATGCTAGATATTCAAAGTGCTATAAATCAACCATTTTTTAAGATATAAACAAAAGAACAAATTTTCAGAAGCAAAAACTGCTCCGGAATCTTTGTATCAAGGCCAAACACATAAAAAAATCTTTTTCATTTTCCAATTGTTTAATACCTCATTTTGAATTTTAAATTTAATTTTTTTTTAAATGGCAACCCTTTTGAAACAAGATGGCGAATGAAGCTGGCCAACTAACTCGGCCGAGACATTGGTATGTACTATGTACAGACCAAGTTACATCCAAATAGGTTCATAATTACGCCTGTTATCGCGTGACAAAAATCAGGTCATTTTAAAATGTCAGCCACAAGAGAAATTCAAAATGCTATTACTCAGCCATTTTTTTTAGATATAGACGAAAGAAAAACTGTTCCGGAATCTTTGTATTAGGTCAAACACATACAAAAAAATCTTTTTCACTTTCCAATTTTTTGGTATCTCATTTAAATTTTTTTATTTTTTTAAATGGCCACCATTTTGAAACAAGATGGCGGATGAAGCCGGCCAACGAACTCGGTCGAGATATTTGTATGTACTATGTACACACCAAGGTATATCCAAGTCGGTTCATAAATACGCCTGTTATTATGTGAGAAATATCAGGACGTTTCAAAATGCCAGCCACGCTAGAAATTCAAAATGCTATAACTCAGCCATTTCTTAAGATATAGACGAAACAAAAACTGCTCCCGAATCTTTTTATCAAGGTCAAACACATAAGAAGAAAATATTTTTTCAATTTTTAATTTTTTGGTACCACATTTCAAATTTAAAATTTTCTTAAAAATTTAAATGGCCACCATTTTTAAACAAGATGGCGGATGAAGCTGGCCAACGAACCCGGTCGAGACATTGGTATGTACTATGTATAAACGAAGTTACATCCAAATCGGTTCATAAATACGCCTTTTATCGCGTGACAAAATTCAGGATGTTTCAAAATGTCAGCCACGCTAGAAATTCAAAATGCTATAACTCAGCCATTTTTTAAGATATAGACGAAACAAAAACTGCTCCGAAATCTTTGTATAAAGGTCAAATACATAAGAAAAGATATTTTTCCATTTTCAATTTTTTGGTACCACATTTCAAATTTTAAATTTTTAAAAAAATTTTAAATGGCCGCCATTTTGAAACAAAACGGCGGATGAAGCTGGCCAACGAACTCGGTCGAGACATTGATATGTACTATGTACAGACCAAGTTACATCCAAATAGGTTCATAAATACGCCTGTTATCGCGTGACAAAAATCAGGTCGTTTTAAAATGTCAGCCACAAGAGAAATTCAAAATGCTATTACTCAGCCATTTTTTTTTTAGATATAGACGAAAGAAAAACTGTTCCGGAATCTTTGTAGTAAGGTCAAACACATACAAAAAAAATCTTTTTCATTTTCCAATTTTTTGGTACATCATTTAAATTTTTTTATTTTTTTAATGGCCGCCACTTTGAAACAAGATGGCGGATGAAGCTGGCCAACGAACTCGGTCGAGATATTTGTATGTACTATGTACACACCAAGGTACATCCAAATCGGTTCATAAATACGAAAGTTACAGTGTGACAAAGGTCAGATATATATATATATACATATATATATATATGTTAATTTTGAACGGAGGGTGGTTTCGGGGTCTGGGGGTCATGATCGATGAAAATATACCAAAATTTTTTGAAATCTCTTTCCTCCGAACGGCTGCAATAGGTAGCTTTTTTGTAAAGAAAGCTACCTAATACTCGAAGGATTTGAGTAGACAAAATGTATAATTAAGCTTTCTAGACTCCCCCCCCCCCCCTCCCATATGCTTCTAATATTTTCTTTGCATCAATCCAGAGAATGTCCAAATTTGCCTTAAAGAAGGTGGAATTCCTCCTTTAGGAGGAACTCTTTCATGCCTGATTATATTATCATTTATTAAAACAAACGAAATTTAATGTCAGCACTATATATTAAATTGCCACATATTTCACTCATACACATGTATTTTTGAATATTTACATCTTTATTTGGTATAAAAAATCACATTTGAATGCGACTACTTTTTTGATTAATAGTACCTTTGCATTTAAATATAAACAATAAATTAATGTTTCAGTTGTTTTAAAAGATTTTTTAAAAAGACGAAAAGTTTTTTTTTAAAGTTCATTCTAAAATGAAGAAAAAATTTAAGATAATATTGTGGTAGAGTTTTAAAAAGTTTGGCTAGAAACATTTAATGCAATGATTTTTTTTTTTTTTTTTTTTTTTTTTTTTTTTTAAACATGACAACATTTATTTTTTCCCTGAAACATTACAAATTGAATGAATGAAGAAAAATGCCAGTTACAACTGATAATGTCGCATTATTTGTTGAAGTTATTCACTTGCAGTTAAAGCAAAAAAAAAAAAAAAAAAAAGGAAAGCAATTTGAATATTTATCTGCTCCCTCCTGTGATTATTCTCACCAGTAAATTTTGCCTTATTTATTCCGAGTATTTTTCCGATTCAATTAGGCAAAAATCTCTGTTTTAAAAATCCGGTGACTAAAGATTAAAAATTCTGTAAAAGATGCTCATCCCAAAAGGGTTAACTACATTGCATTCAATGACACTGAAATGCAATTTATACGTAAAAAAGTCATATAATAATGCAATTTAAAATATAAATAGTCCATACAAGATTAGAATTTTTTTCATAGATTGCCATTTTATTTGCATGGCTGCATATAATATTTAGTGGAAATTGTAAAAATGTTATATAAAAGAAGAAATATTGAAGGGAATTTTACTATTTTGGTGTTATTTCAGATCTTGTAGGCAAAGAAAAACGGGACACATAAGTAAAACTCATACTTTGAGGATTCCGTTCCATTATGTCAGTGAGATGGACAACGAAGCAATCCAAAAATATGCTCAAAATAAATAAAATAATTTAGAATTAGAACCTAATTTTACAAAATAGAGCTCAAGGGAAAACATGAGGAATTTTTATTATGTATACATGCATATGAAATCATAGTAAAAAAAAAAGCTAAAAAAATTTCAGGAACACCTACCTCAAACTGAAAATATATACCAATATTTCTATAATTGGTTTTTAGCAGGGTTCGCAAAAACCAGTGTTTTTTCGAAAAAAAACCAACCCACATGGGTTTTTTCATGAAAAACCAAATTTTTCCCGGGGAAATCAGGATTTTTCAAAAGTATAATATATGTGATATTACATTATTGTATACTACGTTATTTATATATTATACATACAATACAGCAAAAAATATATATATATTGTCCCTTATATACAATGTAATTGTAATGCTATTTTACAAATTATATGAATTGAAATTAAATGAATGTCAATGTTTCTTACAAATTAATTTTCAACATAACATAATAAAATATAAATTGTTAATTTGCATAAAAAGTAAAAAATAAGTAAAATTTTATCTTGTTAGAAGTTTTATTTTCGTGAATATAGTTGAATTGAATTTTTTGTATAAAGACATTCTTATAATATGCTTTTACCTATAATTATGTACTATTAGTAGCGTAGCAATTTAAAAATCATAGGGAGGGGGAGGACAAATAGTTTCTAACTCTGTATGAACAAAATAACTAAAATTGGAAAACCAATCAATGATAAAGTGTCTCATTAATAAGTAATAACATAGATTAATTAAATATTAATTTTATTCATAATTAAAAATGTTTATATGTATTATTTCAAAGTAAATATTAAGGAATACGTTAAATTTTACAATTTTGTGAAATATGACTGAAGCGTACGAAAGAAAAAAAATTATGTCTCTGGGGCCTTTTTGCACTTCCTCTTCACCCCCCCCCCCCCCCTTTAACCTCAAACAGCACAAATAACTAACAATTCCAATGCTACGGATTTTGAAAGAAAATCCATTTTTGTTGAACTTTTCAACACATCAAGAATGTTCCATTAATCACAGTAAATGGAATATGAACATAGACAGAACTTTCTCTGTAGGCTTTGCGAACCCTGGTTTTTAGTACTATTACAATACTTTCTTTACAATTCAAATGTACGAACATTAAAAACCAGAAAAACAGATCTTTATATATGAACAAGGGGACAATAATAAAGGACAACTTTTGAATGTAACACATTTATGCACAATCATATCACCAAATACATTTTATTTACTATTATTACAGTCCCCAAAGCAAAATATGCTTAAAACGGACTTCTTTGCAGAAATTTTCAAATTCTCATTTTCAACAAATTATGTCATTCAATTGTCGGAAAATCTGCGAAATTCATCTGTCAATTGTCAGCAAAAAAAAAAAATAAATCTAAAACTTCTTCAGTTGTTCATTTAAAAAGATTGCGGAATTGATCAATAGGTAGGTGGAAAAACTTATGCAATTCAGAAGTCTATAACATAAGGAAAAATACACGAAATTCTTCAGCCGGTTGTGAAAAAACATACGAAATTCGTGAACAGCCACAAGAAAAAAATCGATTTTTGCAAATCGGTAGAAAGAAAATATATAGAAATTCGGCAATCGGTTACTGGTAAAAATATGCAAAACTCATCGGTGGAAAAAAACAAAATTAGTCAATCAGTAGCGGAGCAAAATTATGATTTTTTCCAATCGGTTGCAAGACAAAACAGATTTTTTTTCTTTGGGAATTCCACAAAATCAATTCATCAAATAGTCGTGAATTTTGCCAATCGGTAACAGAAAAAAGAAATCACACATATCAACAATTGGTAGTAGGAAAAAAAAAAGTTGACCATCGGTTGAGAAAAAAAAACTTGTAAATTTCGCCTAACGATTCCGGAAAGAAAATCACAAATTTTGTCAAATGGTTACGGACAATAAAGAGAGAGAATTTGGTGAAATAGTCGCACAAAAAATGAAGAATTTAATAGAAAATCACACAAAAAATAAAGAACTTCCTCAGTTGATTGGGAAAATAAAAGATGAATTTCGGTAAAAGATCATTGAGATGACTTTATAGGTGCTTTGAAGAAAAAGATTTTCTGTAAAAATAGTCGCCTGATGCTGAAAATAGTCGCTTTTAGTACCAAGTGGCAGCCCAGCCATGAGGTGTTAATTCAATACCTTCTCTCTATATCATTTGGTCTTAAATGGAAAGGATGACAAAAATAATGCTAAAAGTGATTATACAAATTTAAATAATAAATAAAATGATTAAATTTATGTACAATTAACTGCAAGTAGGCAATTTAAACCATACTAAGAAATGATGTAAATTAAAATGCTTTTTAACAATATCACAAGACAATGACACTTATATGGAACAGATACTAACAAAAAATTTAATGCTGAAAATTTATACAAATTCAGAAGGGAAGAAAATAAGGGGGGGGGGGGAGATGTAATTGAGCAAGGTAACTACTGGAGGATTATTGTTTACATATTGATACACTATTTATTAATATTACGTAGCTGTTTTAGATCAAACTGATATTTTTTAATTTTTCTATTTTGCTCTCGAAGATGTATTTTAAGAGATAATAAGGAAGAAAAATGAATAATCTTTTCTTTAACAATATTGGCATGCAGGTTACAATTAATAAATTTTAACATTGGGGAACAAGACAATAACGATTTCAATTGTTTTACTAAATTATATGATGACAAGTGAGAAGATAAGAAAGTTTCTGCACTTTCCATAAGTGCAGCAATGCACTTTGTCATATTGTATGATGGATGAATTAAACCACCGTCAGCATTATCATCTCTGTATTCCTTAAAGTGCAGAAACATGGTATGCAGACCTGCCAACCTTTGGAAAAGAGAAATCGTAGCACACAAAATTAAAATTAATCTGGAGGTTGGTTGGTTGGTTTTCCGTGTTTCGCAGCTATTTTTTGATATTCGTAAAAGGAAAGTTTCAGTCTTTCAACTCAATATAGTAAATTTTTTCCTCTGAAAACTTGTATACGATTTTTAGAGTTTCTTCTCGTTTCGAAGCGTTATTTTGACATTTGTAAAAGGAGCCTGGTTCCAATTTTATTTAGCCAGTGCGGTAAATTTTGACGAAATTCGCGATTTTTTTCCCGCGATCATTTCAGGATATTCACAATTCCCCCCATGATCGTAATTCTCATTTTTCTATCACGATTCTTTGTTAAAATCCACACTTTTTAAAACGAACTTTTGACGAAATTTGCATTTTTTACCTCGATCCTTTGACGAATTTTGCTTTTTTTACCACGATCCTTTGACGAAATTAGTGTTTTCTTTCCACGATGATTCGGTGAAATTAGTGTTTTCTTTCTATCTTTCGGTGAAAAGAAAGAAAAGTAAGAAATTTGCGTTTGCTTACTGATCCTTTGACGAAATTTGTGTTTTCTTTCTGCGATATTTTGACAAAATTCACGTTTTTACCGCGATCCTTTGACGAAATTTATTTTCTTCTGCGACCAATTGACTAAATATATATTTTTTTACTCGGTCATTTGTCGAAATTCGCGATAGTTTATCGCAACCGATCGGCAAAATTTTCGATATCTTTTCGCGACCAATTAACAAAATTCACTACTCGCTTCCGCGACCTTTTGACGAAATTTGCAATATTTTTCCCTCGATAGTTTATCGAAATTCGTGATTTTTTGCGCAATGTTTTGACGAAATTCGCAATTTCTTTCTGAACTCTTAAGGAAATTAGCGACTTTATTCAGCGACCAATTGAAGATAATCACTATTTGTTTCTGAAATCTTTGACGAAATACCCGATATTTTTACACGATCATTTGAAGAAATTCTCATTTTTTTCCGCAATCGATTCACAAATTAATTTGGGGAAATTCCATAAAAGAAAAAAAAATTGCGGACTTCCAAGAAATTTCAAAATATACTCGAAAAAGAATCATAAGTCTGTGGAAGAATTTGCAGGGAGAAATACTGCACAGCATGTTTCATTATGCAGGACTTTCCTTTTTCGTGATATTTTGCACACTATTTCAAACCTTGCCCCTCAAAGAACCACCTCCCCACCTCCAAAAATTCTTAAAATTGCATCCCTGTTTCTAAGGAAGGGAATTGTATAAATATTTACAGAAACACGATTCACTCGTGGTTAATATACATAAAGAGGGTTTTATGTTAAGAAGCTTGTTTTGCAGGCCAGATTTTTTTCCCCATGAGCATTTTTTAAAGTCCGAATTTTCGGATTAATGACCAATTTTTTAAAACTTCCGGAAATGAATACTAAATTTTGGAAATTCGAAAAAGAATCACTCCTGCAAAAATATACTGTGCGGAATAAAGATCGGAACTAGAAACTTTTGCGTTTGTGTTTTTTGCAAAAAATCGTAGTTTAAGACCGATTTTCGTAGCATCGTAGTTTATAGGTCCAAATCGTAGTAACTACGATTTTTTCGTAGCAGTTGGCAGGTCTGGGTATGCTGCAACATTGGTTTTGAGCTATCCACTAGTGAACTCTGGCACACATTGCACTCATGCAGTTTGAGTGCATTCATTACTCTTCTGGATATGTATCCACTTAAAAAGGCAATAACATTTTGCGATAAAAAATTGGCGCTGTTAAAACTTGTTTCTTGAAGAGTAGCATCATCATCATCGCAACCAGACAAATCAATGATAAGACGATTATCAAAATCATCTTCATTTTGATTTTCTTCCTCCTCTGTTTCATCTTCTGCACTTTGAGATGCAGAAGACAAAAGATAAAACATAAATTTGTCTTTATCAGGCTCGCAGTTGGAAAATTTATTGCTGGATGAAAGAGAATTCACCGAAGCAAGCTTGAAAGCAGTGGCGAATTCATATGCGGAAGGGTTTGTTCTATTCCCTCCACATCTCCTGAATCCTGATACGACTAAAAAAATTTTCAAGGCAATCTTGGTTGCACCGTTTTGTCATAAAAAATTCTCTGTTCGCTAACATTTCTTCAGAAAGTTGTATCATGCCATTTATAGTTTGTAACTAACCTTTTCTATTGAGAGGTCCTGGATCTTTCCTTTTTTCTCCTGGATTTTGGCCAGAATTCTCATGAGGATGCACAAATTTCCATGAACCTATGAATTCTAGCATTTCCTTCCAAAAATTTAGATGAACAGATCCTTCTTTTACTGCACAGTGATATTCATTTCCTTTTTGTGGATTTTTACTAGTCCCATTTAGGGTGTCGAAAAGATGATTCATGTACATCACAAATTCCACAGTTGGAGCAGAACTTGCCTGTATCAAGTTTGCTATCATACACACGTTCATGCCTGCAGCAACACTGTGGCTAAAGAGCTGGGCAGACAGACTTACTTTCATGGAATCATGTTTAACTGAATTAATATGTGCCTCAGTTAACCTGGGTGCACATCTCAGAAGTAATTTTTGATCTTCCGCAAAAAAATCTCGGATATGCTGAAAACGAACTATCCCTTTATTTGTTTCAAGATGGTACTTCATTAAGTTCCTTCTTAAGTTTTTTAACAAGTGAGGTGGGTCAAACATGCAAAACACTTTATGCACATCAAATTCAAAATAGGGCTTTGACGCATCTGCTCCAAGCATAGAGAAAAATCTTATATTGTTTCCACCTTGGTCACATATGAAAACTTTTATGATAGCACCTGCATGATACAACGCTGAAAGCGCTTTCATGACTATGCCTTGCAACTTTTCAGCATTCATGTTGTAACTTGAAAAATAGAAACTAATGGTAAGTTTTTCCTACCTTTCAAAGTTCTTAGCATCAGTACCAAGGCATGATTTGTAACATTGTTAGTGCGCAAACCTTCTGAAAAGTCTTCAAAGCCAACAACATGATATTTTTTTCATATCGTACACTAGGAAGGGTTTCAAAGACATTTCGTCAAAAATCAAAGCAAATTGCCTCTCGTGCTCTGGCTTTCCTGACAAAACTTTTCTTAGTGCACAGATTAAATCGGAACTTATACCGGTAACAGACAATTTTGAAGATACGAAACGTTGGAGAGTTTTTTCTGTCGGAAGTTCCAAAGTTTCTTTCAAAACTGCATATGCTGTTCTGCTCTTACAGAATATATGATATGCGTTTATTTTTTCGTATTCCGTAAAAATCTTGAATTTTTTTCATAGTGTTGAGCTCTACCTGACGCTGAATAAAGGTAGATAACTTTTCGGTGACACCACGCTTAGAAAGAATTCTTCTTAAAAAATTATTGTTTTCTTTTTCACGCTCGAGAGATGCAAATTTTATTTTGTATTTTCTTAAAGAGTCACGATACAGTTTTATTTTGCCTGCTAATTTGGCCTTTCTAGGTGTGTATTTCCTTTTACGTGCTGAAAAATCAGACTTTGGTGTGCTACAGATATTCATAGCAGGCGTTATTGGTGCAGGTGAACATGATGCATCTAACCGACACACATGGCTTGAGGATGCTGCGACAGATAAAGATCCAGAAGACAAATTTTGTGACAGAATAGATGTACTCGTGCTTGGGACTTTACCAGAACAGGCCACCCCAAAAAATGTACTTGATACTTGAGAAGGAACTGGAGATAATAACAACTGTTTAAGGAGACTGGAATCATTGTCACAGTCATTTGTGATTGTAGAAATAGCAAAACTGGAGACATCTGAAGGTGGATCTATACTAGCTACACTGGATTTTGAACAGCATGGAATTCCATTATGAACTAACCGATGTTTTTGAGTAATGTTCATAAAACATCAGTCTTCGAAGTGATCCATGCAAAGATGCGCTCTTTTATAAAGTTCAGAAGCAGGGACACCAATGAGCTTTTCATTTTTACAAGCTTTAACCCATGCTTTGCATCTGAAAAGAGAGAGGATAAATATTATTATTACAGAAAGATAATTTAGTTCAGAAAATACTTGATTTAAATGAAGTATGCATCTACAATACAATCAGCTGCTTTTATTAATTATTTGGGGTTTAATAAAATTTTTAATATTTTAATCAAATTAAAAAAAAATTATAACTCTTGCCTTGGATATTTTATAATCTGGCAATCAATAAAACAAATCATGAAGCAGAAAATATTGACTAAACATTGACAATATTGGCAAAAAATCAAATGAAGAATTTCACAAAAAAGATTTTTCTGCGACTGGCCGATGAATTTTAGATTTTTACAGACTATCCCACGGATGAAATTTTCAATTTTTTACCAGCAACCAACTAGTGAATCAGAGTCAGATAATATAGACGAACATGCGAACGCCGAAATTTTCAAAGTTTGCAGACAGTTTTGGTGGGTTTTTTTTTTTTTTAGAAATTTCTTTATATATATATATATATAAAAAAAAAAAAAAAAAAAAAAAAAATTATCAAGACCCTAGGCAGAGAATCAGTCTGATGTACATCACAGGCTCTTGGGAAGGTCTGTAGACTATTTTTCAACTGGAGAAAAAAAAGTTTTAAAATTTTTAAGAGTCACAATATTAAGAAATGGTTTGTCTCAAAAACAGTAGATAAACTGATGAATAAGAGTTCATCTCTTCCATTCATGGACAACTTTTTTATTTTAACATTCATTTATTCATATTTCAGTTATTTTATAGATTAATAAATAACAGTTTTGTTGAGCAATCATAAATTGATATCTTTATATATGTTAATGATTAAAATATTTCACATTTTAATAAATATTTTTTTTTAATTTTTCATTAGTTTTTCTTTCATTCATTAGTTGTCTGTATTAAGCATACCATTCAATACTACATTTCTTGACTGAGTTTTAATAATGCTTGTATATTAAAATATTTTTCTTTTAGTGGTGTTGCTTAGTGGCACTCCACTTGCATATAACTTTTCATTTTTGCTGTTAGCGGCAATATAGGACTCAGGAGGGGCACGGTGTTTTTTTGCAGAAAATTTTTAAGAAATTATTTGAGTTTGCAGACAGTTTTACATTTTATCTAAGTCTGTAGTGAATTTCACAATATATTCCTTTTAATGATAGTGAAAGGATCAACAAAATAACGCGAATTTAGACATACGATCACAAAAAAAAAAAAAAAAAAAAAAAAAAAAAATTCATGTCAAAGGATCACGAATAAACGCAAATTTATGGGTCGAGGAAAAAACACGAATTTCGTCAAAGGGTCGAGGAAAAAACACTAATTTCGTCAAAGGGTCGAGGAAAATATACGAATTTTGTCAAAGAGCTATTCCATCTCAATTCAGGCAGGCAGTACTGATATGCGTCAATTCACCATCATAGATTTTTTTTCAAAAAATTACAGTAGTTACAACTAAGTAATACATAAAATTTCCCAATGGGATTCCCCCCCCCCCCAAAATTTTTTTCTGTGGTTACAGCACTTTAAAGTTTACGATAAAATTGACAAATTTCGAAAAAACAGAAAAACGCTTATTTTGAAACGAACACAGTATCAAAAATATTTAACGTATCCAGTCAATTTATTTTTTACAAATAGTTATTAAGCTGAATTTTACTTTAGCATAGTTTTAAAAAATATAGTGACATTTTAAATTAATTTTTAAAAAATGTTTCTAAGTACTAAAAATGGAATTATTACTAATTTTAAGATTTTTTTTTCAGAATGAAAAAAAATATGTTAAAGCTAAACATTGAAGGTAATCCAAAGACCTTTAACGGGACTTTCACAGTAAATTTTATTTTAAGCCTAAGATGCATGCAACTTTTGCAATTCAATTTTAAATTATGCGAAATTTCGTAAAATCGCTACTTTTGAGATGCAATTTCTCAAAAACACCATTTTTTAAAAATCTAATAATATGCTCAATTGATACCTTATTAGTTTCTAATAAATACCTTATAAGCAAATCGTGTGTTTTTGCTTAGAAAATTTTATGATTTTTTGAAAATAACATGTGTATATTTTTCAAAAGACCAGAAAGTCAAGCTTTTTCTTATTTCACTTAATTTATAATTTATTATGAAATATTGATTATGAAAGTAATTGGTGGATAGGACAAATCAGTAGCATATCACGAGAACTAAATGACATTACAGTATCATTCATGTACTCCCGTGGTCCATCAAAAGCATTCCAGTGGCCAGAAGAATCTGGAAAGAAATCTGGAATCGATACCAGGGAGGAAAGAGCATCGATACATCTTGCAACCATCACATTTGGCGAGTGGTGCCCATTAAATTTGGCGAGTGAGGACAATAAAGTTAATCGCCACGTTTTAAGTATTACTCGATGCATTTATCTTTTTTCTTTCCAAATTCTTCTGGCCACAGGAATGCTTTTTCTGGACCATGGGTATATGAATGATGCTGTAATGTCCCTCAGTTCTCATGATATGCTATTGATTTGTCTTATCCATCAATTATTTTCATAAAAGCATCCAATGAAATCACCGATTTATAAATCGTGCATTGAATAATGTTTTGTTATCTGGCTGGAGGTTTCAACTTTTGTCAATGCATTTTTAATTATTCGCCCCATATAACCTTCATTGTTTTTAATCATCCAATAATGTTTAGATCGTATACCAACAATACATTTTACATTAGCTTATTCTTTCTCATTATTTTTCTGTCTAGATGGAGTAGAAGGATACTTTTTTAACAGAGAGGATTAGTTCAGCAACAAATGAGACAGAATCTCGGATGGCTTTTATTGGCTCAATTTGGAGATTAAATTTCGTTGCATAATGCTTACATAATCCCCCTACAGCATCACATGCACTTTTTTCATGGCCAGTAGCTGAAAAAATCCACTTCTTTAGTACAACTTCATTATTTTTGTGCAATCCATCAAAATAATACTTATTTTTAAAATGTGATCTATCTCCATCTGATATATACACAATTGATTCCAGTGTTTGTAATTGGAACAACTTAGATAAATCCTTTTTCATATTTTCTATGGCACAAACAGCATGAGCTGTATCATGAGTTATATCATCAGAAACTACAATAAAACTCTATTTCTTCTCTAAAATATGCTGTACAGGTAAATAATGATATTTGAGTATTTTGCCAGTGAAAGCTTTGTACTTCATCTGTCAGTATTACCGACCAGTTTTTAGCAAAGTCAGAATGTATCACGAGCACAGATTTTTCTTTTTTTTTTTTGATAACTTTACCTCAGCAATTCTTTGTCTCTGATTTTTCCTTGAGTGATAATGAGGAATTGCTTTTCTCACCCAGTGCCTTACATCTTCTAGAATTTTTTTTTTAATCCATACCAACTTTTTTATTAAGTCGTCATCTTCCCAAGTAGCATATACAACCCCTTCCTCTTCATTCAAATCAAAAGCTTCGACTAAGAATTTTTGTACCTCAGGGCACTCACCACACTCTTCGAGTCAACAATTTTCATTGCTTATTTTTCTATATTAGCATTTCGTCATCAGATCTTCTCTAACTTGAATGCCTGTTAAATTTTTAAGAGCTACACATATTAATTTCTAATTACTGCAGTAAACAGAACAGCGTACTACTTGTATTGGCTGAATTTAGATAAATTTTGGATATAATGAATGAAATTTTGATAGTCTTATTTTCATACAGCAGGGGTGGCCAACTGTGGCATGCTCGACACCACTAAAATTTTATAGTAATCATTTCCTTATCTAATCATCGAATCTCTCTAATTTCAGAAGCCGACTTTTTCTGTAAAATTTTAGTATTGCCTGGCATGCCACGGTTGGCCACTTTTGTCATAGAAGGATTTTCTTTTTTCATTAAATTATGTTTCTTCAACAGACTGTGTCATAAAACGTTTTACTCTTTTAATTTTCGCACCATCATTTTTAATACAAATAACATCACTTTTGTTTGGACTATCTTTAGTTCAATCTTTGTTATCCTCTAAATAGCAGGACAATGCAACATTTAGTGCTTCTATTGATAAAGGATGTCCAATATAAAGATCAGATTGCGCTACTTTTTCTTTTTTAATTTTTCTGGATTTAACTACTAGATATTTTGCTACACCTTTTATTAAAAATTATTACATATTATTCTTTTTATAAAAAATTTAATCACATTATAAATTCAGTGAAATAAGAAAAAGCTTGAATTTCTGGCCTTTTGAAAAATATACACAACATGATATTTTCAAAAAATCATATAAAATTTTCTAAGCAAAAACACACGATTTGCTTATAAGGTATTTATTAGAAACTAATAAGGTATCAATTGAGCCTATTATCAGATTTTTAAAAAATGGTGTTTTTGAGAAATTGCATCTCAAAAATAGCGATTTTACGAAATTTTGCATAATTTAAATTTGAATTGCAAAAGTTGCATGCATCTTAGGATTAAAATAAAATTTACTGTGAAACTCCCATTAAAGGTCTTTGGATTACCACAAATGTTTAGCTTTAAAATATTTTTTTTCATTCTGAAAAGAAAATCTTAAAATCAGTAATAATTCCATTTTTTGTACTTAGAAAAAAAATTTTTAAATTAATTTAAAACGTCACTATATTTTTTAAAACTATGCTAAAGTAAAATTCAGCTTAATAACTATTTGTAAAAAATAAATTGACTGGATACCTTAAATATTTTTGATACTGTGTTCGATTCAAAATGAAGCGTTTTTCTGTTTTTTCGAAAATTGTCAATTTTATCGTAAACTTTAAAGTGCTGTAACCACAGAAAAAAATTTTTTGGGGAAAAATCCCATCGGGAAATTTTATGTATTACTTAGTTGTAACTACTGTAATTTTTTGAAAAAAATCTATGATGGTGAATTGACATGTCCTGCCTGAGCTGAGATGGAATTGCTCCAAAGGATCGAGGAAAAGATACGAATTTCATCAAACGGTCGTGGAAAAATGCAAATTCATTCAAACGATTGCAAAAAACTTAAATTTCTGTCAAAAGATTGTGAAAAAACAAAAATGTCTAAAAGGATTGCGGAAAAAAGGCAAAATTTCGTCATAAGAACTACCATTAATTTTGCTAGGTAAAATTCCCTGTTGCCTGGACTACTACTCTTTCTTTTATTTTACACGTTATTGAAAAATGCAAAATTTAAGTTATGCAAGCTTTAGAAAAATGGTGAATTAATAAATTTTAAGGGTGACAAACATTTTTAACAATCAAACTTTTCTTATAAGCTTTAAAATCTACATAGCAGACTAATTTTTCTAAAATTAGCTGGGAAGAAAAAAAGCAAGTATATATTTATTTTACTTCTTTGTTTTAAGCTTTTTATTTTTAAAAATAGCCAAGATGGAACATTTTATCCATGGAACATAAGACATAGCTTTTACTTAAAATGTTTAAATTTTAAATGAAGTTATATTACTTATATATCCAACAATGTTTACTTTTATCAATAAATATGCATGTGTGTATATATGTAATAGGAAAATATATTTAAAAAAAAACCTTGTTTAAACCAAAAGGGTTTTGGGGGTTTGTTTTTTTAAAAAAAAAAAAAACACTTTTTTACCAATCCTGGTAAGAACCCTATTTGTCTTAAAACTTATAATGCTTGTAGATAAGAAAACGTAACACGCTACTCTCGCAGACAATTTTCATCCCACTAAATTGCTGTCACAGGCAGAAACAAATTTCTGCTACTGGGAAATTACAGTTTAAAAAATGTAACCAAAGCAATGATAAAAAATATGAACAACCTCTGGTCTCAAACTGTGTAGATTTGAGAGAGTCTACTGTATTTCCTTATAAAACAGTGCATTTTTTTTTAAACTAACATCTTACCCCCTTTTCCTTCGACAATTAATACTAAATTAAAATTATTATTTTAGTAATATTAAAGCATAAAAATTGTACAGTAGACTCCCTCAAATCCGCACAGCTTGGGACCAGAGGTAGTGCGGATTTTAGAATTTTGCAGATTTCTGATCATTGATTTGTTTACATTTTTGAAACATTAATTTGATTGGCAGTTAAGCAAGGGAAATTATAATGAATACTTACAATAAAGGCAAACATAAAAATAATTATGTAAAATAAAAATTTAGAAAAATATCAAATTATTACTGATGAAATCGATTCAATTAGATTCCAAATGTCATGTGCTGCCATCTAGTGGTCAAGCGATCGTGAGATCGATGTGTAGCTTATTGTGCTCTCTGTAATTTTTTTCATTGTTATTTAGAGTCCTGAATGCTATTCTTAAACTGCTTTGTATACTTAGAAATAAATTTGTCTATAATTAAAAAAAAAAAAAAAAAAAAAAAAATTCGCGAACAATAATTTAAAAATAGCGTTCCGGTTCGTGGATTTTTCCATTTCAAAACCTGGAATTTTTGATATAGCTATGATAATTTATATCAAATCAAAAGTAATGTAAATTTATTTAGTAATAAATCAGCTGTAATAGCCAAAAGAGATGATTAACAAAAAATTTAGTAAAAAACACATTGTGGCAGTCAGTTGCCGATTTCGACGCTATCTTGGATTTTGTTTCTTCAACTTAACTGTAAATTTCATTGTTTACATCTGAAAAACACGCGGATTTAAGGGAGTCTACTGTATTATATTCTTAGAGATTGTTTAATAATTATTAATTTGAAGTAGTGTTAATTCAATATTAAATGCAGTTATTTATCATTTTAATAAATGTAAATATCAGTAGTATTTAATATGGTTTTTCATAATTATTATAAAATATTAATCAGGGGTCGATGCAGATTTTTATTCTTGGGACCCATTTTGTGAAAAGTAAAAGCTATTTTTATGAATTTTATTATATTTTTATGAATTTTATTATATTCTTGTGAATTTTATTATATTTTTGTGATAAATAACATTTTGTAACGAAAGTTGAAACGCAGTTATTTAAATTTGAATCAAACATTCATTAACAAAAACTTCTTCAAATCCTCTAGCTAAAGGTTTTTTTTTTTCTTTTTTACAATATTACACATTTTAAAACAGTTTTTATGAAAAGGAATTTTACATAGGAGCCTGTTTTATTAAAAAGAATCAGCGCCTAGTGTTGATTCTAAGCTCCTTAGCAGGGTGCAACGCCTGGCGGGCCTTTTTATTTCTTTTTTTTTTGTGCCCGGCGGCTCTCTTAAACCCTTCCGATGCGCCCAGCTGCCTTTTTTAATACTTCCGATGTGCCCCGTGGCAATTCAATTGATCCCGGAAAAATATTGCAAATTCTAGGGACTCTAAACAAACCAGTTTAAAATAATTTTTGTGAACAAGGTACAATTGTACCTTGTTCTTAAGTGTGCCCTTTTTAAGCATAGATTTCCCTTTTTGAAAAAAATGTACCCCGTTTTTTAGAATAGTGTTTGTTCCCTTTTTGAAAAATGTAGTTTTTTCAGAATAGTGTTAACTTTTTGAAAAATTCCCGCCCGGCGGCCCTTTTTTTCTAGAGTCAACACTAGCACCAATATTTATTACGGTATATATCTGAATCTGAAGTTTGATGAAAATTCATGCATTAGTTCTTGAGGTAGAGCTGTTGTGGAAATCTTAAAAAAATGTAAGTACTCTTTAAGTGTATGTGGGTGGAGGGGGACCGAAGCAAAAGGAAAAGCTAATTTCGGGTGGGAAGAGAAATATTCATGATCAATATTTATTCATTGTGACAGTAAAATTACAAATAGAACAATTTTTTTTTTATTATTATTAAACAATTTTAAAGAGTTTCTAAACTTTGAATACTGTTTGGGGGGGAGGGGACAAAACGATGAAGCAAAACTTTGAGAGGATGAACTTCAGATTAAATTTTAATGAAATGAATTGTCAATGAAATTTAGGACTAATTATTTGTTCACTAATAAAGTAACAAACAGAGTAGAAAAAGGTTACCAAAATTAAGTTTTAAACATATCAAACTTTGGTATTGTGGAGGAATGAGCAAAAGGAGGAAGTAAAATGTGGGAAGAAGGAGAAGCAACAAAAAAAGGGGGGGGGGGGGTAAGATTTATTTTTAAATCAGAAATTCAAAGAAATGAAGAAGAGTTTTAACCCTGATTAAGAAATAATGAAAGAATAAAATTAAGTACTTTTAAGGACTTTGCAAGAAAATAAGTACTTTTAAGCACCAAAAATTCTATTTAAAAAATGTAAGCACTTTTAAGGACTTTCAAGGACCGTACGAACCCTGTACTGTTATTTTATATGACTTAATTTGTATAGTAAAAATGACATACACATAAGTATTACCAATATACAGGGGTGGGGAAATGAATCATTTTACTCGCCACTGGCGAGTGAATTTTCTGACAGGGCGAGTGAGTTTTTAGGTAGTCTTTGAAAACTACAAACTACAGAGATATGCAAAAAACTTCTTTTTTTTTTTTTAAATAGTTAACTATATTTTTCAACTTTACTAGTTACTGCGATGTAAACATGGTACGAAGTTCTATTTAATATTAGGCGATTCTTACGTGATGCACGGGGCATTTACATGTGTTTAAACCACTAAATTTTACTGAAATTAAAGTTATTAAATACTTTGATAATTATGAGGTATAAGACCTGAACTTGTACTTCAGAAAGACATGCTGTTTTTTTTCCCACATTAAAAATTGAATAAATAACAAATTAAAATGTATGTGTGATGCACGGGACTCACAAAAAATTAAAATGCATACATCATATGGTATTAACGTTAATTTCTGTGATGTTTCATGGATTTATTGATTATACTTTTTTTTATAATGAAAGAACATTTAGTAGATTGATTTGGTGCAATCTTAAGTTCATTTTAAAAATTAATTAATAAATTATGTAGATTTTATGGATGTGATGCACAGGACAAGTAAAAGTGATGCACGGGACAAGTCTGACTTGTTTGCATACCACCTAAGATTTATGACATTTCTCAACATATTTATGATGTTAAATTATGAGAATACATGATAAAAAGATACTAATCATATATTCCACTTGATGAAGATATTAATTACTTAAAATAACTGCCAGTAGATGGCACCAATGTACTCATAATTTGAAATTTTTTAAAAAGTAAATTTTCTAAATGGATTTGAAAATATGTTTTATTTTGACATGTATCGATCAATGCAAATGTATGATTTGTGAGGCTTTCTTCCTATTTCAGTCACGGGAAAAGACCTGTTCGCTAATGCTATTTCCTATGGAAGAAATTTATAAAGATATCTCGGTCGCATTTCAATATTTTTAGTTTTTTTTTTTCAGTGACTTGCTGAGGTCGATCTGTATGCAGGACGTTTTCTACTTTTCAATTTCGTTTACAAGTACTTTTAATTAGGACACTTTCATTTTCAGAACTGGTTCCTAAAATGAAAGCATCCTCTTGAAAAAAATCCCCAATGAAAATCGAAAAAGTAAAAAACAGCCTTTTTAGCTCACAGGCTATCAAAGCCTGAGAGCTAATGTGCCCGCCCGTTCTGTATGTATGTATGTATGTATGTATGTATGTACGTACGTACGTATGTACGTAACGCGATAACTCTTGATAGAAACATCCGATTTGCTTCAAAATTTTTTCCTAGGTTCACTGTGATAAGGCGCTTCCCTGATTAGTTTTTGGAGTTCATTGGTTAAGGATAAAGGGGGAAAAACGGGGTTAGTCCACACCCCACCCCCTTAATTCAGATAAATGGGTTTTTCATGCAGAATGATTCGATTTGCTCCGAATTTGATATACCGGTTTATTATGTTAAGGAACTTCCCTGATTAGTTTTGGGAGTTCATTGGTTAAGAATAAAGGGGGAAAAACGGGGTTAGTCCACCCCCCTTAATTCAGATAAATGTGTTTTTCATGCAGAATGATTCGATTTGCTCCGAATTTGGTATACCGGTTTATTATGTGAAGGAACTTCCTTGATTAGTTTTGGGAGTTCATTGGTTAAGGATAAAGGGGGAAAAACGGGGTTAGTCCCCCCCCCTTAATTCAGATAAATGGGTTTTTCATGCAGAATGATTCGATTTGCTTCGAATTTGGTATACCGGTTTATTATGTTAAGGAACTTCCCTGATTAGTTTTGGGAGTTCATTGGTTAAGGGTAAAGGGGAAAAAACGGGGTTAGTCCACCCCCCTTAATTCAGATAAATGTGTTTTTCATGCAGAATGATTCGATTTGCTCCGAATTAGGTATACCGGTTTATTATGTTAACGAACTTCCCTGATTAGTTTTGGGGGTTCATTGGTTAAGGATAAAGGGGGGGAAAACAGGGTTAGTCCACCCCCCTTAATTCAGATAAATGTGTTTTTCATGCAGAATGATTCGATTTGCTCCGAATTTTTTATACCGGTTTATTATGTTAAGGAACTTCCCTGATTAGTTTTGGGGTTCATTGGTTAAGGGTAAAGGGGGAAAAGGGAGGTTAGCCCGCCCCTCTTAATTTAGATAAATGGGTTTTTCATGCAGAATGATTCGATTTGCTCCGAAGTTGGTATACCGGTTTATTATGTTAAGGAGCTTTTCTGATTCGTTTTGGCGATTAATTGGTTAAGGATAAAGGGGGTTAGTCCACCCCCTTAATTTAGATAATGGTTTTTTTTGCAAGATTATTCGATTTGCTTCCAATTTGGTATACCGGTTTATTATGATAAGGAGCTTCCCTGATTATATTTGGAGGTTTACTGGTGAAGTATAAAGGGGGAAACGGGGGCTAATTCCCCTTCACTTATTTTTTGAGTGGCATTATTCTGTAAAATAAGAGTATAATATATAATTAGTGTGAATAGTCTGTGAGCTCAATGCCATCAGTTTAGCTGGGCACTTTTCTTTTTTATTACAAATCGATCTCAGCTAGCCACTGCAGGGTTCATACTCATTTTCCAAGAAAACATCTCCTGAGAATCCCCTGATGTATTTTCAGGGGTGCATAATTTTCCCATGTCAACAATTAATGACATTTTTTAAACCAGTATCATGACCCCCTTGCCCCCCCTCCCCACTCCTTTAAAAAAATACAAACTGGATAATCTCAAAAATACAGTTTATATATCACCTATATAAACAATATGAACAGAACTTTAAAGGAAAAACATTAATTTGTGTACCAACAGAGATGAAGTCTGCAAGCCTTGTGGGGCTCTCCTTAAAAAACTTGGTAGATTGCTGTAAGAATTTAATTTTCACTTAGGGATTTTATTATCTCTTTGAAAAGCATTATGAATAATATGAAGGCTCAAGTGTCAATATAAATTTTAAAATGTCCTTTATTTTTCTTAAGTTCTTCTTTAACAGTTTTCAAACCTCACGATGTTAGAAGTAATGTCTAGTGACTGAATGGATGTCGCCAGACGTTAGAAGTAGTACAGATGAAATATAACATATGTTTTCTAATCTGTAAGAGGGAGTGGTTAATTTCCAATTCTATGTATCACGATGTTAGAAGAAAGGTCTTAGTTTGATTTCATTAAGACCACACAAAACACGCAAACAGCAGCGATTGCTCTCAATTTTCCAGAGTAACCAATCATTTTGCCAGGTTTTCCCAGGTTTGGGGAATTTTTTGCACTATCCCCTGAGATTCTCCTGATTTTTTAGGGCCAAAATTTATCCCCTGATTATCCCAGGAATCCCATAATCCCCTGATGAGTATGAACCCTGCACTGCAAAAAAAAAAAAAAAATCATCTAAAAATAGGGAAATGTGACCGAGATATCTTTATAAATTTCTTCCATAGGAATAGCATTAGCGAACGGGTCTTTTCGCGTGACTGAAGTAGGCCCTTAACAGCGGTAGAATTGATTAAAAAAAATCACTGTTCCCAAGGACCAGTAAACATCAGAGTTTACTGGTCCGCAGACATCGTCACCGGCCCGCTACATAAAATTATATAAGTACCTTTAACCCTTTGAGTGACACCCCCCCACCCCCCCCTCTCCTCCTCCGTCTAATATAAACCAAACTTCCTTTCAGTTACCCAAAATTTTCGGCATAATAAAATGTAAAATTATAATTTGCTAAAAATTAAAGAAATAGTACATAAACAAAAACTGAAATTATTATGTATTTTATTTCCATTTATTTATTTTAACTGACTAAGTTTTTATGCAAATTTTATGCTTATTGTAATGTTTGTTTGCAGTTTTCTCAGGGATGAGAAAATTTACGCTTACCTGTCAGAGAGGGAAAAAAGTTACTGGTCCTTCGGACCACTAAATTTTTTAAATTAGTGGTCAGATTGAATTTTTAGTGGTCTCGGACCAGTGGACCACCAAGGATTTCGAACGCTGCCCTTAAGACAACGCATAATTCTGAAATGTTTTGGGATGAAGCATTATGTAATAATATTAACAATTCTCACTGTTGGCAAGGTGTTTGTAGTGACTGTTCTCATGGAGAAAAGATTGAAAATGATGAGCCGGATGAAAATACCGTCATATGGACCCAATGGGCAAAAGACAGAGGAGGCAAGTTAAGATGTAATGTGAAAGAAGGCTGCATTGGCAAAGTTTTATCAAGCTTAAAAGAAACCTTTTATTTAGTCATTTGCCACTTAAATATTAAACAAATTCAAAATTAAGAATTTCAGAATGAAAAAAGGAGACCCCAAAGTAGAAGTTCTTCAGAAAGAATTTACTATGAATTATAACTGTAAATATCAAAATGAAATTCATAGTGCTCTAGAAGTAGTGTGACTTTATTCACAGCAGCTATGTTGTCTCAGTACATTTGTTCCAACATTTTTAATTTGTTCGGATGCAAAAGAAAAGGAAAAAAATACAGTCAGAGCTTTCATTGAGTTACTTTACTCTGTTAGATGTAAATTTCCAACTGGGCGAAAAATGTCCGGACCAGGATTCGAACCCGGGATCTCCTGGCTGAAGCCGCCAGTGCTCTGCCATCTGAGCTATCCCGGACGATTCTGGTCGAACTTTTTCACCCAGCTAACCTTGAAGATTACAGCATCTGGTCTGAAACCTGGTTCAGCTCAACAGAATATATCTCAGGTAATGGAACTCCAGAAATCGCTGGATACGAAATTACACTAGATTATTTTTAACACAATTATTCTAATTGGTAAACAATTCATATTAGATGTAAATTTCCAACTGGGCGAAAAATGTCCGGACCAGGATTCGAACCCGGGATCTCCTGGCTGAAGCCGCCAGTGCTCTGCCATCTGAGCTATCCCGGACGATTCTGGTCGAACTTTTTCACCCAGCTAACCTTGAAGATTACAGCATCTGGTCTGAAACCTGGTTCAGCTCAACAGAATATATCTCAGGTAATGGAACTCCAGAAATCGCTGGATACGAAATTACACTAGATTATTTTTAACACAATTATTCTAATTGGTAAACAATTCATATTAGATGTAAATTTCCAACTGGGCGAAAAATGTCCGGACCAGGATTCGAACCC
Organism: Maratus speciosus; assembly: GCA_963932465.1. Classification (NCBI taxonomy): domain Eukaryota; kingdom Metazoa; phylum Arthropoda; class Arachnida; order Araneae; family Salticidae; genus Maratus; species Maratus speciosus. Next base: position 501,032,914 of record OZ010796.1, read on the forward strand.
GGGATCTCCTGGCTGAAGCCGCCAGTGCTCTGCCATCTGAGCTATCCCGGACGATTCTGGTCGAACTTTTTCACCCAGCTAACCTTGAAGATTACAGCATCTGGTCTGAAACCTGGTTCAGCTCAACAGAATATATCTCAGGTAATGGAACTCCAGAAATCGCTGGATACGAAATTACACTAGATTATTTTTAACACAATTATTCTAATTGGTAAACAATTCATATTAGATGTAAATTTCCAACTGGGCGAAAAATGTCCGGACCAGGATTCGAACCCGGGATCTCCTGGCTGAAGCCGCCAGTGCTCTGCCATCTGAGCTATCCCGGACGATTCTGGTCGAACTTTTTCACCCAGCTAACCTTGAAGATTACAGCATCTGGTCTGAAACCTGGTTCAGCTCAACAGAATATATCTCAGGTAATGGAACTCCAGAAATCGCTGGATACGAAATTACACTAGATTATTTTTAACACAATTATTCTAATTGGTAAACAATTCATATTAGATGTAAATTTCCAACTGGGCGAAAAATGTCCGGACCAGGATTCGAACCCGGGATCTCCTGGCTGAAGCCGCCAGTGCTCTGCCATCTGAGCTATCCCGGACGATTCTGGTCGAACTTTTTCACCCAGCTAACCTTGAAGATTACAGCATCTGGTCTGAAACCTGGTTCAGCTCAACAGAATATATCTCAGGTAATGGAACTCCAGTTGGAAATTTACATCTAATATGAATTGTTTACCAATTAGAATAATTGTGTTAAAAATAATCTAGTGTAATTTCGTATCCAGCGATTTCTGGAGTTCCATTACCTGAGATATATTCTGTTGAGCTGAACCAGGTTTCAGACCAGATGCTGTAATCTTCAAGGTTAGCTGGGTGAAAAAGTTCGACCAGAATCGTCCGGGATAGCTCAGATGGCAGAGCACTGGCGGCTTCAGCCAGGAGATCCCGGGTTCGAATCCTGGTCCGGACATTTTTCGCCCAGTTGGAAATTTACATCTAATATGAATTGTTTACCAATTAGAATAATTGTGTTAAAAATAATCTAGTGTAATTTCGTATCCAGCGATTTCTGGAGTTCCATTACCTGAGATATATTCTGTTGAGCTGAACCAGGTTTCAGACCAGATGCTGTAATCTTCAAGGTTAGCTGGGTGAAAAAGTTCGACCAGAATCGTCCGGGATAGCTCAGATGGCAGAGCACTGGCGGCTTCAGCCAGGAGATCCCGGGTTCGAATCCTGGTCCGGACATTTTTCGCCCAGTTGGAAATTTACATCTAATATGAATTGTTTACCAATTAGAATAATTGTGTTAAAAATAATCTAGTGTAATTTCGTATCCAGCGATTTCTGGAGTTCCATTACCTGAGATATATTCTGTTGAGCTGAACCAGGTTTCAGACCAGATGCTGTAATCTTCAAGGTTAGCTGGGTGAAAAAGTTCGACCAGAATCGTCCGGGATAGCTCAGATGGCAGAGCACTGGCGGCTTCAGCCAGGAGATCCCGGGTTCGAATCCTGGTCCGGACATTTTTCGCCCAGTTGGAAATTTACATCTAATATGAATTGTTTACCAATTAGAATAATTGTGTTAAAAATAATCTAGTGTTACTTTACTCTGATCTGGAGCCCCTTTTCAAATGAAAACAAAAAATGAAGTGATTTGGACAGACGACCCATCACCTGAATTCTAGAATAAATTTATGGTTCTTTTCTCACAAGAACTTAGCTGGAAATACTAGAAAACTTATAGCTGGAAATACTTTGCTTCTTCACATGGAAAAGTGACATAGATAGGTGAAAGAGCAAAATCACTTATTCGTCAAAAAGTTATGAGCAAGCAAATTTCTCAAATTGTACATTCTGCTTCTGATTTTTACAACCTAGTAAAGATTTTAATATCAGCAATAAAAGTTTGGTGCGATCGCAGTTTACTCTCCTTCTTGGCGCAATTTTAAAAAATCGCCAAATTGGCGTATTTTCGCGTACTAACTCCCGGAGCGCTGCAACATCCGGGAGAGAGTACGCAAAATTATTATTTGTTTTCTCTTCTCGTATCTCGTATGTTTTGAAACAAGTACCTATCTAGACAAATGCTTAAAATGTGAAAATAGATATTCGATCAGTCATTTTTCTCTTATTTTAACCTGTATTTTTGAGTAAAAATAATACATAAAATTTCAAATTTTTTCGAAATACATTTAAAAAAAAGATACATTTCATATTTTTAAAAATACATTTTATAAAATATACCAAAAAACAAAACTTTCACTTACCCAAATTATTAAAAAAGAGCGTTTGTTAACAGTAATGGGAGCAAAACAATGTTGTGTTTTTTTTTATCAGAGGGGCCCTTTTTTTTTTAATCAGGGGGCTACCGCCCCCCTGAACACCCCGTTTTTTTATTCATAATTTTACCTTGTGCTCTAGGATGTCATTCAAAAGCATCACTCAATCTGTCACTTTTAGTCATTCATAGCTTGGAACAATCAACCTTTCTTTCGTACGTAATTCAATCAATGCTCAAAAATACAGGTAAAAATAAAAGAAAAATAACTGATCGAATATTTATTCTCACTTATCAAGCATTTATCCAGATAAGTACTTGTTTCAAAATATACAAGATTGAGAAAACAAATAATAAAAACACGCGACTGCGACACACAGTGACTTCAACGGAAAATCCACTGCAGCAATATCAACGTTTTTCCAAACAAATTCAAAATATTCCTTGATTCTCCTCTTTGTCCAATAAGAAAGCCTTTTACAAAAAAAAAACAAGCTTCCAATTCGGTCCAATTAGAAAGCAGCTTAGAAAACAAGGAGTTTAACCATCAACTCTCTCCGGAGAAATCTTAGGGTTGCCATATTTTGTGACGTCCGAGGAGCAGCCCGATTGCCACATTGGTGCGGTTATCGAAGGAGATTGGCGAAGGAGAGTATATTGCGAATTACCCAAAAGTTTTATTAGTTGAAGAGAGAAATATTTCACAGAATGAAACATATGCCAAATAATGTACCATCTCTCTATTACAGTTTTGCAGATTTATGCTTAAGAACATAATGATGCATGATTTTTTTTTTTTTTTTTTTTTTTTTTTAAATCGAAACTATCATTTTTGTATTTTTTCCAAACATTTTTTTTAATTATTTAGCATAAAATCAAGCTTTAAAATTTCTAAATTAATCTTTTTTTTTTTACAAAATTTAACATAAATGATGCACAGGATAAGGGTGTGCGATGCACGGGACAAATTTAAAATGCTTATAATTTGAAAAATTATTAACATGTATTTTAACAATGTATATCTTTTTCTTTGTAAAAGTATAAAGTAAATCAGAAATGTTTTCCATCTAAAATAAATATTACTACTTCTAGTAAAACTTAATGCACTTTTAATGTGATGCACGGGACATCACTTTAAAGTATCTTAAATCACAAACTACAATTTGAAAAAATTAAAATGAAAGTAATTTTTTATTGAATTACGTAGAAATATACCTGCAGCCACTTTGAAAAGCCAAAAATTGAATAAAAGTGCAGTATATTTGTTTATAGAGATTAACAAAGTATAGGTGTATGAATGCATGCATTTTTCAATATTGTAAACATAAATTTTGATCTTCATGAACATGCACAAACAAACCATGTAAAATTAAATAAATGCATGAATTCAGACTATGTACTTTAATTAGCCATGAAGGGAAGAGTCCCCATATCCTGTGCCGGAAGATTTGGCGATTTTTTGGCGCACTTTGTTTGGCGATAAATGTTTCGATCTGGTTTAAGTTTGTTCGTCGGATTTCGGATCGTTCGAACGGCTTTAGGGTTGCTTTTTTTCGGAAATGCCTTTTCAAAACCGGCCAACTGGATGACGTGAGATCTTGAAGCTTATTGGTTTACTAGTATCACGGGAACTGTTAGTCACCAAATTTTGAATTCGGTTAGATAAGAATTTGCTCCCGCGGTCACGCCGACGCCACACTCACATACATTTGGATTACTCTCTGCGCCGGTCGATGTAAGTAAAGTCTCGTTAATTTTTCCAAGATTGCGGAAAAACATCATTTTTAAATCTTTATATTATTTATAAATCAATGATTTTACACCATTTTTAAAAAGCGAAAGTGATGTAAAAACATGGATTTATAAATTACATAAAGATTTAAAAACGAAGTTTTTGCGCCACTTCGAAAATTTCTTTCGATGCAATTGCATAAATTTTAGAGCATTCTAAATAAATTTAAACATGTACCTTTTTAGATGAATAGTTGCTACCCTGTTTCAGATCCTAACTGGGATCATTTTATAAACATTAAATTTTTGCTGATTATTTTTGTTGTTGTTGTTGTGTGTAAACATTTTAAAATTATTTTTATACATTTTTTCTATGATTTAATACTTTTTTTTTCTTTTTGCCAGTTGTGAGCGGTATTTTACCTGCATTAAAAATAATAGTTTTTGAAATATTGTTGAAATTTATAAAAAGTTTCTGGCCAGATTTTTCTCTTTTTTACTGTCGAAAATGTTTTAAGAACGGGGGGTTCAGGGGGGCAGAGCCCCCCTGACAATAACAAGTATTCATCTCAAAAAGGACATTTATTTAGAATGCTGCTAAAATTTGTGTAATTGTATCGGAAGAAAATTTCCAAGATGGCGCAAAAACTTAGTTTTTAAATCTTTGTGTAATTTATAAACCCATGTTTTTATATCATTTTCTATCTTTAAAAATGGTGCAAAATCATTGATTTATAAATAATAGAAAGATTTTAAAATGATGTTTTTCTGCAATCTTGGAAAAATTTTCATGTCGCCAAAACGGCCTTTTGGCGAGATTTTTTTTCGCCAAAAATCTTCCGGCACAGGATATGGAACTCATCCCGCCATGAATAAAAGAGAAAAATTTAATAGTTTTTTTTTTTTTTTTTTTTTTTTGAGGGTATGGTTCACTTTTGGGAGAATCGCCCTATTAAACTTTCATCTCTTGTTTATATTTCTTAATTTTACAGGGAAAAAAATATGAAAATGCATTATAGTAATAGTAACCAACTATTTTTGAGTTGCGTAAATTTTGTCATAAATTTTTCAGCTGTACGTTGCATTTTACTGGCTGGTGAAATAAATCCTTGGCTGGTAAGATTTTCTAGAAATTCCCCACCCCTGCCAATATATATTAATATTATTACACAATTTACATAAATGATTAAATTGTAACACTTTAGGCTATGAATACTTTATATTACACAAAATGCATGAAAAACTACAAATCAGATGTCAAAAAATTGATTGCGAATTTGCCGGGAGTCCGCCATCCTGCTTCTTTGTAGGTCATTTATAACCACTTTATGCTTAATTTTTTAAAATTTACAGATTAAACAGCAAAAATAAATAAATCCAAATAAAATTTAAAATCGGCGATGATCAACAAAGAAAAAAGATGTCAGACTCCGGGCAAAAACGCAAGTAGTAACCGTAATGGAAATTCCTATCTTACTTAACAAATTTATAAATGACGAAACAGAAATAATCATAAAACAATTTATTACTAACCTTTCTTCTTTAGGAAATCTGTAAAAATGAATCCCTTGAATATTCGAGGTATTCTTGCAATCACTAAAGCGGCAGTACCGCCATACATTTTTCTCCATAATGAAGAAAAAATATAATCACTAAAAGTGAAAAAGAAAGAATAAAGTGGCTCTGAAAAGTGCCGTTTAATATAAACTAAATTATTCTTCTTTTGAAAAACGTACCAAAACTATGAGAAAAAAATAACAGAATACACGCGGTAAATTAAAATCAATCGTACGGTACTCCGACTCGATTGATAAAAATGTCTCAGTGGGCCTGTTCAGAAGTGCAGAAAACGCCGCGCGCGCGCTCAGAAGTTTTTGCCATGGAGTAGGTCATGTCGAAGAAAGGAATTTTAAAGTAATTCAATTATTTCATTAGTTTTATGGTTCAAAACAGGTAAAACCAACGACCATATTTCTTTATCCTTCCAAAACATGGTTTTCGTAACAGAAATACATGCCTATGTTCACTCAGATAAAATCCAAAATATTCGGGAGAAACATCACGTGACCTACTTCATCTACTTTAGCCCGTTCAGTATTTAAAATCAATTAACAACCGCACACAAACTTGACGCGGGCGGCTCAAAAAATTTATGTGGGCGATTTGATCACGTGATTGTGCGCTTTGTGCTTATGTTTTATTGGTTATGCTTTGTTTGGTAGGTTGATTGATACAATTTTACAATTCAATTGGTGCTATAAATTTTTAACAATTTTCTTTTAATCTATTTAAAAATGATTTATCAGTTGCTTTACATTTTTCGTGATAAATAGAAGGCTGTTAATAAACCAAGATTGTGATATCACCGTATTACGAGATTTGTGTGTAATATGGATATGGATTAATTGGATAATGGATTTCAATGGAATTTGCACTGTTAGTTAGACAATTTTTCAGAGAAGTTTTTAGTATATATATTTCTTATTTTATGGTTGCATATTTTAATACCGTGTGGATAATAGACCAAAATACATCATAAAACATGAGAAACAAATGGCACTCAAAATCATGTTAGTATGCAGGGACCTATTAACCTCTGAAGTTATGGGAAGCACAGTTTCATTTCGGGGGTCCCTTTCATTCGAGAAGTGTTTTCTATTCGACATCCCGAAAACTAACCAATGCTGCAAATATTATTAACTGGCTCAGCTGAATTCACATTAAAGAAAGTTTTTTTTATGTTCTACTTACAAAAAAATAGGATACAATCAGTGCAAAAATGATTTTGCATGGTATTAGCGTAAAAATGTAATTTGGATAAAAAAGTTTGAATTCAGAATGCATGCACAACATAAAATATTAATATTATACGTTGTGTATGCAAGCTAAATTCAATTATATTTAAATTCAATATGTAAAATAAACAATGCATCTAAAATAATGGACAGACTGGAGAATTGTGATCATGTGGTTGAAACTGACCTACTAACGAAAAATTAATTTGTAATGAAAGGTATTTTTATAAAACACTTAAAATATATATATATATATATATAATATATATATGTGTGTGTGTGTGCAAATAAGTTAATAATTTGAAAAGAAATTAGATAGAATTTTGGAATGGAATTAATTCGATATAAAATTTGGGGCCTCTGTTTTCTCAATTTCGCGTACCTTCTAATTTTCTAAGGGAAGCAGATGCTTTTCGTGCCTATTTGATAATCAGTGCCTGTTAGTATGAGCAAAATACTACTTATATTTTTAGTAGAAAGTTTATAAACATTCTAATCATACTTTATTCACCACAAAACTAGATGCAAAACGCCATATATTTTATATCTTTAAAAAATATATATGCAGATATTTTTAGTTAAAATAATGTACATCTATTACATTTATTTTTATAATATTTTCCATGTTGATTTTAACACCGTAAAATATGATTTGCATCCCAGTCTGTTGAGATAATTACCAATAAGTAATATCTCAGTAAATTAATTTAGCAGAGTGAATTAAGCAAATGGAAACGTAAGTGCTTTATGTCCCGACCTCGAATGAAAAATTACGTTAAACTATTAAATCTATTATAACTCAAATCTTAAATGAAATTAAAAATATTTAAACAGTATAATGAAATTAACTTTCTGAAATACAATAAGAAAAAGTAAAAACTACAATGTGATCTAAATAACGAAAGACAAATTTAAAAGAAACAAAACATTTATTTAAATTTAGTCAAATCAGAAAAACAAGTTAACTAAAAGAATAAAATACATAAAACATACCTCAAACAGTTTTAACTTTAGAAGACACTGATTATGCATTTACATATAGAACAGATTGCACTGAGTAACGCTCCATGACACCTCTTTGCAGAAGTATAAAGAAATATAAAACGTCTTTTAATTCAATGCTCCAGAGCTCGATGAATAATTTATTATCTAAACGCTATACTTTGTTTTAAACTAATTCCAGTACCTCCAGTGATATCTCATAGCAGCGTAAAAACAATAGACATTTCCACCAGGAAAAGCGATAGATAAACAACAGTCCGTAAATACGATCACAAGCTCATCCTTCAACGTCGAGTAATTCGGAGACAGCTCAGCTGACACTCCAATACATGAAACGTCTTCATTTCGAACACTAAAAAGGTTCTTCAAAAAAATAGAGGTCACACTATATAGCTTCACTATTCCGACGGATGACTTTAAAAAGCAAAACAAAACAAGGACTAGTTGATATCCATAGCAACTTCAAGATGAGACATACTTTAATATTCAATGTGCGTTTCCCAGTTCTAATAAGCCTCCATGCCAATAAAAATATAAACCACAACTGCTCACATCATGCTAAAAGGGTAAATCCCAACTGGCGAGGAAACAAGCTGGCCGAAGCATATTTATATGATTCGGACATGCGTACCAACCGCCGGCATATGCAAAACAGATTGCTTCCAGAATGATCTGAGACTTACGACGCACTCTACCGGACAACTAACGCCATCTTGTGGCGATCGGGAATACTGCTCAACTATCATACGTGGAAAACGATCTTCGAGAACCGCGATGTTTTGAAAGACAGATGAACGGCAGAAGAAGATACAATTAAAGGTAAACTGTAACTAAGGATGAAAGCAAATCAAATGAAGGATTTCTAAGGATATATAACTATGAAAAACAAGGATAAGAGGTAAGTAAAATCTGTATTTATATTGCAAATAAAGGAAGGCTGTTTCAGCTAAAACTGTAAATAAGTTATAGAGCTAAAGTAGTACGGTGATAAGATACAGAGGGCTTGTTATTCCAAACAAGTGCCCCCCCCCCCTCTTATCACACGTACCACACCAAGGGCAAATGCCTAAAGGAGCACCATACACGATCATACAGACCGCGTCATACAGGTAATCTTCCAGGCTTCAAAACTTAACAACCCATCAGCTCCATCTCAAACAAAACTCTAAAACAGCAAAAACTCAAATACAAACCTCAACATCCACTTAAATTACCCAGATAAGAAAAATAGCAAGCCAGGGAAAAACCTATTAAAATCAAGCTCCGGAACATTAAAAATATCTTTAAAAATACAAATTACATAACACATAAAAATACTAATTACACATAACACACTTTGAGCTAAAAAAATGCTGTCCACAGCATATAATGATCCAATACAATGCATAAAAATCATTAACTTAATATGATCATCCCAGGCGTTAAAAATTTTACGATGTACTTATAAATCTTATACATTTTTCACATCATAAAAACTTTCTGTCATCAGTCTGCACTTGTTATATAATAATTCAAAAGAAAACTTCACTGAAAAAAGTCCATTTTTTTCACTTCAAACCTTCATCACAATTCATTGTCATTACCATGACTCACTATCAATACAAAAACTCTAAGACACCTAAGTAAGTAAATCACTTATCGAAATTAGTATTATAAAAATTCATTTCTGAATTCTGGACCTCTTAATCAAAAATATATATTAACTTTTAAACTATTCAAAAATAAAGAAAATATCCTGTTTCAATTTTAAATTCAAGAAAAACATCAACCTTTCAAAAAAAACTTAGTTTAATTTAAAAATTTAACTTAAATCTTAAAAATTCGTAATCTCACAAACCATTATCAAAAACAATTATTATATATAAAGATCAGCAATCCCAGGGCAAAACAACTGGTCATAATTCTAAAATAATCCTCCAATTCCTTACACCATCTATTCCTTCAGCCCTTCATGATTTTCCAACAATCAACACTCCCTCAAGGTCATTTACAAGGTATCCTCTGCAACTCAGCTTACATTAACATATTCAACATTGTACAACTTTACTTAAAGCTGTACTATCTGTTAATGTCAAATATCCCCCTCTCCAAAAATTTCACTGCAAACTAAAAATATGTAATCATTAATCTTCAGCAATGAAACTCCATCTGGCCATTCCTACATATCTAAGAGTTCTGACAATCGGGACAACACAGAACTAATTATACGGTCCCAATAAACTAGGACAACGAAAAATAGACATATATTGAAATGGTACACCCAAACATTCTAAGCCATTCAACATACTGAGATCCGAAGGTCAAGTGGCCATTGTCGACCCGGGGATCCCAGCATATCCTATCAGCACAGATGCCTAAGCACGCACATATACCAAAAATCCAAAATAATAAATCCATTGCTTCCGGCCGAAAGACTCCATACCACGTATACAACATAAGTACGTAGATATGTAAACCAGACGAAGAAACGCCGAAATATTTAACCTGTAAAAACTTCAAAAATTAATTCCATAAAAATCCAAGTATCATTTCCGGCAGAGGAGGTTCAACATCAAAACGCCACAGAAAACTTAAGATTGCATATCGACACCATGTTACCATTCAGAGGAAATAAAAATCTGTTGCAAAGAAGGTAGTATCTTATGTCGAGGAACAATTCACTTTAAAAACAGCCAAGTCAAGAAACTTAACTTCTTAAAAAAAATATTTAACCAGAGACCAGCTCCAGTCACAACTAATCCATCCATTCTCCAATCAAGAAATGAATATCACCTAAAAATTCACCCCAGGATTACCAAAAACAAGATTATAATTTAATTCAAATACATCTGGGAAATCTAAAAATATACCTTATAAGTTGGCAGAATGTCTATTTCAATCAGAGAACTCTCCATCTCTATAGAACTTGACACATCCATTATCAGAAGCAGGTAACCCGGGAAATACTTTTTACACCGCCCTCTGACAAGAAACTGTCCCTATAAAATTTCGTACCACCAATTGACCAACTGATACAAAACTAACTCTTACATATTAAATCAAATCCATAGTTACAAACATATCTTTACGGTCTATATTCATTTTTGCCAATCCTAAACTTTATATCAAAAAAAAAAAAAACTCTTCAAATATATTAAACTTAAACCATTAGCAAGCTTTCAAAGACTATGGCAAAAACTATCTCAAGACAACCAGTTCTGCACAACTTTACTCAGACACTAAAAATTTAACTTCTCTAAAAATTTAATGATTCTAAAAATTATTCGATCTAAAACATCTAAAAGCTCTCAAACAAACTTCAACCATTATAACTTAAACTATTGTAAACCTCAAATTCGTATATATACGGAGCCACATCCAGAATCCCCCTCTCTCAAAACCAGCCTCCTTTCCTTATAATTAACCATGCTTTATTCAAACATCAAGATCTCAAGTGCCAAACATCACATTAGACAAACTGCACCATTAATTCAACTGCAAAAAAAAAAAAAATTGAAATTCAAAAGATAAAAATATTTTATACAAACTAAATAACTGAAACATAAAAACCAATATTATATGTACCCACTCAACAATATCCAGCATGCCTCTCACGATCAAACTCCACATTGAACATTAGCGGAATATCAAATACTATCTTACCCATGATTAGAAAAAAAAAAAACTAACTAAGGCAACAGGACATTTACAATCATAGTCCCCATTTATGGCTATACTGAAGAGCAGGAAAAACAACTTTAAAAGTAACTTAAATCATGCCAAAAAAAAAAAATTCTTGACTTCACTGAATTGCCCAAATGAAGTCTCACTATAAATAAGTATTGAAGATCCTCCACATTGAGTCTTAACACCGAGAATTTGCCAAAAAGATGTCGTCATACTCAATGGAAACCCTCATATAGACCATCTTAAAAACAGGCAATCCATAAAAGTCAAAGATTTATATCTTATATCTATTATATAATTTAAAAAAAACTATACAAAAAAAAAATTGTAAATTAATCCAAGTCAAACTTTAAATTTAATATTGTGCTTCTAACAAAAAAAAACATATCTTAATAGCTACAGTCCATCCACTGGTAATGGTCTAAAAACCTCTTCATAAGATTCAAGAATCCTCTTAAACATCAAATTTAAATACAAGAATATCTTTTATTAAATTACAGGCAAACCGGGATGATCAGAGACAAGAACAAGTCTGAAAAGCACATTTATAGAGTATATTTCAAAAATATAAAAATTCACAAATACCTCAAAGGTTGATCAAAGCATTAATGAACCGGCGGCATTAAACCACATACAGCATTTAACAAAAATGAATTATCAAATAACTCACGTTTTCAAAGCCTGGTTTAACCAAGACTTACTAACAACCAGTCAAATACTGTCTTAAAAAGTTTATCAACACCACCGATCCATCAAGCAATAATTCCTTTTAAAATCATGTTCAATTATATTAATACAAGTCAGAAACTAAACTTTTAATGCAGGAATACAGATATTAACGACACTCAGTGACCCCTCACATTTATAAAACCATTAAACTCAATTTACTTTAACCAATTCAAAAATTTAGTGAAAATACACCTTTAAACCCTTGATTAATATAACTTTAAACAATCGTTGTATTTAATCAATCATTTAAAAAAAAAAAAATGTATCAGGAATTACTTAAAAACTAAAGCAAAATAGACCCAACCCAGATAGCATGTAAGGTTTCCGAAAAGGGTCGTTTTTGCTTTACTTTCTAACTATCCTGCAAAGGTTTTCGTGATAATCGTGTAGCCAACCCATGTTCGGAAATCATTATGATCCGTACGATTTTTGCGCATGCGCAACTTATTTCTTTTCACGGCCAGCGTAGGCGTAGCGTTAGCGTCTCCCAATGGCGTCTGTTTTGTGTTTTGAAAGCTTTCGTTGTGTCAAGTTTCTAACATTTACAGAAAATGCGGTAAGTTTGCCATTACTTTTACTTATTAGTATATATCATTATTGTTTAAATCGTTCTTACCGTAGTCTTTTTTTCTTCTGTACTGTCTTATATTTAAGATTTCTGTGTAAGTTACCCATGAGGAAAAGATGATATTTGATTCAACGCTATTTTGTTTAATTATGTTATACAGCATGCTACATCTTTAAATTAAACTAACTTCTATAAACATGATTTACTTAAAACACGTTATAACGTATCGTTTCACGTTTCGTAACCATCGCGAATTTTCAAATGTATTTTGATAACATAACTGCAGTTCCGTTATATATACTTTTAACACATAGGATTGACGTAATGGTAATGTAAATGAACCATAAAATACGAAATCGAGAAAGTGTAAGGAGTTTTTTGTAGGAGTAAGTGTTTAGGAACATATTTTATTATAATAAAACATTTTTAATTATGATCGAGGCTAACTAGTGTTTTTATAATTAAAAACACTTAAGTCTTAAACACAATTTTGTTTTTATGTTTAATTATTTTAAACTTGTAAAAATAAATTTTATCTTTTTTTCTTAAAGTCTTCAAAAAATAAGGAATGTATACTTAAAGTTTTAAAATCACCACCACCCCCTTGCTGTGGACTGATTTACAAATCAAAACAGACTTTGACCTTCAACAAATTACATTCATTTGAAAATATATATGCTGTGCGTAGCGTATAAAACATGTAGATCATTTCATTTAAATGTATTTATCAAAATGTAGGTATATTGTTTGTTATCCCTTTTAGCGTCTATATATATATTTACAGATGATTTTCTGTTGTAATTTTAAAATAACATCCAAACAGAAATCTTTTTTTTTTTTTCAATTATATGCGAATATGACATCTGTGCCAATAATTGTATAATTTTAATGTCCTTCATTAAATTTATTTGAGAATATCTTATCCTTATTGCACAAACACCCTTTTCGCTATTCCCATATTTATAGTAGCTGCTATATGTAAAATTTAAAAACTGTCTTCAAACACAAGTAATTATTTAAAAGTTTTTCTGCAAAACAACCCCACTAAATCATGTGCATGTATACATCTCAAAAAATAAATTTGCTATGTGTAGTGAAGAATAAAAAAATTATTTATTAAAAATAAACATATATTTACAGTAGAAATTAATTTTCGTATGTCATTTTGCCAGCTGATTGAGAATCGGCAAAGCTTTTAATATTAAGAGGCTGTACATATATAACGTTACCAACTTTATAGTAATTTTGTAATCTTTCCGGCCTTTACAATATCTTACATTATCATTCCTGGATTATGTCCCACCCTTCCATCACTAATCATATTGTTATCAGTGTCTCAAAGTTCTTTTTTTTTTTCTTTCATTTTATTTTTACATATTTTCAGTTATATGTAAACATATTGTTATATATCTGTTATTTATAAAAATTTCTAATAAAGAAGAAAGAGTATGTAAAATATCACTATATTAAATATAAAATAAGTTTATATCAATAAAATTTTTTAAAAGTATTTAAAAATAGCTCTTTGTTACATAATGTATTCAACAGATATATTGTTTCTTGCCGCTCTTATCAACAAAACAGATAGACAACATTCTTCCTCTTTATTTTACTAATAAGCACAAGTATCACTTCAAACGTACTATCTGGTTTCTCCAACAGCGGATTATATGCAAATATATATAAAAAAATAGGAAAGCCAAACGTTGAGGTATTCCACATTTCAGAATGAAATAATTGTATATATAATCATTTAATGATTTTAATAATAACTTAGTATTTTCATAAAAATAGATAACTGAATATTTTGATGTAAAGAAACAGTTACAAATAGAAAAATGAATATTTTGGTTGGATCAAAAATGGTAACAATATCGAAAATGAATCTTCTCCCTCTCCCTAGAGATATCTTAAGATATCAAGTGCCAAACTCCACATCCCTGAAGTGATACCGTTATATTAAGCACAGCCTATAAAATCATGAGCCTTAAATGCTTATCAGTTAACTTGTTAATTTTAAAATTGCCCATCAATACTTTTAGTTATTAATAGTAAATTGGAAAAAATGAAATCAAAATAAGAATTATTTAAAAATTAAATGTTTTGTAAATTCATACAAATTAAAACTTGGTTTATTATTATTGTTGTTTAATTAATAAATATGAAATTACCTTACCCTTCTTGTCCCTTCCCCCCATAATTTTATCTGTACTGGCAGTATGATCAGTGTGAAAATTGACAGGGCAGGAAATTCATACTACTACTTCTTTTGGTACTACCTGATTATCCCGACAACCAATTTCACCAAATAAAGTTAGTACATACTTTTAATAAGTGTACTTTTAGTAGTTGACCCAATAGCAGAAAATCCTCCAAGTGTTTGCAACAGATACTTCAGAGGCAGAAAATAATCTGCAGGTAAAACAGGTTTGACAGGTTGCAAGTTTTACAATCGAAGTGTTAATCAAACGATCACCTTTTTTTAAAAATGTTATTATGCATTTTATTAATTTTACTAATAATAATCTTAAGTTTTTGTATTAAGTAAGAAAGAGCCAAACATAATATAAAGCGAAATAAGGGTTCAATAGAAAAATAACCTGCAAACGAAAAAAGAAAATCTGCGACTCCCATCTCTAACTTTCTGCTACCGGTGTAGTTGATAATAAATAATAAATATAAATTGGTACAAAAATACATTACAAAATGTATTGTAATGTTAAGCCCTTCGTGACAACATATGTGTGATATAAAGTGTGTACACAGTCCTTGTAACTATTACTATATCGGAATGGTAATTTTTACGGTACTTTTCGGTTAGCCGGGCGCCAGTGTTAGATATATATACATATATATGTATATATACTTGTATACATAACACTGGCGACCGGCTAACTAAAAAGTACCATTTTTACCTTATTTAATATAAATTTATTAAATAAGGAAAAAGTCACTATTTGAAAATAGTGGTACAAGGGAGGCTTGTCATGAAGGGTTTAAAAGTTTTTTCTTCATTGTTATTATTTTATTTTTTAGTTTCAAGAACTAATGACATCATCTGGTAAAGATGCTGAAGTCATGGTTGCTAGCATGTTGAGAAAATTACAGATGATGTTGGAACAAAGTCCTAACAGAGGGTACAAAATCTAAAATTGCCCAGCAAGAAGAGGAACAGACAGTTGTTCTAATTTAACAGGTTGGTTATTATATATTTTAACAAAATTTGTTTTTGTGAGTTCATGCTCAATGGTACGAATAATGTTTTCTTTTTCCTATGAAAGTTTGTATTTTTCTGTAACTGTACGCCAGTGTTAAATATATACATATATTTACACACACACACATATATATAGTGAAACCTCCCTGTGCGACCACCTCCTTGACCGATCATATTTTCATGGAACGAAATTTATTCCCATAGGCTCAATACTAATTTTACCTCCATTCAGAGACCATCCCATTTGAACTCCCTCCATGAGCAACCCATTTTTTTGAAAACTTTTTACTTTAAGATTTTAATTAAAACTTTTTTACTTTATGATTTTGATTTGAATCAATAGGTTACCTTTATGAGTAAAATTTCATTGAATAATTCAAGGAAAATGTATCTTACCTTTATTATGCATATTTAATTATACATTATTGATCATTTACTTGACCTTTACTTTCAATATTTTAATCATTTTCAAAATTATCTTACTTTTTATCATTGTAGTTTATTACTTTACTTAATTATTTTAATATTTTACCATATTGCAAGCATTATGTATAATTTTGAATGCATTATTACATTCAAATTACTGTTTAAAAAATGTAAACAAAGTAATGATCAGAAATGTGCAAAATTCTAAATTCCGCACAACCACTGGTCCCAAGCTGTGCGGATTTGAGGGAGTCTACTATATATAATTCTCGATATATGACTGAACTCATTGTTTTTTCGTGAAGAAAGTATAAATTTATTTCTGAAAAAAATCAAGATATTGCTGATAATTGGTAATCACAATCTTTTTATCAAATATATTTATGTATTAATCAAGCTTTTATTATTATTAAGACTGGCTAAACCTGAAATAAAACTTCCTTACTTTACGACTTTGATGTGAATTAATATGATACCTTTATGAGGAAAGTTCCATTGAATAATTCCTGGAAAATGTATCTCATCTTTATTATGCATATTTAATTATACATTAATTATTACTTACTTGACCTTGAGGGGAGAGTGGGGAGGAATGTGATGCTTTTTACAAAAATAAGAAAATCAACTTTATTTGACACATAAACAAAATTTTGATATATAGAATACAAAATGAAACACTCTCTAATGTCCTTGAACAATATAGAAACATAATTTGCAGAAACAATTTTATAAAGAAATTATAAATTTCAAAATGTGTCCCATACCTTCCCACTAACAAGGAGGTATGGGACAGCTATAAAACAATGTATGATAAGGGGCAAATAGTCTATTGTTGGCTATATATACAGTCTAACAAAGATTGTAGGTTGATGTCTGTGCTACAATATCAAATTTCAGTAACTTCATCACTGGAAGGAAAATTCAGGATTGTCAATCAGAGATAGCATTAAAAAAATCATCAGTTCAATTTATTTATGTTTTGAAGTAAATGAATATATTTATAATGTTATAATTAATATATTACCTTCTAAAAATATTTGCATATTAGCAGTTTACATTCATCTTATTAAAAAGAAAGAATTAAACATGTCCCATTCCTCCCTCTACCTTCTTTTATGTTAAACTTCTTGTATAAACAAAAGTTCTACTTTTAGGCTAGTTTAAATTATGAATAATATACAGTATGATGTTCAATAAATAGAAAAACTATTACATCTACGTGTAAACAAGCCTATACTACTATATTTTACTAATATACAGAAAGCATAAAAAGTATATGAAGCAAATTTACTTCTGATTTTTGAAATAATGCTTTGCTTAAGTCTTTAAACTAAATAGGCTTGTCAAACGATGATTAAAAATTAGTTTAATTAACAAGGTATGCAACTGATATGAAAGGTTTGATAATTCTAACTTTTATTTTTCAATTTTAGAAATTATTTAATTATTTTTTTTAAATATTTTAACCCTTTGCACTCAAAGGTTTTTTTCATTTGTATTACCAGCAACTCAAAGTGATTTTAGTTATATCTTATTATTTTTTTAATTCTTTATGAATACGAATACAAATTTATGATATATAAAAAAAAAACTAAAAATTATAAAATTATTACATTTTGTAATCGTAAAGTTTGATACCTCTTGAAGCAATTGCCAATATGTAATCTTGGCTTTTCTAGACAGATATCACAAAATTATTTTTATTGCCTCCGTAGTGGAGCCCTCAAGTTTGAAGACAAATTTTAAATGGCTCCGCTCCGGAGTCCTCGAGTGCAAAGGGCTAACTTTTTTTCAATATATAATGTATTTAAAACAATCCAAAATGGTATCAAAATTCAATTTGTGCGATTGCAGCCTTGTATTTCTACAGTCAAAGATTTTGCACCTTAGCCGACTAAAATTTCGATTATACACCTTTCTCAGTTATGCATCGTTTTAGAAAGGTTTCCTGAAAGACATATAATTGGTACTTTACTGGGGTTTTTTTTTTTTGGGGGGGGGGGGGGGGCTGAAATTGTCATATTGCCAGAGCAAAAGTTCTTTATCTACAGAACGACAAAGTCGAAAAATCCATTTACTCTTGCTCGACTGAAAATATACACAATATTTTGAAAATAAATATCAAACTTCATGATATTTTGAAAATAAATATCGGATATGTATCCATTTATATATATCACTGAACCATCCTGTTTGTAGCTATAGTGTTTACTCTTTAGTGTACACTATACACTCTTCAGTACTCCCTCTGCTGATAGAATATAATCTTTTTTTTTTTTTCCCCCATCATCTGAAGATATAAGAAAATGCTCTTTTATGAAACCTTTAAACACATAAAGGCTAGATTTATTATGGTTATTTGTGCTTTTCATTATGTAGGGATTTTTTTTTTTTTTTTTTTTTTTTTTTTGTATCACAAAATCAAAACGTTCATTTTATGAGTAACAATCCCAGATGAAGATTCTGTCTGTGTCACTCTATTGTGTACAGTATAACCTCGAAAATCTGGCATTGTCAGGACCATGACGATGCCGAATTTCTGACTTCAAAAATACTTTTAATAGTCTTAATGGTGCCGTTATTCGTAATTTAATTCATACCCAAGTAATAGTTATGTGAGAAAAATAGAAAATTAAATATTTTAAAAAATATTAAAATTAAAAGTTTCTATTCATATTTTCTATGTTACAAAAAAAAAATCTAGTATATATCATTTCTTCTCGTGTAATTTCCTAAACATCGATGTCAATTTTATTTGCTTCAATTATTTGAACAGCTTTTTAACAAGTTTTAATTTTACACAAATGTAGAATATTGAAAATATAGTCTTATTTATCTAAAGCAGATGTTAGTTTTCCAGTCAAATTTAAGCATTTTTCCACTGATACCTTTTCTTCTGTACTCAGAAGGGATTCAATTTAGCATAGCATCTGCGATCTCACAGTCAGCCAATCCATTGCTTTCAATCTCGAAATTTTTAATTGTTTAACGATTTATTATTATTCTTTCTCCTATAAGGTGGAAGTGTAAAAAAAAAAAAAAAAACGGCGAGATGACTTTGATGCTGGATTTTCGAGGTCACACTGTACTTTATTTACTTTTACTATACGTATGTAATTTGTGTGTTTATAATTTTATTTTTTATTTTTTTCTAGAGAGAAAAGAATGAATCAAGAAGAAAAATTTAATGAAGTACCTGTTAATTATATCAATTCTTTATATGTAAATAAATTACTATATTAATTCTTTATATGTAAATAAATAGAATTTTATAAACTGAATGATGTTTCATTTGTTTTCGAGACTATTTCCTTGATACTGAGAAATATTTTTCATTGCTTCAGTCTTAAGTTATTAAAAATAATTACAATCAGAAAAAGAACAATTTAAGTGAGTTAAATTATACTTTAAAAAACTAAAAAAAAATAATGTTAGTTTAGTATTTGCTCTGTTGTACATAAGGATAATATTTCTCTGGTAAAAGAAAAACATTGGAGAAGGGAGGAAGGCAGGTGATTTTTAAAATTTGTCTTATTGTAATATGTAATTTACATTTTTAAACAAGCAAGAAATTACTATTTTTATGTAAAAATGCTGGAAAGATCAATGAATTTGTAAAAAAATTCTTTTGTATGTTGCATCATTAAACTATTTTCAGAGAAAAGACTAAATATATTCCTGTGGTCATCAATCAGAATCCTATGGAGGATTTATTTTATAAATCTGACAATATTCTCTAAATAATAATTGAAAATTCTAAGAAATAAGTTTAATAAATGAAAGAATTAAAAAATTAATGAAGTAGTAATATAAAAAATATACAATCTTCTACAGTCATTAAATGTACACTATATTGGAATTCCACATATTTGATGTGCTATTTATTGTAGGTAAACACAAGATTTCATTATATATGTATACAATAAAAAATTATCTGATCCTGAATAGTGAACTGGATTCAAAAGGTAAGTAACTGAAAGTATAATTAAATTTACTATGTATAAGCATAGACATAGAGTTGTATGTTCTCAAGTCCCTGTAACATTTTAAATACTTTTTCTTACCCTCTAATATAAAAAAGCTTTTAGTTTTTTTATTTTATTGAATTTCTCCTTTTTCTTTTGTTAAAGGATAAATGACAAAAAAAAATCCCTTTGCTTTTTTTAATTTTAAGTTACCAATAATTTTCAAGACTCTATGCCTATGTGTATAAGAATGATTTTTTAATATTAAATACGTGAAATTTTTCAAGTTGCTAACTAAGCGTAAATAAACAGAGTGAAAAATGTCGAACCCGGATCTTTGAAATAGTGCTCCAATGCACTGTTGATTTGCGCCGAGTTAGCAATGTAAAAAATTTCACGTATTTAATCTTCAATAATTTCACTGCTGATAATTAATTAAAATTTTACTTGGAATGGTTTTTATTCAAATGAAAGTGTTTTTCCTTAAGAAATTTTTTTTAATGGGATTACACATCCCTCATGCGTAGACACTTGCATGCTAATGTTAATCCTATGGGAGAATTTTTCTAAATATCTCGTTTGCATTTCAATATTGTAAATTTTATTATTTGTTACTTGTCAATCTGTACAAACACCTTTTCTTTTTTTTTAAGTTTTCAGTTTTGTTTGCAATGTGTTTTTTTTTTTTTTTTTTTTTTTTCACTAGAGTATTTTCGCTTTTGAAAGCAGTTCTGAATATATCCTAATAAGCAAAAAAACCTTGTAAAACAAAGTCGAAAATGGCCTTTGTATCAAAACTGCAAGTATGCAAAAAAAAAAAAAAAAGCGAGATATTAAAAAAAAAATCTTTCAGCGGATTAACATTAGCAATCAGGTGTTTCTGTGCGAGTGAAGTATCCTCTTAACATTATTAAGCTTTTTTTATTATTAAAATAGGATCTAATAATGTAGCGAATTGATAAAAATTAAACATATATTTTATACATACATAGTAAAGGACAGGGATGTAAGAATTTCTTTCAAGGTAAAAAATGAACATATTAATTAAAATAAGCAATTTGATAAACATGTGGATTAATAAAAACCAGTTTTTTTCAATGTATAGATAATATTTGACTAAAATTTAATTTTCCACAGGAACAAACAAACAACAACAAAAAAATATGCTCAGCTCAGAAAAATTCTAAGTTGAGTTATTTATCTCATTTTTCTATCAAATAAGATTTTATGATTTATAAAAACCTCATTTTCATTTTTTATACACGCTTGTAATAAAAGCCTTTCATCAATCTTTGATTGTATGTCCTCTAACTACCCTTTCGTTTCTTCCTTTTCACATGCTTATCATGAAACACTTACAAACTCCCTCAGATAGCGTCAACTAGGAACCTTTTTCAATCCTTTACAAAACATTTACAAACTTTTCATGCGAAGCCTTTAAAAAGCATTCAAACATTTACGTAGCATGGTTGTAAAAAGGCTTTAAAAAGCAAAAAATGCTATCTGGGAATAATTTAACTTTATCTAGAATTTATAAAAACAAACTTGCACCACAGCACTCCAGGCAGGCTCCTTAATTCTTAAACTTAAACGTGAAAAGAAAACCCCCAATGCAAAGTACAAGTTGCTCAGTAAGCTGTAAATAAAACCTTTAACTTTATAAAAAAAAATCTATTACAGAAATTAATCTATTAATATGCTTTAACTTATAAAAATAACTTAGTTTCTTTATCATTCAATACAATCTCTAAATTGATAAAAGAACATGAGGATCACTAAAAAGTGATGCATGATATTATGTTTTTAAACTGTTCAGTTAATTACATTCAATAATTTTACAAAGAAATAGAATTTAGCTTTTAACTCTTAACATCAGGCTCTACTACTATAAAAAAAATATTGTACTTGCTCAAGCCCCGATACCCAATTTTTATCTAACTTTTGGAAAGGAATCAGGCTGTCTAAAACTTTCTACTTCTTAAAACTTTAAATAGATTATCTAAAACAGTTGATCTTAAAACATTAAAAATTCCTTAAACATTTTTCAACTGATTTATCTTAAACTTAACGGTAAGACTCCAGATAAAAGCTCCACAGAAAAACATTTTTAAAATTTCTAAAAACATTAATAATACATAAACGTTTTAATATCATACAACTATAATTTCTTTAATTAAAAGTACAGACAAGATGCAGATTTAGCAGATCCAAATAAAAAGTCAAAAAAATCACTGGGAATCACATTTTGATATTATCCTTCTCCATTTTGTAGCATAATCGGCATTGCTTTACACTAAACTTCAGCAGGAAAAACCCAATTGAGCATCGTTGTCATTGTATGTCCTTATAATATGCACAGTTCAATAAACTTTATATAATGTTCAATTTAACACTTGATCAGTTCTCAAAAACTGGAAAATTCACACAGTGACCAGTCAATGTCCTTTTTGTAGAAAAACCTATGCAACGGGCACCAGCACTGCGACCGCTGCGCTCACTTAAAAAGAAATTTGAAGCTATACAATCCACACTGGAAAGTACCATCGACATTAATTAACTGATAAAACACCAGCTTTAATGATGACACCATTTCGTTGACACACATGAAAGCACTGAATATGAAGCACCGAAGATGAATCACTGAAACTTCATTATCCTTTATCTTCTTAGCCTTTTATTTCACTTCTTTATTAGAAAAATTTCTCTTCTGATGAACACTCATTGTGCCATGGAGTACCCAGTATACTAAACTAATTTATTCCATGTCATGGAGCACTCAGTACATTACTTTCAATATCAAAGAAAATTTTTAATTATACTGACAAAAATCTATTACTTTATGTCTTAATTATTCTATAATAAACCCTTTAAAATTTTAATATACCAATTCCATTTTTAAACATTACTTAACTTTTACTAATAAATTTAGAAATTACTTTAAACTTTATATAAAACTTTATTACTTTATATAACTTACTTTATACCTTATATACTTATTACTTTATATAAAAAAAATTATACACTTAAAATATAACATTCAAAAAAATTTATCGTCGCCCCCCCCCCCCCCCTCAAAAATATCAAATAACTTCCGTGAGGGCCGATGATTAAAGTTAAACGCCAGACCGATCACGGTCAAACTAGCAAAAAAAAAATTGAGGTTGGAAACTTAAAAATATATCTATCTATACCATCTTAAAACTTCATTAATTTATAGACTTAACTTTTAAAAATTTACTACATATAATCTGACTAACAAAACTTTAATAAACAGAATAAATTTTTAACTTTTAACTATTTTAATTAAATTTTTTAAACGGGGCAGGGACGGGCCCATAACCCACATGTTGAGATAATTACCAATAAGTAATATCTCAGTAAATTAATTTAGCAGAGTGAATTAAGCAAATGGAAACGTAAGTGCTTTATGTCCCGACCTCGAATGAAAAATTACGTTAAACTATTAAATCTATTATAACTCAAATCTTAAATGAAATTAAAAATATTTAAACAGTATAATGAAATTAACTTGCTGAAATACAATAAGAAAAAGTAAAAACTACAATGTGATCTAAATAACAAAAGACAAATTTAAAAGAAACAAAACATTTATTTAAATTTAGTCAAATCAGAAAAACAAGTTAACTAAATGAATAAAATACATAAAACATACCTCAAACAGTTTTAACTTTAGAAGACACTGATTATGCATTTACATATAGAACAGATTGCACTGAGTAACGCTCCATGACACCTCTTTGCAGAAGTATAAAGAAATATAAAACGTCTTTTAATTCAATGCTCCAGAGCTCGATGAATAATTTATTATCTAAACGCTATACTTTGTTTTAAACTAATTCCAGTACCTCCAGTGATATCTCATAGCAGCGTAAAAACAATAGACATTTCCACCAGGAAAAGCGATAGATAAACAACAGTCCGTAAATACGATCACAAGCTCATCCTTCAACGTCGAGGAATTCGGAGACAGCTCAGCTGACACTCCAATACATGAAACGTCTTCATTTCGAACACTAAAAAGGTTCTTCAAAAAAATAGAGGTCACACCATATAGCTTCACTATTCCGACGGATGACTTTTAAGGTGCGTTTTCACTGGTCTACCCAAGGTCTAACTTACCTAACTTTTTACCTAAACACAAGATTTTAGGTCGTTAGAACGCGATTTTGTAGGTTTGATTCGTGATCAATCCTAAGCACGGCTTACCCAAGCGCAGCCAATTAAAATAGAGCTTTTGATAATAATGGCGATTTTGTCAATTTACTAAGTGATATTTATGTTTTATATCGTTTTATTTATTTAAAATTATTCTGTTTTACGTCAAAGAGGAATCTATTTTTTGTGATTGAAGCAAAACGGTAAGTTTTATTGACATGTTGGATAGATGTCATCTTTTATTATTGCCTTTTATTAATTTAATAAATTGTGGGTAATACACATATGGATTCTTTAAATTGTTGTTATTTTGGGGTAAATATTCAGATACATTTTATCAATATTAGAATACTAATTATATAGTTTGTTTAAGGATTTTGTTGCGGATATAAGGATGAAGATATGTCCAGTTCTCAAAATTATTTTATTTTTATTGAACGTTAATAGTATACAAAGATTAAAAGTATTTTTTAAGAATGTTTGTTTCTTAAAATGAATTACTTGCTTCATTGATTATATTTGGTTACTTGATAGGGTATTTCTGATCAATTTAGATGTAAATTTCCATTTACTCACTTAAAATAATTGTAATTGTTTAGAAGGATATTGTTTACTGTAGCCCATTGATTTTTAAATGGAAAATTAGTTACAGGCAAACTTCAATCCAGTTTTGCTAATAGTAGGTATTTGATTCTGCATGTTTAAGCGAGCATGTAAAGAAAGTTTCTATAAAATAAACAAGCCGTTGTATTTTGTATTTTCCTGTTCTCTTTTAAGCAAGAAACACCTGATTGCAAAACAGCTTGCTCTTTACTCCTTTTCTTTTCAGATATTTACTTGTGAACTTTGTCATGTAAAGAAAACACTGCTAATCTATTTTTTATTTTAATTTTAATGCTTTTCACCTGCAGATGTGCTATTTTTCTTTTTGTTGTTAAGATTAATGCTGAAACTTTTATGAAGATTTATAACTTTGTATGAAATTTAAATCAATTGAAAGATATTCAGACCATGTGTAGCTTTTCTATGTGCCCATTTTGAAGAATTTGTACGCATTACCATTCCAATTCGATAAGTAGTTATAAATGCATATTCAATGTATTTTAAGTTAAATCTGCATGTCTTGTTAGCGATTGTTTTCATTTATTAAAAAAGTGTTGCTACCAAAATAATAGGAGATTCTCCATTTGAAATGCATATTTATAAAATTTGTTTAAATTGTTATTTAGGTGCATTTCTTTTACAAGTATGGCTACAGATTTATCTTACAACATAGGTCATCAGTTTTAAATGTACCTATTTATCTATTAAAGTAAAGAAGGTACTTTTTGGCTAGCCGGGCGCCAGTGTTTTATATACATATTTATATACATACATATATGTAAATACACATATATTTACATATACAAATATTGTATATATACACACATATATATATGTAAATATATTTGTATATTTACATATATGTATGTATATAAATATGTATATAAAATACTGGCGCCCGTCTAACCGAAAAGTACCGTAAAGAACTATTTATTCATTTATTTATTTTTTCAAAAATCATTACTTATTATTCTTACTATTTTTGAAAATGGAATTCATTATCAAAAAATAAAATGCTCTGTGTGGGAGATTCTTTGAGTCTATATGTTTGAGTGTAAAGTTTTAGACGAATCATGAATTCATGATATATATAAATTCAGTGGTCAAAATAGTATATTAGAAGTAATGAAACTATAGTAGGTCCTAGTTTTGTCATTGTTTGTTGTGTAATATGCTGTTTTTTGGAAAATATAATTTTGCGAGTAATGTAATAAAAAGAAACTTGTTTGTAAGAAGCATCAATATTTTTGACGTTACATCCAGAAACTGTATACATCAATCAATACAAAGTATACCAGTGGAGGTAAGCGTCTGGCAGATTAGCTGGTGCCGGGATAGATCTTCAAATTTGAATGCTTTCAGAAAATCACTGGTGTGTAGTTTTATTGTATAATAAGTGACTACCATTAGTGATCGTCTGCAAGCAACTGGACTTCAGACCAAGCCCTTGGACTTCAGAAAAGAAGATTTTAAAAAAATCTGTGAGTACCACTTCTATGTCAAAAGAGGAGACAGTAAAGTAAGTTTATTTAAGTAACATCAAAAATAATATTTGTGCTCCCTACAAACTAGTCTTTTTTAATTACATTTTCCAAAGATAGCATGCTGCACTACAAACTGTGAGAACACAATATATTACTCAAAGAAAGCACAAAAAATATTTAGCTGAAAATATTTTTAAATGCCCATATTGCAAATATAATGTGAAATAAACATTTATATGTTTCAGTCTGGAGCATAAATAAAGTCTGCTGCTAAGTTAAAAAAAAAAAGTGTGGGCCAGCCTTACGTATATCTTCATTTTGTTTGTTACCAGGACAATTGCACTATTTGGTTTTATTTTAAAAGATGAAAAAAAAAAAGGGAGATATGTTTTTAGATAATAAAAGTTTCTAGTGTTTTCTTTTTTAAAGTAAAAAAGTGTTCTTAAAAGATGCAAAAATGGCTTGTTGTTTATATTCATATGAGACTAAGTGTTTTTGAAAGTAAAATAATAATAATAATAAAAAAGCATTTTTAAAAGATAGAGTTTGTTGTTTTAAGACGACAAAGTGTCTTCTTTTTTCCTTATGTTAATTATATTTATTGTCATCAGAGCAGTTACATAATACAGTTGGTATGATTTAAAATTAAGTATCGGCCGAAACTGAAACTTGTTAAATTTTGATTCTTCGATTGCTTTTTAGTCTTATTGCTTTGTTAATAATTATGAATGCAGAAAAAAAAGAAAAATTTAAATGAGAAATCTTTATCGTTAGGAAAATTTTAAAAATTAGATTGAAAACAGTGATTTATAAAGCATGCAACGTGCAAAAGAAAAAAAAAAAAAAAACCTAAATAAACAAACTGTCAACAACATTGCATACTTAAATAAATTGTCACATTATATTAAACTAAATAAACAAACTGCCCGTTGCAAATAATGTTAAAAAAATTAATGGTAAGGTAATCTTTCAAAAATTAAAATTATGACAGAAACATTTTTATAATTTTAGAGGTTGGCACCTTTTATGTGTATAATAAACTTAATCTCTTGTAGAAAGATTTTAAAGTCCACCAGAACAACTTTAAGTGTGTGCAGGTAAGACAAATTTCTGTTTTTGTATTTAAACGTAGTTTTATTAAATTCTTCTGACAGTTGATACAATTTAGGCCCTAATCTAAGTGGAAGCATGTGTAATTTTATAAATCATTGCTTAGAGCTAAAATTCTTTTATGAAGTTTTTCTTAATGTTAAAAGTGATATACTATTTTAATATATATATATATATATATATATATAGTCAGCTATTTTCAGTTTCCCATATTTGATTTTGAGTTGTACCTTAATAAAAAATCAACATTTACCATTTGAATCAAATACTTATTTATTTTTGTATTATATTTTTCCTTTCATTTTTTAAATATTAATATGTTTAAAGTGCTTTTATTTTTTTAAAATATAATTATGCATAAGATATTTTGATTTAAAATTTCTAAGGTGTTGAGATTTGCCTTTTGGGAATCTATATTATAACTCTATCCTAAAATTTGATGAAAATGTAATGTAAACAAAAAAACTGTTTTACAGTATCATATCTTTTTTAAAATATCATGTAATAAATTTATTCCATTATTTATATAGTTATGATAAATTTACATTTATAAATATTTAAAGCATTTTAAAAGTGTTTTTTCATAATTAGCATTCTGTAATAAATATTTAGATAGTACAGTAGCATAACTATTTCTGGTTTTGCCTATAAGCGTACTTAAATTTCTTAGCTAATTAATAGTTAGGCTTAGATGCCTTATATTCCCAGGTGGGCGCTATCTTGGATGTTTTGAGATTTCTTGGTGATTTTATGTTGGCAATCTTTATCGATATGTGGAACCCCGTGTGATGTGTGTGTTCTGGCGTGTCGTGTTCTGGGAACCCCTGAGAAGCTCATTTTCACTTAGGATTTTGTGGATGTGTTTTGATATCGTGTTGTATTATTCTGTCTTTTTATTTTTGTTAAATTTATTTGATGTATTTGATTGACTATGGTTTCTGTAGTCTGTTTAAACACTCTTGCTGAAGTAATTAATAAATCTGAGGAAAGTTTGACGAGGTTTGTTTACAGTATATCAATGCGTATTCATAAGCCTATTTTTGAAAATGATGGTGATGCTATCACAGTATTTCATGCTTGAGCTTTCAAGAAAGCAGATGTCTGTTAAGGTATGTTAATAATTTTATGTATATTTTGTTGCCTTTCGAGTTTTTTACATTTTGAGATTGCTACACAGCGAGAACTGCTGGATTTTGAGAATGCTACACAGCAAGAACTGCTGAATCCAGTGATTTTTTTTTGTTAATGAGCACGTAGCACTCATATGACGATTACTGATTGGCACTTTAACGAGTTTCGTGCATTTTTGTGGTCGCGGCAGGAGTTTGCGGAATCCAGTGATTTTTTTATTTTCGATTAATGAGCGCGTAGCGCTCATACAACGTTTAGTGAATGCCACTTTAACGAGTTTTGTTTATTATTTACATTTTATTTTCGTTAAGCCTAACATGCATATTAACCGGTGTTTGGCGACATTTACTACTTGGCGGAAAAAGGGGTTTTCACTCCAAGAAAAATTCCAAGATGGCAGCCCCGGGAATTTATGACATCTGTTTCTATAGTTATGATGCCTTCATTATTGTTAAAGTAACAAACAAAAATTCAAGATTGACCTCGAGTGAGACGAGATATATTGTATTTATGATGACTCAATAAGTGGATTGTGGTTTTCTGAACAAAAATTATCTGTCTTTGTACCTCCTATCATCAACCGCGAAAGTTTTTCCATTTTGTTAGAAACTCTTTTTTTGTGAAAAAGCAAGAAACATATTATTTACTAAACAAAATTTAGAAACTTGTATTTGTACATCATTAATGCCTATGAAAATCCAAATTAAACATCATTTTAATCCTCATCATGGTTAATTTTTTTAAGTTACAGCAAACAAATAATCTAAAAACATCCTATTTTATTTAAATATGAACTTGTTTCTAATTATTTTAAATATATTAATAAGTTGACAGTTAAAGGTAGAAATTGTGAAAAGTTTTTAAAAATGTGTTTCAAAAGTTTTTTTAAGTATTCGGTTCGGCCGAATACTTTGATATTCAGCTTAACCAGATAGTTTGATATTCGGTGCATCCCTAACCAAGAGTAGACTCGTGTTACCTAATACTTCAGAATTGTAAAAATGATTTACACCTGAGTGCTTCTTTTGGCAATAAATTTTAGTATTTTTAGGAACTTAATTATAAAGTGATAAATGAATTTTAATGCATTTTTCTGTTAGTCACAGGTGATAAATCCCCAAATATTCTTTATGGTTAAAATAACAGGGTTAATTATGCATCAAATCATGTCATTAAAATGTGTCAACTGACTGTGAAACTGTAGCAACGAAATATTAGGTAAGAAATGAAATATAAATAAAAAATAAAGAGAATTTTTAATTACAATAATAAAGAAATAATTTTTTTTATCTGCTTTTATCAAATGATAATTTAATATTAAGTAAATTATAATTAAACTTCGAAAAAATAATTTAAAAATTCTCAATACATAGTTTCAAAACTGTTTTTTTCGCCTTTTCTGTTGTCATACCTGAAAAAAAGGGAGAAAAATAATTATTTTAATAAATTCAGTGGTTCATGCTTTCTACTTCTTCCATAATTAGAGTCATGCCAAATTAATGTATTGTAACAGAAGTTTTTTGAACCAACATGAATTATAGTCCTGTAATTAGGGATGATTTTTATAAACATTTAATGTTTTTTTAAAAAAAAAAAAAACTATTTTTACTTTTATACTTATTTAGTAGTAACTCTATCATTTTTATCATAATTTAACTTTTAACCTTGCAGAGAAGCAACACAAGGTGTTTCATTGGCATGTTACGGTTGGAGATATATTTATTAGTGAAATCATTGCTATGCCATTTGACCCAGTGAAATTTATCAAATTCACAACATTTTTGTGTAGGTACTTTATGTTAGCCGGGCACATGAAATAAACCAGGGCTAAAACTAGCCTTTTTTGCACCCGGCACAAACATAGATTTTGCCCTTTCCCCCCCCCCCCCCTGTGACAGCGTTTCTGTCCCATACCTTTTTTTTAATTCAAAATTTAATTTAAAACATAACTTTCTTACTTTTAGATCATATTATCCTCCCCCCCCCCCTCTTTCCTATAACGAAATATGTGATTAAATTCATTTCTCAAAACCATCCAGAGTTTGTTAAAGTGATTTCTTTCATCTGTCTAAAATTATCTTTAATTCAAAGCGCTCAAATAATCATTTCCTTTTTCTTTTCTTATTTTAATCTGTAACTATCCGTTACCGCAGCGTGTGCAATGACATAAATGAGAATTAAATAGCACAGCTGCTAGTCTCATTTCATTTTCTTGCATTGGATTTTTTTCCCCCGCCGCAGTGATAAGAAATTTTTATCGCTACTAATACGTGAACCTTGAATATATATATTAACAGTAAAAAGTAAAAATGAACAGATCTTATGGGAAGCATGTATTTATCGTGCTTTGTGGTCGAGCTAAAAGCCAGATGCCTGTGGTTTCCAGAATTTTTCTCAGGCAGCGGTCTTCTTTGTAAGATCTATTGTATAAACAAGTTTCGCTTTTCTGACGCATTTCTCATCCTATTTAGAAGCGCTTACTTGCAATCCACATTTTTGCGGTAATGTTTATCGCCAAAAGCCTTTGTACACTTTCGCGCGGTCACCAAAAGTTGTAAATTGGCGATGCTGTGCCACGCCAAGATTTCTTGATTTCGTGCAAAAAAAACTTCACTTCTGTTTCAGCTCTCGAGATGTAAAGTTAGCTAATAAGAAAAGGCGCTTCGGCGTCCCATGTATTGTGGGGTCTCTCTCTCCCATTTTGGCTCCTGAACCACCTTTCTTTTATAAGATTTTTAATAAAGAAATAGTTCCTGTAATATGGTTGGAGTTTTTGCATTTAAACGAACCATCCCACTGAACACTATTACACAAATTTGGTTCATTGGCCGGACTTTCTCCAACCAAAAAAAAAAAAAAAAAAAAAAAAGGAATGCATATTTATTTGAGAGAGAGAACCCCCCATCCCCCAACCTTTAAAATATTTTTTTATGCTGCACTTTCGACGTAGTACTCCTGCATCTTAAAAGTACAATTTTATTCGTGAGGTTTCCTGCCAATTTCCTGACGCTTCGTAAAACACCAGAACATGCTGTAACATCTATGTGCCGGAGCGGTACTGCTAGATTGCTTCGAAATTGTCTTTCAATTCTAAGCAAAGACTGGATTAACTCTACACTCTGTGGTGCTTATAAAAAAACTTGAACCAAAATCGAAAACGTACAACCTAACAATGTTAAAGATCAAACTCAGCTATCTTAAGAAAAAAAAAATATTTAAAAATATTAAAATGCAAGCGAGAAATTTGAAAAGAATGCTCCCATATTTAACATTAGCTTGCAAGTTTCTTTGTGTGACTAGTGTAGCTTCTTAAGAAATCAAAAACCAAAATTCATTTGGCACCCCTTCATTTTCCTTCTGGCGACCAGGGAACATGCCTCCTCTGCCCCCCTCTAGTTTCGATCCTGAGATAAACCATTAAATAATGTCATCATTTGTATTCTATTGTCATCATTTGTATTCATTTTTTTTTCTAAATATAAACCTCTCATTCATTTTATTTGAAATACAAAATTTTCATTTATAATACATATATTACATACATTTAAAATAAGTGCCTTTCACTTATTTCATTTAAAAAAAAAAATCCCTGCCGGCTCGGGCCTACAGGCGCAGGTAGATTTCGATGTTAAGTACTAAATTCTCCAACAAAACTTAAATCAAGATTAGAGATAAAACCCAGTTTCTTCACAAAGAGCGAGCTGTAGGGAGCTAAACTTTTTGTGAAAATTGTAATATACACGAATACACACACACATATATATGGAATAGGTTTAAAAAATGGCTACAAAAAATTCAGAGAACCTTAAAGTGTTAAAATATGTTAATATTTTTATAGTCGGGCTTTTATCATGTTTTATACGTTTCTTCAAACTTACATGGCGTTACATATTCACCTGCTGAGGTCCATTATATTTCCAATATGACGCAATATACATATTTTTTTAATTCGTCAAACTATTTATTTTGAGTTTTCATGCTGAAATCTTGCTCTAGGAAACTTATGACGTAATATTCAATTTGTTTTCAATTTGTCAAACTATTTAATTTTACACGTGAAAATTTTGCAAAAGAAAAGTAATTGTTGTGGTGAGAATTTTATTATTTGTTTTTTTTTTTTAATTGTTGGCAACTGCTATAACGAAAAACTTTTATTTTTTTCCTGCCATTGTTGTGTAAGAGCTGGTTTTATCAGAATCATGTTAAGACAGTATTCAAAATTTTGAACCCTCCCCATTTCCACCCTCTTGGGCCGATTTCGCCCATTTTCAATCCCCGCCGAGATATTAGCCATCTCAAAGTTGTTGGCGAGTTTGAAGATGATTCGTGCATAATTGCGACTTTTATCGTGCGGACAAAATTTAGTACATACATACATACATATATATATATATATATAAACTTTTTAGGTGGGGGTGGTTTGGGGTTCCTGGGGTCCTATAATGAAAAGTTATGAAGGAATTTTTCAAAAGTCGCACCATGGTAACGACTGCAATAGGTAGTATTTCTTACGAAATCTACCTAAAAGGAATAAAACAATAAGGAGAAATAATACGATGAACCAAAATTATTATTTCAATCTCAGTACATTGTTTCTAATTTATACAAGTGGACACTAAAAGGTATTGCCGGAAGAAAAAAAAAATATCTGACATAAAAGTACCTTTTTGTGATCTATTGACAAATACGGAGATCGCCTTTGCAAACATTTATACCCCTTTATTCTTCTTAATAAAAGAAGCCCCTTCACAAAATTATTCTCCATAAAAGCGACTTCACACAATAAGAAAAAAAATGTTGGGATTTAAAATGTGTAATTTGCAAACAAAATAAGCTCACAAGAAAAGTATAGCAGGAAGACCTTTAAAAAAAGGATGATTAAATGTTTACTTTGAATTTAAACAACTGAATTTGATTTTTCTTTACAGAAATTTATTTTTCTCAAATCTGTAACAAAAACGCCCCCCCCCCCCAAAAAAAAAAAAACTTTCACCCCTGATGTGAAATCATAAGGTAAAACTTACAATTTTAAGTACATTTATTTTGCATTTTACTGTTTTTTTTTGGGGGGGGGGGGGGGTTGTCACAAAAAGTAGATTTAACTAAATTGGATAATTTTATACTGATTGTAGTGATGATATGCATAAGAGAATCTGCCAGTGTCACATAGGCGTACGGTTCAGGGATGTATGGAGGGTATATGGTGGTATATGCCGTATACCTTCTGGATTTTTTTAGGAAACACCATATACCGTCTGTTTCTCAAAAAAGCTATAGTATATACACTGTAGGGTATACTGTATGCCTTCTGCTTTTTTTACGACTACACCACTGGTACAGTTGTATGTGTTCATGGGTCCCAAGTTCCACCACTAATTTCTAAAATATTCTTTTTCACTCTAATATAAAAAAGGTTTTATTTTAGATTTTATTTAAGTTTTAAAGATTTTTTCACACATTTTTTCCCTTAAATTTTGTTCTTTTTTTTTTTGTTACAGAGATAAACATTATTAGGAATTTCTATTTCTCTAAATGTGCCATTTTTTAAAAAATATAATAAAATGTTAAACATTTAAAGTTTTGTAATAAAAACTAAAATAGAAAAAAAAAAATCCATATTTAAAAAAATAATAAAATAAAAATAAACATTCTTAAATGTTAACTTTTCTTGTGAAATATGAAAAACGATTCACAAAAAACAGTGAGTATATCGCTTCATAAGCGGGTCGGAACATTCAAATTTTTACATTGCCTTAATGTTTTATTTAATTTGTTGATTTATTTAACAAATATAATTCAACTCAATTTCTTTAAAAGGAAATTCAAAAAGCAACATTAAATTTATAGTCGATCTCTATTACACATGTGCCACTAACGTACGTAACGTTTTTCACACGTACTTGTGTGAAAAATAATTTATTCAGTATGTTTTTAAATATACATAAATCATGGTGACCTAGTGTTTTCATTTAATTTAGGAGTATAAATCCATAGCCACAATTTAAAGTTTGAATAAACAATGATTTGTGGGGCATTTTTTAAGACCCCTTTAGTGGGGCAAACAGTCAAAACTTTCGATTAATTTCTATACAAAATATTTGCTACTACTAATTAAACTGACAACAACAAACAACAATTATTTGTTTACATTTTTTGACATCTGTTCGATCTGCAGACAGTAAAGCCGTAAAGTAGACGCTTGCGCAGTAAAAACTTGCCTTTGATTGGTTAGCGTAAGGATTTTATATGTAACCAGTGAAAACGCTCTTAGGTTAAGGTTTTGGGTCACTAGGATTTTTTAGGTCGTTAGAACGACCAGTGAAAACGCACCTTAAAAAGCAAAACAAAACAAGGACTAGTTGATATCCATAGCAACTTCAAGATGAGACATACTTTAATATTCAATGTGCGTTTCCCAGTTCTAATAAGCCTACATGCCAATAAAAATATAAACCACAACTGCTCACATCATGCTAAAAGGGTAAATCCCAACTGGCGAGGAAACAAGCTGGCCGAAGCATATTTATATGATTCGGACATGCGTACCAACCGCCGGCATATGCAAAACAGATTGCTTCCAGAATGATCTGAGACTTACGACGCACTCTACCGGACAACTAACGCCATCTTGTGGCGATCGGGAGTACTGCTCAACTATCATACGTGGAAAACGATCTTCGAGAACCGCGATGTTTTGAAAGACAGATGAACGGCAGAAGAAGATACAATTAAAGGTAAACTGTAACTAAGGATGAAAGCAAATCAAATGAAGGATTTCTAAGGATATATAACTATGAAAAACAAGGATAAGAGGTAAGTAAAATCTGTATTTATATTGCAAATAAAGGAAGGCTGTTTCAGCTAAAACTGTAAATAAGTTATAGAGCTAAACGGCCGTATTCTCCCCTCATGCGGAATCGGAATATCGTACTGAATTCAGTGATTCCGGTCGTTATTCCGAAGATGAGCGATTCTCCCCTCAAAATTCGGAATTCAGGCATTTCGAATAACCGGAATATCTCTTACTTTTTTCCGGCTGCTCAGAGGCAGGTGGAATATCGTTCGGAAGGCCGGAATCATGTAACGGCGGATGTAAACAGTTATTCTTTATGCATTTTCATAAACTATATCTTACGTTTCAAGTAATAAATCACATTAGATATGAATAATTTTTTTATTCATACCTGTTTTGCGGTCAAAATGGGAATATTTTTCAGCAAATTGGTATGTAATAAATTTTATTTTCTAGGTAAAAGTTTGCTTTATTTTGTAATATGGTAAAAAGAAATTATATTTTAGATTCTGTCTCCTTTCCACACCGTATACTTTTTTGTTTACAGATTTGTTGATGAAGTAAATTATATATTTCATTCAATTTAAATATTGATGTGTCACCAGAATTGTTTAAATGACTTGTTAATATTTTGTAGTACCTATTTGTTTAACATATCCATCTTTCTTATATAATTTGAAGATTTTTAGTTTTTTTTTTAAACTGAACGTAATATTTCTGAATGACCTTTGTAGCTACGTATAACTTAAAAACCTGTGCTTCAAGTATGTATACATACATACTCGTGTAATATTGTGTGTTGTTTTTTATTATTATTCAAATGTACTCCAATAAATTACAAAGTAGCCTCATGTTTTTACATTTCAGTGCTTAATAAGCCTTGTGTCCGACAGTTTTGCATTCAAACTTTCATGTGATATTTTACAAAAGAATTTAAAGTCTATGGGCTACAATAGCAGTTGTATTGCACTATCTAAAGTATTTGTTTAAAATCTAAAATTAATAGTATCAAAGAGGGTTGAGAATTTGATTAGTGAATTAAAATGCCCTCATGGTGTAGAAGCTTTGTAAGTTTTAAACTAAAAAAAGCTATACAGCCTTGCTATAAGGCCTTTTTGCATTATCAGTAATAGCTACAAAGATTTTGCTAGTATACATTGTCCTATATCATTCTTTTATTAATACATGACTATTTGTGTGAAAAAGTGTGATAACTAAAATTTGAGATTCTGCCTTTTCTCAAAACAAATTTTCTGAGTTCTCGAATTGCATCGATATAATTGGTCTGTTGGTTGTTTTATACTTTTAAATGTTCATGTTGCGTGTTGATGATTGCAGACAGAGGATTTTTATTATTTATAAAATCACTAATTGTTATATCTTCATTAATTTCTTGTGAAATTCAGGCAAGAATTATTTATGCAATTTGTTATTGGATTACTAAAATCTTTTCTTACTTCCACATGGTATTGTGCTGTCCTCTAAAAAAAACCCACTTTTTAAATTTTTCTCTATATAAAATTTAATAAAAAATACAAAACAATTTGAAGTAGCTACATTTTCACAGCTAGTTCTAAGATTTTAATGTATAGTATTTTTGATTTTGTCAATATATTACAAAATGGCAGTCAATTAAAGAAGAATTTGAAAAAAACCCACTTTTTCCTAAAAATAACCCATGTTACCTAAAAAAAAAACCCACATGTAAAAACACTTCTAGAAACCAAAATATTAGACAGCAAAGTATTTTTTCATTATTAATTATTTTTAAAACGCAATTCTGCAAAAAAAAAGGGTTTTTTTTTCAGTTTTTTTGCAATCAAATCCAAAGGGGCAACTTAATCACACAAGTTTTAATTAATCTTTGTTCAGAAAGTAGAAATGCCTGAAATTGGCACTGTGTTATTCAGAAACTACAGAAATGTTCCATTTTTTGGTAAACATAAAAGATCTTTCAGAAAATAATGTCAAAGTTGCCGTTTTGAACCAAATTTCCTGACAAAAAGAGAAAAAACACCCAAAGAGAGGTGAAAAACTAGTCGTCATGGGACCCAAAATCGCTTGTAACTCGATAAGTAATTTACCAAAAACGTAAAACTCATTTCGATTCCAAATCGCTTAGTCAGCCCTGTCAATTTTGTACCTTTATGTTTAAAAATGAGTAAATGTGTCAGAAAGTTTCGTCCTTGTTGAACAGTGAACTTGAGAATCGCCTAATAAAATTTGCATAAAAAAGCAAAATAATGATTAAAATTAAATAAGCTTGTAAACATTAAAACAATGTATGATATAAAAGTAAAAGGATATCTTTGTGCACATAAAAAAAGTGGATTGGTTTTATTTTTGCAAAAACAAAGAGGCGGGGGGAGGTATGACATAGCTTGTACAAATTCTTAGAAATGCAAAATTTGCATAATTTATTGTGTTTTTTCCCTTTAATTAATATTTTAAAGAAAAAATATATGTTCCACCATTTATATATATATATATATATATACATATATAAAAGTGGGTTTTTTTTACCTCTGTTTTCAAAAGGTCACAAACTGAGGCAAACATAATATAATCAGCTGAAAATGGTGCATTTTATTCACATATTAATAGTTTAACATAAAAATATCTAAAAGCTGATGTACATCATTGTAACATGTCGTATTATAACAAGAAAAACTGTGAAAATGAAGCTCTTTTTTTTTTTTTTTTGCTAGAATTCTGTATTAGCTCATTTTTTAAAAAAAAACTAAAACACTTTTAAAGTAATTTTAAATAATTTTATTATTGTAAATGGCATATGGAAACAGGACAAAAAGAAAATTTTACTTCAGTGATTTTTTTTTGATGAAGTTCTATGGTGGGTTTTTTTTTAGATACATTTTTCCTGTGGGTTTTTTTTAGAGAACAGCACTATATGTTTCTCTATTTTTGATTTGGTTTTGTCTATAGTTTCTTGTTAGTAACTTATGCTTAACTTGCTGTATACTCATTAAATAATAATTTTCTGTATTCTGTGATGAAAGAATGCCACCTGCTCTTATTTTGCAAGTTTTTTTATACAGGGCCAGCCAAGTATAGGATCTGGTGGTGTTATATTGTTTTGAGGATTTTTTTTTTCTTTAAACTAGGGATTGACCGAAGCAGCAATTTTGCCGAATACCGAATACCGAAGCTTCGGTCGAAGTGTACGCCGAATATTCGGTATTCGGCGACCGAATACTTGAAAATTTTTAATATGCATTTTTGCATATACTAGCTTTTTTAATAAACTTTAATTGAAATGAAATTCTCAATAATTTAATTCAGTTACATTTTTATTCTTAAATCTAATTAACAAAAAATTTAATGACTTCTTTCCACTCACAAATTTATTAACCCATCACTTTTTATTATTTTATCACTAGTCAATACCCAAAAATAACCTATGAAAGTATTAAACTATGCAGGCTATTATTAAGGATAAGGACTACCAGAAAAACAAAAGTTCATTCAAATAAAAAGAAACAATTTTGTTATTAAGCTGATTTACTGATTGTCTAATTATAAACATATTGAATAGGAATGTTCTCAAAATACAAAAAGTATCATATCAATTTGTACATTTAACTATTTTCTATCAAATTATTGATAGATATTTATATTTTGATTAATATTTTAACACTGTGGTGATGAAGATTACAAATTTGAACGTTTTTGATATAA
This sequence comes from Maratus speciosus, assembly GCA_963932465.1. Lineage (NCBI taxonomy): Eukaryota > Metazoa > Arthropoda > Arachnida > Araneae > Salticidae > Maratus > Maratus speciosus. Next base: position 501,072,297 of record OZ010796.1, read on the forward strand.
CGGTTATAAAAGCTATAGGATAAGCATTGGAGTATACTTATTGGATGTGTGTATTTTCTTTAATAACCTTAGATATACAGATAGGAACTCTAATATACTTATTTGATGTGTATATTAAAGAAAATACATATTAAATAAATTTAAATTAAAAAAAAACTAATGTAGAAGTAATTAAAATTAAATGATAAGGGATGCATCTTCCTTACTTTTTTCTTCTTCTCTAGTTGGCAGTTGTTTTGATTTCACCCCTATGTAGACTATTTTAGGAAGGAAAAAGTTTTTTTTAAATAAAAAATGGCCTTTGACTTGTTTTATGTAGTGCAAGCTGAATTCTGAATTCATGCATATAATATTAAACCTCATTGTTTAGCCTATTCTACTGCTAAGTAAAAGAGAATTCTTCTAATTCTAAAAAAATACTTATCTGCAATTATTCGGCCGAATACTTAAAAGTATTCGGCGGAGCCGAATATTCGGTTTACATGCCGAACCACCGAATACCGAATCAACTATTCGGTATTCGGTCAATCCCTACTTTAAACTTGTCATTAGTAGTTCAGTTATTCTTTTTATGATTTTACAATATTTAATGTTTAATGGAATCTTGTATTTTTTTGAGAAACAGAAAAATATTTCTTAGATGATGAAACACTGTTTCATCATCTAAGTTACTGTATAAGTTACTGTCTATCTACTGCATACTGTATTGCAGTTGTAATATTTCTTATTTTCTTTTTCAGTTGAAATGTAACCTGTAAATTGAATCTTCAATTTTTTGTCCACTGTGAAGTATGTGCAAGAGTCTATAGGATCCAAATGACAAGAATTACGACTTATAGTGTCCAGCTGGTACCACTTTTAAAAGCATTAAGAGGTGTTATTTGTTCTCTGCTTTTGAGTGTGTATCCAGCTAGATTGAAATTTGGAAAGTGTGGAGTTTTGATGCCAATGGACAACATTGATTTATGACTTTTGGCTGTTTGCAAGTTGTTTTTAAGCCAAGGATGTTTAAGGATCGTCACCAAACTCCTGTTCAAGTAAGAAATAAGACTAAAAAAAGCATTTATTATTGGAATTTTAATCGTGCTATTGTATATAATTTAAAATTTATCTTCTTTGTTTACAGTTACAAAGATTAAATATTTGGTAAGTGTTTCTTGTTTTTTTAAATTGGTATTTTTTGCATTGAATTTAAATAATAAATTTTAATATTTAACTGTATTTTACAGATATATATGAGTATGTATCACTCAACTATTGCTCCCCCTCCCCTTTCCACTTTTTAAAAATTCTTTTGCAAATTTAAAATATGAATAATTAATTTATGTACTTACTTACTTTAACATCAGTTGCATTTAATTTTTATATGTAAAACATAAGCATAGCAAGAGGCTATTTCAGTCCCATGAAAACACCCGTTCACTAATGTTAATCCAATGGGAGAATTTTTTTAAGATATCTTGTTTGCATTTGAACATTTTAAAATTATTATTATTTATTTATTTTTGGATAGCTGAGGTAAATCTCCACAAAGGCTGTTTTTTACTTTTGCTATATTGATTGCAGGTTTTTCTTATGAAGAGGCTTTCATTTCTGAAAGCGGTTCTGAAAGTGAAAGTGGCTTAATTAAAAATACTTGTAAACAAAATCGAAAAATGGTCTATGTTGTATAGATCTACCTCAGCTTTCAAATGCAAACGAGATATCTGAAATTTCTCCCATTGGATTAACATTAGCAAACAGGTGATTTCGTGTGGCTGAAGTAGCCTCTTAAGAGCTCACACTATCACGGGCAGAAAGGAAAACACTAATGTTTATATGGGGTCTTTATTTTCAAATTTCTCATTTGAATTTTAATATTTTTGGGCATAGGGTAGTTGAGGACGATCTATAACAGACGAGTTTTTACTTTTTTGATTTTGGTTATAGTTTTTTTTTTTTTATTATTTTATTAGGATAATTTCAATTTCAGAACCGGTTCCAAAAGTGAAAGTAATCGTTTTTAAATCTGAAACCAAACTCGAAAAAATAAAAAACTAGCCTGGTTATAGATTGTCCTCAGCTATTTTTGAAAATAATGCCCCCATAGATTTAACATTTTCCTTTTTCCTGTGACTAGTGTGGGCTCTTAAAAAGGTTACTTCAATCACGTGAAATCACCCATTTGCTAATGTTAATCCAATGGGAGAATTTTTTTAAGATATCTCATTTGCATTTGAATATTTTTAAATGATTTTTTTTTTATTATTATTGCAATGGATAGCTGAGGTAGATCTACACAACAAAGACCATTTTTTGATTTATTTTACAGGTATTTTTAATTAGGCCACTTTCACTTTTGGAACCGATTCTGAAATTGAAACTATCCTAATACCAAAAGAAAAAGAAAACTGTAACCAAAATTGAAAAAGTAAAAACTAGCGCAGTTAGAGATCGTCCTCAGCAATCCTATGCAAAACAATTATTCAAAAATATTAAAATCAAAGGGAGTAATTTGAAAATAATGCCCCCATAGGATTAACATTAATGTTCTCATTTTTTCTCATAACTGAAGTAGCCTCTTAAGAGCCTACGCTAGTCACGGACAGAAACACTCAAGCTAATGTTATTCTTATGAGAGGATAGTTTACAGATTTCTCAACTTTTATTATACATTTGTAGTTTTTTGATTTACTTTTTTATATATAAGGATAAATTCACTTGTGGAACCAGTTCTGAAAATGAAACTACCCTTATAAAAAATAAAAAGAAATGTGCTCGGTTAAATTGATGACACTGAGCTCACAGGCTATTCACACTAATTGTATATTATACTCTTATTTTTTCAAAGAATAATGTCCCTTGAAAAATACTTCAATTTTGTTGTAAGTGAGGAAAAAAAGGGAAATCACCTTTAGAATATCGATTTATAAAGTTTTCATATTAAGTGCAATATTTTTCAGTTTCTAATTTATATTACTTTTAAAAATATTTATCAACAATAAGTCGACTATTTTGAAAACATTAGATATACATAAAAAATATCAGATATTTTTGATATATTCAAAAATATATTTACGGACCCACCCTGGGTATAATTTTCATAATTTTTTTCGTTAACATATACATGTATGTGTATAATTTTAGATTTATGCGATGTCAATTATTTTACAAAGTACAAGTGCAAGAAGAGCAGTTACTGCCATTTCTGCTATTAACTAATGAATTGACATTTGCAGTTTTTATTGTTTTATAATTACTAATTATAATTTCATTAATTATAAAAAATTATGGTATTTTTGGTTAGCCGGGCGCCAGTGTTATATATACATATGTATGTATACCTATATATACATATATATTTATACATATATAGAAGCTATATGTATACATATATAGGGGAGAGTTGGGAGGAGTGGGACAGATTTCACAATTTATTTTTTAATTCACTACTTATGTTTTACCAAGAGTACAGCTTATAAAAATCTAATAGTATGTTACTTAAGCTATGTTTAAAAAATACAAACGCTGTGAAATACAAACAACTGGCTTTTATTTGCACGGTTTAAAATGTTAACATTTTTGTCCCACACCTCCCTCATATGAGGGAGGTATGGGACGCACATGAGGGAGGAATAGGACACTGTTTGATAAAAATTAAATTAACACATATTGTATTTTGATAAGTCAACACTGAAAGCAAAGTAGGACTGGACTCGGCTGGTACCACAAATTATTTGTGGTTGAGGCAATTTCATTATGATATCCCTTTTCTCTACTTCACAGAAGTCATTTTCTTGTGGGAAGTGAAATTTTTCTTTTTCATCATTTTTGAATATGATAAACTCCTTATCACTGTCTATATCCTCAACTCTGCCGATATAATAAACAACTGTCTTCTTTGTCAAAATTTTAACAATTACAAAGTCATTTATCCTAATTTTGGATCATCAGTTAACTAATCAAATTCTTCAGCAATTTCATTATCATTGTGAGTAATCAAATCAAAAGTCTTCATCTGTAGAGTCATGCAACAAAAATTTCCCATCAATGGAATCATCAGATAATTCATTCGGTTTTTTCTGTTTCTTCCTTTTCACCTTTTTACACAATCTCTTCTGCTTTTTATCAGCGGCTATTTTTTCAATTTCTTCTTTTTCTGGTGTGTCAGTGATGATTTTTTATCTTTCCTTTTTTCTGCCTTTCTTTATAGTTTTTGTGGAAATGCTTTGGGATAAGGGTGCATATTGGAAGGACTCAAAGGTGTTTGAGAACATGTCCCATTCCTCCCTCATTGATGCTGTCCCATTCCTCCCTCTGCTGAATATTTTTTTAAAAGGCTTATCATATATATCATGCTACATGTATGCTTTATTTGGCTGCTAATTTACAAACACTATATCTTTAAGTTTATTATACAATTATAATATTTTTATTTTAAATATAATACAATTGAAAAAAAATCATTGAAAGTATAAAAATTTGTACTTACTTCTGAGGTATGAAAATAAAATTTTCCCTTTTAAATACAAACAATAATACAGCTGGTGTAACAATTAGAATCAAACATGAGGCTATAGATGCTTTATCTAGTGGACAAACTAGAACTTAATTCTAACAGTTATTTTGGACATAAATGCTGCTGTCCCACTCCTCCCACTGTCCCATTCCTCCCAACTCTCCCCTATATATATGTGTATATATACATATGTATGTATATGTAGATATACATACATATGTATATATAACATGGGTGCCCGGCTAACCGAAAAGTACCAAAATTAAATTATGCTTCTTAATGTCATCAAATTAAAGGTTTAATTGTTTGGGAAACTTATAACTCTTGATAGGCATTCAATACCTTAAATCAAGATTGAAAATCAGATATTTTTTTCAAGTTAAGTATTGATATTAATTAAATACAGTAGAACCTCGCTAATCCAAACTAATTGGGACCAGTGGCTGTTCGTATTACAAAAAATTCGGATTACCCAAAATTTCGATAAAAATAGAAGCAAAATAAAAATGCGTGCTAAAAAAGTTATAAGTAGTGGTACAGTAAACATCCTGTAATCCGGAATCCTAAGGTACGGCATGACTTTTGGAAAAGAATAGTATTATTTGTTTAATCACTCCTGATGTCTATAATAATCCAATGAAACTTCAGAATGAGGAATTATGTAACAACTCATTACAAATGGTTCAAAATCGCGATTCTATAAATACCTGAGTCACCATGTCGAGTAAGAAGGAAGAAAAAACATTTCTGTAAATAATTTGCGAAACAAAACTGTTGAAAGGAAAAATATATTTTTATCATCTGAATTAAATACTTTTTGCATTTTAGAAAAGAATTTTATAATGACTAGCAAACAAACTGATATTCAAGATTTCTTTTACGACGGCTTCTACGAGTAGACCTACAGTGCACATTTTTATTTTATATTCGCTTACATATATTGTACTTTTACATTATTCGGTATTTTTTAAAATTCTTTTCAAGCTATTTAAAGAATGAAAAACATGCTTTACTGCCTTTTTTTGTTTAATTCTAACTTCTACATGATATTCATTCTGTAATTCAGAGTATAAATATAGAAATTTCATAATCCGGTATATTTCAAATCCAGTAATTTTCGAATATAAAATCGGTTCGTATTAACCCGAATTTCGGATCATCAGGGTTCTACTGTATTTATATTTACCAATATCTATGTACTCATAGATGACTACAAGTAAAAATATAGTATGATTACGTATTTAACCCCTTGGGGACAAGCGACCGGTATTCGTGCCGCGTAAGGTGCTCAGAATCGGGGATTATTCTCATCAGTAAATTTTTATTGTAAATTTTGTCTTATTTAATACGAGCATTTTGCCCATTCAATTAGGCAAAAATTTCTGGTTTAAAAAACCGGTGATTAAAAATTCTGTAAAAGACGCTCGTCCTGAAGGGGTTAAAAAATATGCATCGTCATAACAATTACATAGCCTAGGATTTTTCTCCAGGAAAGGTTTTTCATCAATTTATTAAAAAAAAAAATTGTTTAATTGTTCAAAAATGTAATTTTTATGTTGACTATTTGAGACGATAAAAATTAATGTAAAGAAAAGTATTAAAAGTCATAATTAATATACCACATAGTTATCCCAAGAATTTATATATATAAAAAAAAAAGCAAGCCCATTCTTCACCATAAGATTTAAAAAAATGTGGAACAAAAACACATCAGCAGTAACATTGGAAATGACCATCGTTTGTACACAAATTACAAACAACAATTGAACTAGGGCTTCCGTAATTTAGAATGCGACTGACAATACTTCTGATATCGCAGATTAAATTGTAATGCACATTCCATGATGTCATTCCATTTGCAGAAAGCAATCTGTTAATTGTTGAATATTTTGCTGAACTATATTTTTAAAACTATGAACAAAAATCCAAATTTGACTTTAACCTTCTCGTCACCCTGATCCTCATATGAGGCTCCTACTTCGAATTGCAATATTTGAAAGAAAAAAAATATTTTTGTTAATTCCAGCACCTAATAGCGATAGCATATGTTGATACATGTACTATTATGACTTTACTTATGCTTCAGCATTTAATAATAATAATATTAATAAAAGTTTTATTAATTATTAGTAAACAGTTGGTGTTTCTTTTAATTTCAAACATATGTTTCACTCTTTAAATTAGGGACTCCTTTTTCGAATTAGTAATTTGTGATAAGAAATAAAAAATACTACTAAATTTTTTATGTTTCTTTAATCTGGTTGTAATACGACATTTTCCAAACGTCTTAAAAAATTCTTCCTTAGACTATTTTTATATGAAAAACGTGCAACATAACTACATTCGTTAAATTTCAGTAAACTGTAACTTCTGTTATTTCGATAGCTACTTTTAATTTTGTTACAGTAAAAGTAATTTTTCCCAAAATTGGAAAAAAAAATTGGTGCCGAGAGGGTTAAGAGAAACACCCTGAGTTCTTGATTAAAAATATATTGTAACCCTAATTTCCTATTTAAAAATTGTTTAACATGACTTGTATTATCAACTCTAAATATTTGTTCTTCTAATTAGGAATACATATATATAAAAAAGAGGTTTTTTTTTATTATAGATACGATGTATAGAAACTAATTTAAAGAAAAGAAATAACAGACATAATTAATATAGCATGCAACATTTCAAGACATGATAAAAGGATTATTCCCTTTTTCAGTAGAATTTATTTTTTTGTAAGAAAGAGGGGGGGGGGGGATATTCGTGTAAAATGTACACAAAGAATGCATATTTCTGCTATTGCTATTTATTCACTTTAGCTCTGAAGAAAGGAAGTTTTATTTTGAAATCTATAAATAGCTATGTGTTAAATTAATAATACATGCTGTGCTTTCCTTTGCATTGTTTTTTACATGTCACATAATAATCATAATACAAAAGTATTTTTATTTGTTTTACCAGTCATTAGAGCTTTGGGGGGGGGGGGGGTAATTTCTAAATCATCCTTTCCTCTCGCTGCACCGGTGCTTTTAAATGACTTAGATAATAATATATATATGATTTTATTAATCATTAAACAAATTAAAATCATAACTAATTTGAATGACTGAATAACTAAGTTGTAAAGCCAGTGCTTCCAAGACTGCTATAAAAAGCTCATTTTTTTAATGTGCTGATAATTTGATGATATATATATATATAACCAAAATGTTTATTAAAATACATCAATATCTAGATTTATCAAATGAAAGTTAAATGAAAGAAAATTAATGTTCACGTAGATACTACTATACAATATTATAATAAATTTCCAGTGCATACATTGAATACAAAATGCTGTCTTGACTAGTTGGGCTTTTCATTATGTTAGTTTTTACATGTCCATGTACTTAATAAACCTGTTGTATGTACATGTAAAAAAAATGAAATTATTTTGTGATGAGTATCTGACAGATATTTTAACTAACATCTTCGAGTTTCTCTGAAAAATTACTAAGATACAGTGGTTTGCTACGCTGTACGTTACAGAAAAATCTGAGGAATGTATACCATCATACAGCTATAAGGTAAGAGTTTATAAAAAGAAAAGCTGATGATACAAAAAGCAAAGTATGCGGGTACATCCATTCATTACTCTTGTGACCATTAGAGTAAATTTTCAGAAATATTTCCAATTATTTTATTATTAGGATAAAACATTACATAAAAAGTTAAATACCATTATGTATCATTCACATAAAATATATCTAATTTGTTACAAAATTTTGATATATTATATAGACAAGTAAAGTGTTTTTTGTTACAAATTAGATACATTTTATGTGAGTAGAACACGATGGTATTTAACTTGTTATACAATCTATTTTATCCTATTTATATTTTGTAATAAAATAATTGTAAGTATTTCTGAAAATTTGCTCTAATGGTCATAGAGTAACAGTGCACATAATGTTCATATAATGTATGCTCTCATATAAAGTTGTTCAGATTTTTTTAATGAAATATTTTTATTTTTTACAAAAATATTACTTGCGATGAAATTTTAGAAATCATCTTTATTTTCCATCTTCAATGAATTTATTAGTTAATAAGGCAGTATTGTAAATAAGCTTCCCCCCCCCCCCCCCCCTCCAAAAAAAAGAAAGAAAAGTAAAAAAAAAATAAAGTAGTTTTATTGCTTTAAAAACATGAAGAATTTTAAATTAATAGCAAGCAATTTTAATGACGATAAAAAAAAAAAAAAAAAAAAAAAAAAAATAGATAAAAATTCAGCATTTATAAAATTATATTTTAATCTTAAAATAGTTTTCTTTTTCAACTCGAAATGATAAAAACTTTAAATTATAATAAAGCTTAATAGTCACTTCAATAAATTCTAATGTGAAAAGTAACATGAGTTACATGTAAAATATTGATTATCATAATTTTTTACAATCAAATCATTGTTGTCCTTGAATTAATCAGAACTAATTATCTAATCTTAATATCTAATTTAATCCTTAAAATATTTTTTTCTCTATTCTGCTGCAATGAAAAAAAAAAAAAAAAAAAAAAAAAAAGGAGGGGGGGGGGGGAGCAATGATTGAGTTTTGACTATTAATGTCTTTTTTTTTCAGTAATGAGAATTATTGGTACTTTTTAGTTATCCCGTCAACCAAATTACTGTTTCCAAATTGTAAGATTAAATGCCAATAATGGTTTGCCATTAATTAATTGTAAGATTAAATGCCAATAATGGCCAATAAAACCATTAATTTGACGTTTTAAATGTTTTACTAATTTATTTGCTCTTTTGTTATTTAAAATAAAAATTATGTCAATGTGTATAATTTGGCGAGTGGTTTGGCGATTTATATAATTTGGCGAAATTGGTCGACGGAATAACTAAGAAGTACTGAATTATTATATTAAATAAGGCTCAGGTTCTTTTATATTTAAGTCAAGAGTACTACCATACTATTCTTTATTTACATGGACAATATCTATATCTGAGTATCCATAAAGGAACAACTTTTTACTAATAAACTTTTATAGGATAAATATAAGTTTTTATTAAAGTTTTATCAGTTGTAATTGTATTCAGTTTTTGTTTTTATTATAAAGAAGGAAAAAAAAACTTGGATGATTTAAAAAAAAAAAAAAACTCATTTAATATAGCTATTTTTCAACCAAACAGTAAATAAATATATTTAAAAAAGTGCAATTTAAGTGTATCTAACAATTGCCAATGAGATGCTTTGTTCCCAATTAGAGCACAGGTTGACATATTTTGCCCAGACAGGATCTTTAATGTAAACATTTGGTATATTACAAAGTCGATAGATATTGTTTGCAAATTTTTGGCTTTGCAAAAAATTGCCATACCTGAAGAAAGCTATGACACAGACACACACGCACAATATATACGTATCAAATGTATATACACACACACACACGAACTTACATTGAACAAAAAAATAATATATATGTGTATCTAAATAATAATTCTAAGCAAAATTATGTATGGTGCTATCTATATTGTATAGGCAGCCCTTCCTGGAGTACCTAAAACCTGATATGATGGAACTTGCATTAAAGTGAATAACAATGCATGATGTGTAAAAATCAAAATAATAAAAGTCTGAAGAGATAAAAATATTTTAGAATGCAACTGTTTCTAGATTGCAAAATAGGAGTTTTTTTTTACAAAATTCATGAAAGAGGATGAGAAACATTAGCAGCAAGGCCTGTGTATATCTGTTACCACAGTTTCTCGCTTTTTATTCTGATGATTAAAATTGGTCTCCTATTATGAAACCTTAAAACTGCTCAATGAAATTTATTTTGACTACTTGGGCTTTCCATTACATTAGTTTTTACACATTCCTGTACTTACTAAACCTATTTTATAAACATAAAAAAAAAAGAAATTATTCCTTTTATGATTTGTAACTGCCATCAAGCGAAGAACTTAACTGCACCATTGTATTACAGATGATTACAATTGCATTAGCAAGAATAAAATGTGTTATGGAATTTGAAAAACTACAAATACAAAAAATGAAGGATATATGTAATCTAGAATACAAATTTTTTTAATATTACACAGAACATATATTTAATCCTACAATGTGTATACTTAATCATATATTTAATCCTACATTATCCGCATCTGTATGTTATTTCTATGAGAAATGTGCATCAAGATGACATACACTAATATTCTACAAAAGTATGCTAATTGTAAAATAGATTTCAAATTTAAGTTGAAATTTTGTATATCCAATATCATGAATTATTTGTCAATCAAAATACAAAATTAATAAAAATTATAACAAATAAATCAGTGTATGATTAATCATTGATACTTAATTTATCCGATTTAAATATTTCATCTTTAACGTAAGAATAACTACACCAGGAAAAAAAAAAAAAAAACTACTGAAAGTTAAAAATAGAAAAACAAAAACAATAGTAATATTTTATTTTTCAGCGAGCGATCCCCCAACACCCTCAATCTTTTTTAGAAATATTTCATACCGCACTGAAAAGTATGTTATTTTTCTTTAGGTATTCACTCAGTTACGCAAATTTATTCGAAAATTATTATTCTGATTAAAAGCTCCTCGCTAGCCAAAGCCATCAGCTAAGCGAAAAAAAACGTGACGTATATTTTCATTCTGATTGGTTCTTCACACTTCAAAGGAATTTGTGATGCCACTTCCTTTCAAAAGCCACGGAATAAATATCGATTATTCCGAATCCGGAATCTGGCTAGGGGAGAATCGCTCTTTCCATTCGCTCCGGAATAATCGCCATATTCCGGGTGAACTGAATTCCGATTCCGTTCCGCTCCGGAATAAGGGGAGAATACGGCCGAAAGTAGTACGGTGATAAGATACAGAGGGCTTGTTATTCCTAACAAGCCTTTTAGGAGTGACAAAAATTCACTCCTAAAATACTAAAAAAGAAAGAAAGAAAGAAAAACATCAAGAAATTATCCTACGCGCAAACGTATATTTTCGCAAGGCGTTCAAATGTAAAACTTTCATTGCGAAATACCTCATTTTCTCGTATTTAAGTAAGTATTTTATTATTATAATAAAAATACATATGCTTCTGTATTATTAATATAAAAATTTATCTGTATCAAAAATATCTTATTTATTATGAAAAATATAAAGCAACCAGTAAAAAAACACAATTTGGGACCTGAAGGATTCGAACCCAAAGCCCCTAGTCGCGAGTTCAAAGCGTTATCCATTCAGCCATCTAGCTCGCCTTTTCTTTTGCAACAAATTATCTTTATAATTAGCACCATAATTAATCAAACCGTTATTTGTTCGTGAACACGCTGAACGTTTATTGCATCCACGATAAAGACCCACTCCATGTTCCTGTCTCCTGAGCTCGCGCGCGCGGTCTTTGAACACACTCAGTGACTCAGCGTCTGGCATAAACATGCGCGCGCAGGTTCTTCGTTGGTGGAGACGATCGCAGCGCTCCTAGTTAGTGTGCTGTAAACTACAATTGTCCTATTTTCAAAGTCAAGAACTGCGCACGCGGCGTTCCATAGAGATGTCGTCGCTTTTCCTGGAACCGCTTTGGGAAAATCTTCATTCCAGCATGTATTCCTTTCACTGTATCCGCACACCGAAAAGTCATGCGTCATGTTCCCTTGTCGCGCGTCTTTTTAGCCAATGTCTGCCTCGTGTCTTGTTTGAACATGGCCGCCTCTACTGCTTCTCCAGCTGTGCCTGAATCATTCAAGTTCAACAAACATTTTGTAGGGATAATTAAAAGATATCCTGCGATTTATGATTATACCTGCGACGAATATTCGAATAGAAATGAAACAGAAAAAGCCTGGCACGAGGTTGCATTTAGGATCAACGCTCCATGTAAGTATGAAATTTCATTTACTTGTAGTTACCATTAGTACTTTTTAAATGTAAATGTATTTAGTTTGTGTTTACTAATTTTATTTATATTTTCCTTTGCTAAAAATAATTTCAAGTATTTCCTACTTGTGCATATTAATTTTATATACAAATTTAACATGAATAAAATTATTACGATCACTTTATTTTGTTAATACTTTCTATGGGGAGGGGGGGGGGGGTCAGGGAGTGAAAATCCACTACCGGCACTAATTATGTGTTTTTCTTCGCGCGCTTTTGATGAAATTTGCGATATTTTGACGAAATATGCCGTTTTCCGCAACCTTTTGACGAAATTTGCCGTTTTTTTCGCGATCTTTTGACGAAATTTGCTGTTTTTTTCGCGATCTTTTGACGAAATTGCCGTTTTTTTCGCGATCTTTTGACGAAATTTCCGTTTTTTTCGCGATCTTTTGACGAAATTTGCCGTTTTTTCGCGATCTTATGAGGAAATTTCTCTTTTTTTCGTGATATTTTGACGAAATTTGCCGTTTCTTCGCGATTTTTTGAGAAAAATGAGCTTTTTTTCACGATCCTTAACGAAATTTGCGTTTTTTCCTCGATTCTTTGACGAACTACGTGTTTTTTCCGCGATCCTGTGACAGAAATTTGCGTTTCTTCGGCTCCCCTCGGACGAAATTCACGTTTTTCCCGGGATCTTTTGACGAAATTTGCGTTTTTACAGCGATCCTTTGGCAGAAATTTGCGTTTTTCGCGATCTTTTGACGAAATTTTATAAATTTAATTCCGATCTTTTGCCATAAAATTTCTTTTTTTCGTGATCCTTTGACAGTAATCAGCGTTTTTGGCGATCCTTTGACAGAAATTTGTGTTTTTTCGCGATCGTTTTACAGAAATTTGCATTTTTTCCGCGATTGTCTGACTAAATTCGTGTTTTTTCCTCGATCCTTTGATGAAGTTCAAGATTCTTCCGCGATTTTGTGACAGAAATTTGCGTTTTTCTCGCGCCCCTGGAACGAAATTCAAGGTTTTTTCGGGATTTTTGGATAAAATTCAAGTTTGTACAGTGATCTTTTGGCAAAAAATTACGTTTTTTGAGATCTTTTGACGAAATTCCGCGTTCTTTCCGCAATCCTTTGACATAAATTTGCGTTTTTTCGCGATCGTTTGACTAAATTTGGGTTTTCCCCACAATCGTTTGACTAAATTCGAGTTTTTTCCGCAACCCCTTTGCTAAATTCGCATTCTTTCCGCGATCCTTTGACGAAATTCGTGTTTTCCGCGATCCTGTGACAGAAATTTGCATTTTTGCCGCAACCCTGGGACGAAAATTCATGTTTTTTTTCGTGCTCTTTTGACGAAATTCGGGTTTTTATAGCGACCCTTTGGCTATAAATTACCAATTTTTTAAGCGAACGACTGTCGAAATTGATATTTTTTGGCGACCATTTGTCGAACTCGCGATATTTTTTGTCAGAATTTTTGAACTTTTTTTTTTTAAGGAAATATTATTTTTTTTTCAAGTTGGCAAATTTATCTGCAAGGTTCAAAATAAATCTGCGACGCGCGTCACGCACTTTCTGCTACCGGGTTATAGTATTTCCTATATTGTTCTGCAAAAGAATTGAGGGGGGGGGGGGGGGATAACAAAATAACGACGATAAATATATAATTTCATTTTCGCTCAATAAAACTCTTTTAATATACATTGTTGTATGAAATATGAAATCTAGTTGTTAAAAATTAAATCAAGCATCTAACTTCTTTTTTAAGCTCTTCTGCTTAAATTTTCTTTTTTAACTCACCTGTATCTATTTACAAGAAGATCTTGTAATGATTCAATTTAAGTTAATCAAAACTTGAATCCCTTTTATTTACCTGTACATTATAATTTTAATACCCAAAATTATTTTTTATTACAATTTTTAAACATTTCTTGTATAGTTCTTTGCTTTAGAACTTTCATTTTCTCTTGTTGAAGTTTCTTTTGAATTCTGCAAACATTCTTTATTTGCTGTTGGTCTGTACAACTCAAAACAAATTTAAAATAATAATGAAATGAGTGTTGCCAACCTCACATGAAATATAAAATAAATTACCGCATATACTCGCGTATAAGTCGACCCCCTAACTTTTTGCTTAAATTTTGCACAAAATCAAACCAAAGATTTCACTTGCCAATGCAAAAAGGTAGTAAGTTAACAAAAGCGAATCATTGAAATTTTTTAAATGATAAATTATTATTATTTCTATATTTTATATATTATTTTTCTATTCATACACATAAAATGCCATATTTTTGCAGTATTCAAAGTTTTTGTTTTTGCAACTGACTCGCGTATAAGTCGACCCTCCAAATTTGCTTACCGAAAATTGTCAGAAATTCCTCGACGTATACGCGAGTATATATGGTAGCTACTTTCTATAGTGGCCGATAGTTTGTGCCATTACTAAAACCTTTGTGGGCTTGTTTATGCTTCACATCAATTTCTATTGTTTCACATTTTGTTGTGTGTAGGTTTCTGTGAAATAAAAGCATTTTATTTGCGTAATATCCAGTGTAATTACTATTTTCTCATAAATTAAAAATAATTTTATTTTCATTCGCTGATATTTGAATAAAAATTGTAAAGAATACTTCTTAACTGGGAATTTCATTGTTTACATTTTGAAATGCAAGCGGATTTCAGAAGATTGCAGATTTTAGAGACTCTACTGTATATAAAATGGGTTTAGATTTTGAACAGAGGAAAGGTGTAATAAGTATAATGATCCAAAACTGGTTGAAATTTACGTATATATACCAGCAGTAACATAATTGTGTGGATAGTCTAGATTAAATAAGGTCCAGGCATGAAAGAGTTCCTCCTAAAAAAAAGAATTTTAACCTTTTTTTGTTCTCAAGCAATTTTGGATAGTCTGAATGACGAAGCGACCAATTGACTAATTCCGCAATATTTTCTTTCTACTGATTCGCTAATTTTTGGACATTTTCTTACGAGCGATTGGTAAAGAACCCACTTTTTTCTGCGGACGATCTACCAATTTCGCATTTTGCTCCCAACAGATCAGTGAATTTTGTGATATTTCTTTCTTTCAACTGGAAAACTTTGTTGCTCTTTTGCAAAAAATTGGCCAAATCGTAGGTTTTTTTTTTTTTTTTTTGTTTTTTTTACCGACTGATCTGCAAATTCTCCATTTTTTCCCCCAATGATATACTGACTTGTGAATGGGGCCTAAATAGGTCCCAGATTTTGCCATAATTGACCGATCCCTATTATATCTATTTTATTGGCTTGAATGATTTTTATAATTTTTTTTTCAGTCATTTGTGGACAAAATGAAAATTTCTGCATTTAATCAAAGTTGAATAATTTATCATTTTGGCCCAAACTGCTACAGTGCTTGTGCTGCAAGTGTACTGCTGCCTACCTTTTATTTATTATTTATATTTTATCAGGGGGATCAATCAAAGCAAATGAGGCACGTGACATCGATTTTGGCAAGACGATATATAGTTTATGTCAATAACTTTTTTTTTTCGTATTTTTGGCTATGCCTACTTTAAAATATCCTTTTATTGACATCATTGATTCTGAAGTTCGAGGTTGCTGCTAAACTCTGTGTTTTAAATTGCAGAAACTTTGATTGACAACTTTTTTTTTTTTTTTTTTTTACCCCTTCAAATTTAAGCACTAAGCAGTGTGTAATAGTTTTTAAATTGTAAAATTTGATAATTAAAGTGATGATGAGGTAAATTTTAAATTAGTATTTGTTCAGGTTTTTTATTCTGTTTTTAGTTTTAAAATTTGAAAGTTAAAATGCCGGTGAGATTAAGTTTGAAATTGTTTCCATTTATTTGTCGTTGTTGTTGGAAAGTTAACTGCCGACAGGAAAGATGTGATGAAACCTTTGTTAGTGTTGGATTTCAACAAAGGTGGTTTAGTGTTGACTGTAGAAAGAAAGAAAAAAAAAAAAAAGGTGGTGAACCTCCGGGCTGGAATTAAAAAAAAAAAAAATTGTCAAAAAGGGTACTCTTGTATCTTCTGCAAAGAAAAAAAAATTGTTTCTATAGTGTCCACTGTTGCAATATTTTCCTGGAACCGATTGAATTTTGATACTACCTCCCCCCCCCCCCCCCGATCGATTGGCTAATTTCTCTATTTTTTTTTTCTTTTCTTCCCACAACCAATTGATGATTTTTTTTTTATTACTTCTGATTTGCAAATTTTGTGTTTTCTTGCGACCGGATGGCGAAACTCGCAAGGTTTCTTTTATATAGTAAATAGACAATTTCATGTTTTTTTTTTTCGCTGTGAACAGTTGGTTAATTTCTGGTTTTCTCCCAGCAACTTACTGGCGGAACTAGTTCTTTTTTTAATGCGATTGATGGACAATTTTAGAGTTTTTCCCATACTGTTTAACTGTTTTATTAATGTTAAACCTGTCTATAACACATTTAAATGTAATTAACATATTTTTTCTATTGTAACATTTTGAAACTATTTTTTAAAAAAATGTAGATAAAACTGCCTACTCTGAATTTTGTGTGTGTGTGTGTGCAAATAATTTTGTTAATTATATTCTGAATGCTCATTTATAAAATATCAAATATTTATTTCAGATGAACAGTGCAAACTACGGTGGAAGAACATTAGGAATTCTTTCATTAGACATTTGAGGGATACCCCGCCTTGTGGTTCTGGAAGTAGTGCAAGGAAAAACCATATTATCTGCATGAATACCTCCAGTTCTTGGTACCCTTTACTAAGTCAAGAAAGTAAGTTATCTTTTGTATCATTTACTTTTAAAACTGAAAAATGATTAAACTGTGCTTGCTTTTAGAGATCCCCTTTTTATTGTATTTTTTCCCTAATTTACTTAAAAGTATTTACTTGTAAGAGTGCAAATCATGTATCCCAAAGCAGAATGTGCTTAAAAGTGTGCAGAAAATTCAGGCCTTGCAGCACATGAATTTGAAAAAGTTCGTATTTTTCAGATCTCCAATCCTCACGATTACTTTTTATTTAGGGCGTGAAGTTATGCCACATTCAGGGAGAACAATTTTGTTTTTGAAAAAATCTAATTTTCTGAATCACTTGTGAAAAAAAATCACAAATTTCTTTACGCAGTCCAAAAAATTGCAAAATTTCTCGATTGGTCGTTGATAAAAATCTGGAATTTTGTCAATCGGTGGCATAATTTTACCCTATTATATCAATCGCGAATTTTTTGCTCTAAAGAGATAAAACAAATGTAATTCATTATATAAATTTATTATAAAAGAAATATTTATTCTTAAAAAATAACAGTAAATTAAGTAATGATTAAGTGTGATAACAGAATCACAGAAGTCATTAATCTGGGGAGGGAGGGATCTTGCAAATATTGCAAAATTTGTCTATTGGTTGTGAGAAAAAAATGCAAAATTCCTCAGTCAATTAGGAGGGAAAAAAGTCCTGAAATTTCTAAATTGATCGGGACGAAAGACCGAAAAAAGCTTAAATCATTCACATGAAAAAGATTGCAAAATTTGTCAATCGGTCAGAGTGAAAATCTTGAAATTATGTCGGGAAACAATTTACAAGATTTGTAGACGGTTCACAGAAAATACCACAAAATTGTCGATCGGTTTCAGCATTCGAAATCCTTGGTGGTCCGCTGGTCAGAGACCACTAAAAATGCAATCGGACCACTAATTTAAAAAATTTAGTGGTCTGCAGGACCAGTAACTTTTTTCTCACTCTTTGACAGGTAACTGAGAAAATCTTAACCAAACACAAACCACAAAATTTTATTTTATTAAAAGAAAAATAATTACATTAAAACTTAATCAGTTGAAATAAATAATCGGAAATAAAATACTTAATAATTTTATAGTTTTTGTTAATGTGCTGTTTAATTTTTAGCAAATTATAATTTTACATTTTATTATGCCGAAAATTTTGGGTAACTGAAAGGAAGTTTAGTTTATATTCTAGGAGGGGGGGGGGGGGTATCACTCAAAGGGTTAAAGGTACTTAATAGAATTTTATGTAGCAGGCCAGTGGCGAGTTTACTGGTCCTTGGGACCAGTGACTTTTTTTTTTTTTTTTTTTTTTACAATTCTACCACTGGGTTGCAGTAAAATATCATGAAATTCTACTGATAAATGAAGGTTTAGATTTATTTTTAGCTCGCAAAAGCTATCAAAGCCTGAAAGCTAATGTGCCTTCAGGTTCTGTATGTATGTACGTAGCATGATAACTCTAAGTAGAAATATCTGATTTGCTTCAAATTTTTGATATAGGTTCATACTGATAATGCAGAACATACATTTTTCTTTCATTAAAATAGAAATTTCATTGCTTTAATAATTACATATGCCTTTATATTTATCAGGGTTTGTACAGTTCTTGAAAGTCCTGAAAAGTGCTTGCATTGATTTTTCAAATAGAAATTTTGTGCTTAAAAGTACTTATTTTCATGCAAATTCTGCAAAAAATCCTTAAAGCTCCTGTCCCTGCAGGCGAACACACTTGTAAGCTAATGTTAAACCTATGGGGAGGTTATTTTCTAATATCTTGTTTGTATTTTGACATTTTTAAATTTTTTTTTATCATTGGATAGATGAGGTTCGTCTCTACATCTCTCCTTTTTTACTTTTTCGATTTTGCTAGCAGATATTTTTTAGAATACAGTAGAACCTCGATTAACCGGAATCCCTTTTAAAGCTTTTTTTGGTACTTTTCGATTAGCTGGGCGCCAGTGTTATATATACATACACACACACACACATATATATATATATATATATATATATATATATATACTCATATGTATTGTACATATATACCAGTGTTGGGTACGCTTACAAAATAAACGAACTAATTCAAACTCAAACTCAGTTTCTCAAAAATGAGTCAAGTTCACGTTCAAATTCAAAATTTTTGGAACGAACTCGTTCAACTCAAACTCATCTATGAAAGTGAGCGAAGTTCACTAAAAACTCGTTTCTTTTTTTTTAGAATTTTTTTGTTTAACTTTACAAAATTTTGTGAACACATCTTTTGGTTATTAGATGTAAGGCTCTTCCTAGGTCCGGCCCAATTTTCCTTTCTAATACTCGCTCCGAGCGTGGTTTGTGGATTACTTATTTCTAGAGGTTCAGAACGAGATGAGCCGGCACCGGGACTGGATTTATATTCCGACCCAAGCCGGGGCTTGACTGCATTCTTCTCTGAGGTCTGAACTAGCAGAAATTTTTAGTCCCCGTTCCAACTCAGTTCATTTGAAAATCACTGGACCAGCACTACTCTGGCCTATCTAGTAAAAATATCAGTAAAATTTGGACCGGCCCAATTTTTTTTTTTAAATTTAAATGCGCGCGTTTTTAAATCGCTATTATTCCACAATTAAAATTCATATATATTTATTTATTTTTATTATTCTTTAAGATGGGTAGATGGTAGATGCATTTCTTGGCAATTAAATTACAGTAAAACCCGAAAAAAAGAACCTGCCTATGACGCAATCTCGTGTTTAACACCCCCCCCCCCAAAAAAAAAAAAAAAAAAAAAAATTGATCTATGTAAAATGAGTATAACAGTACTTGTGAAAAGAATGTAATGCATTTTAAACCGATGATGAACTTGCTCATAGGGAAACCAGCGCACAACGGATTTTTCTTCTTTCCTATGCAATTCCAAACATTTTATTGCATAGAATTTTTAAATTTTTCAAATATCCAAACCATAGAATGTGGATTAAGGATATTAATGGTAACAGTGATATTTATATATAATCAGATGCATTTAAAAAATAAATACCACAACTCAGAACACTTTTTTTAAATCCTACACTTCATTAATGAGACATTTCATTAAGTGTGTTCGAAAATGCATGAAACGAGCTGGTGTTGTTCAGAAACTATGTAATTGAGCTGTTTTTTCCATTTTTTTTTTTTTTTTTTTTTTGCAAATCCAATAGATCTTTCAGAAAATAGCGTCAAAGTGGGCATTTTGAACCGAATTTCCGCGCGAAGGAAGAAAGAGCACTCAAAAGCAGGCGAAAAATGTGTTTGTCACGTGATCAAAATTGCTTATATCTCAATAGATAATTGATTGATCAAAAAATGGGAAAAAAAAAAAAACAGTTCAATTCCAATCGCTTCCATGGCCAGGCTTTCCAATTTTATACCTTTCCGTTAAAAAATGAATTTGTAAATGTGTCAAAACATTTTGCGCTTGTTGAGCGGAGCAGTTAAGAACAGCCTTAATGAAATCGTACATTTCATAAATGATATTTATTATTATGTTAATCTTTAAAAAATAAGTTTTGCAAACAAAACACTTTTATTAAATAGAAGAACTTTATCAGATGAAACTAAAGAAATTAATGTTTGTTTTGTTCAAATTTTATATTTGAGTAAGTGGATTTCATCTTTCGTTTCAAATTGCTATTTTTCATAACAATTTTTCATGTATAGAGAATGCCTATGAAGTAAAATCTTTCATTAATCAATTGTCATCGCGTTATACATTTAAAAATACATGTATAAACTATATTTACATATAGTTTCTTATTCTAATAAATACATACAACACATTGATGCTAGAAAGGTCAAATAATTAAAAATAATTAAATAAATAAATCATTGTATATTTAAGGATTTGTGATTCTTCCCCAACTTTAAAGCTGATAGCATTTTTCTACCGAAAAAAAAAAAATCTCTTTAATTTAAAGGAAATCTGCATGAAAAAGGTTACTGCTTCGATTCGAAAGAAGAGGGAAGGTGCTTTCCAACAATTGACAAATTGATTGAAAGCGTACCCACTGTTTTCGTTTCCTAGAATCGTCCGTCCTCTGTCCTTTTCAACAACTTTCATCAATAGTTGTTGTTTTATGATGACCAATTATCTACACGAGGGGTATGGGCCCGAAGGGGAGGGAGTGCCCTCCGTAGGGGGTCTTTCTAAGGGAACCTAATGCGCATTTACGCAAGGAAATCGAAGTTTTATTCATACCATAGTAGTTTACAGATATACGATTAGATTACTGAACTAGTAGCGACACTAGACTAGAGACACTAGCGACACTAGAGCAAGACTAGGAACGTTTTATCTCAAATGATACTTCAAACAAGCCGTAGGCTTTTTCGTTTTCTTTTCCCATCCTTTTAAAATGGATATAATAAGAAATTCGCCAATTACTTAGTCTGTGCAACAAAGCACAAAAAAAAAAAGTGTCTGGCGCCTCCTCTTGTAATGGTATTGCTTATATAATCTAACTGAACATAACTTTTTGTCCTAGTGTGGAGTTTTTCCTTTATATGCTTTCTCTATTCTTTTCTGATACTAGTCTGGGACCTTGGACAAAGATACTATCTGTTCCACAAATTCTCCTATTTCTAACAGAAAAATAATACTATTTTATTTTCCGATTGAGGTGTTTTTGCGGTCTGGGGAAAATTTCTATTCAATTATAAGTGTTTGCAGTTATTGGGTTTTTATATTTTCGACCCAGGGCATTATATTTTTTCGTTGCGAGTCTGGTTCGGGGTCAATTTCGGGTCGAGTTGACTATGATTTTTCGGGTTCGGATTGGATTTTAACTCCTGTGATTCGGGTTCGGGTTGACCAGATTTTTCAAAAGAATATCCAAAATATTTTTTTATATTAAAAATATATATACAATAAGATCTTCATAATGGATACTCCCGAAAGCACATATCTAGTTAGCGAACACTTTTGCAATTCCTAATATCATATTTTATGGCAGAAACGCCGCACCCATCTTAAACGCCGCACTCCTCAAATTGGCCTGAATAAGCTTAAAAATATTATAATCGCCGCACCCGTTGTAAACGCCGCATCCGTCGGAACGCTACTTTTGTCGACAGCGTCACATTGACCTAACTTTAATCAAAGTTTTCTGAGCAGCATAGGATGCCTCGTTTTTAATATCTTAAGATGTCTGAAGTTTTATTTAAAATATTTAAATACGATTTTAAGTATTTTTATGAATTTTTAAATTAAGGAAAATCAGTTGGTATTTAGAAAAAATCGTAAACGCCGCATTCGGAAAAAAAATTAACTTTTGAACTCGTAAACGCTGCAGCGATTCTTCCATAAAATATGGTACTTATATATTTATATGCTTATATCGCTAATTTGGGCATCTCCCAATCTACACACATATAACATGTGTATGTGTGTATAAACTATCACAAGTATCAGGGCCGAAACTAAGAGGGGGGCAGAGGGGGCATGTGCCCCGGGCGCCAGAACGAAGGGGTGCCAAATGAAGGATTATACCCTTGGAATGGATCATTTTCTTCTGATGGACTGGTGGCTTCCATTATTATGAAACAGCCATTATAAAAGAAGTGTTAGGTGAAGATGAAAGAGCAGACGTAAAAAGTTAGAACTCTGATTTTCTAGTCAGAATAAGAAAAAAAAAATGGCCATAATTTTTTTTCTCTTTCATCTTTACCTAATATACTTCATTTATAATGGCTGTTTCATAATAATTGAAGCCACCAGTCCATCAGAAGAAAATAACTTGGTTAAGCGGGACTCTACTGTATATTTCATTTTAAAAATAATCTTTAGAATCTATTTGTTGGTGCTCAGAGGTTTGGGGGGGGGGGGGGGGGTCATGATCCCCCGTGACCTCTTCCTTGGATCCACTATTGTGGATTACGTAGTTCAGTATTACATATTTTATTATGACATATTTTAAATGTTAAAATAAGTCGGCTATTAGAAAATTAGTAAAATTCTCTTATTATACATACTTTACGATAGAGCGGAGGGAGGGGGTGGCAAAATCCATGTTTGCCGGAGTGCAAAAAAGGCTAGTTTCGGCCCTGACAAGTATCATACATGCTTTTTTGTTGTGTATCAAAAATTAAATGTTGGCAACATTTTTCATATTCCGAGAGAAGAAAAATTGTTCTTAACTGTACCGTAAAGAAGGAATAATCTATGGTCACATTTTTTATAAATTTTATTTCTTATGCAGTAATTTAATATGTGTTTTATAATATATTCATACACTAAAACATATTTATTTTCTTCTGAAACACAGTTTTGCTCAAAGTTTTGGGAAAATGCAAACAACCTGACTTCCAAAAGATCTAACTATGGCTAGCAAGGGTTATTCTAGGCTACCCAACCGCAAAAAGAATATTAGAATCATTAAAACATGGAAACAGAAATTTATATACAACCTGACCCGATGCAAGGCTCTATTCAATAATCCCGATGTCCCTACTATTCAGAGGTTTTACTATATTTAAATATTAAACACTTGCCTTTTTTTTTCTAAAAAGCATAAAACTGGTAGTAGAGATATAAATGTAGGTTACTTTTCACAATTGCATTGAAACATAATTTCCTTTCCTTTCATTTCGGATTTGGCACGGGCTGGGCACAGGCTTGGTCCTATTTTCCTTCACGGCAGTCGGGCCGGGCCCAGACCATACTTTTTTCTGAAGGCTCGGGCCGGGCCTAGTCACTTCTCTTTCCGGGCCAGGCTCTGAGTTTTTTCCTGAAGGACCAGGCAGGGCCTAACTTATTTTTTCCTTACCAAACCGGGACTTGTATCATTCTTTCTAGTCTTCACGGGCCTACATTTTCAGTCCCGGTTTTGACCTAACCCGTATGAAAATCATTGTCTCGGCGTGGCCTGGTCCATTCAAAAATCAGTAAAATTTAGCATGGCCCAAAAATTTTTGCAAAAAATGCATATATTTTTAAATCGCCATTATTCTACAATTAAACATTTAATTTTATTCTTTATAAAGAATAGTACATTTCTAGGGTTATTAAAATGTAGCTAAATTAAAAAATAGTAAAACGTGTGAAAAAGAACCTGCCTATGACGGAATCCTCTTTTAACCTGAAAAATATGTTGATCCATGCAAAATGGATGTGCTAATACATGAGAAAAGAATATATAATACATTTACACCTGTTAAGATGGGAACTTGTCTATAATGTATTTTTTTTCTTTCCTATGCAATTCGGTCTTAGAAGATTTTACTGTATAGCATTCTTTAGATTTCTAAGTCTCCAATACATGGAATATGGATTAACTATATTAATAATAACTGAAACATTTATGTACAACAAATAGCGATTCATAAAAAATAAATAAATATTGCAATAACTTTTATAAAAATGAAACTGGAAACATGACAATAAGAATCAAAAATAAGTATTTTTGTCAGAACTCTTCGTACGAGACAAATGTTTAACCAAATCGATGGATGTTTTGTAGCAATTCATTTGGGCCGGACTGGGCTCGGGCCGAGAGATTTTGACTTTTTTCCGGGCCGAACTTTTAGCTATTATACAGGGCCAGGTCGGGCCAATAATTTTTTCTCTACGGGCCGGGCCAATATTTTTTGTACGGGTTCGGGCCGAAATTTAATGTTTATACCGGCCGCGCCGAATTTTTCTTCTATGGATCGGGACGGGCCCGAGCCTAGAAATTTAGGCCCCTTGCAGACCTCTACCATAGGCTGCATGTACAGGGACCTCCGTTCAAAATACTGTTTCTACTACATTTCTTTCTATATATCTTATTGTAAGCTCTATTAATTTTTTAATGGAACTCTATTAGTATGTAAATATCTGAATTATTATCAATATCATTAATCCATTTACACGGCTTGGATACTTAAGAATCTGAAAATTCTATCTCGAAAAACCTTCTAAGACGGAAACACATAAGAGAGAAAAAAAATCGTTATAGTTAAGTTCCTTTTTTATCAGGTCTGTCATCACTTGCAAGTGTATTATTTATTTTCAAACAGATTATTATATACATTTGGAAGATCCAGCAGTATTGCCAGATGGGCTACTTTTTTAAAATTCGGATTCTTGATTGGCACCAATTTTTTGATATGCTAAAATGCACCTTACTTAGTGACATATTAATTAAAGCGAATACAAAGGTAATTTTACCGTTTCAAAAAAGTGGAGGCAATCAAGAAAACTGAATTTAAAAAAAGTAGCCCACTGGCAACACTGAGATCCAGATCCACCGATCAAGGAAATTTTCCGTTGAAAGCAGGAATTCGTAATACACAGATTCTTAAAACAGGGTTTTCAGTATTGTATGCCCCCCCCCCCCCCCCTGGGACGGGGCAATAGTTTTCATACAAGCAGGAGTGACCGGGCCAGATAATTTCTGTCGGTACAGACTTTTAGGAATAATAGAGCACAAACCCAAAAATAAGTCCTGTTCGGCCCGGCCCGAGCCTCCAGAGAGAGCAAAACTCGAGCACGACCCCAAAAAACTGATGATCACACTCGACCCGCCCCAAGTCCGTTTAGGCTTCTAAATAACATTTGAATGGGGAAAACGTGATCTTAACGGCTGGAACAGTTTTAAATAAGTTATGAAAAAATTGAATTTGAGTTGTAAATTTCGTTCAAACTCGCGGATTTTTTGAGCTTTCCTTCAGTCCACGTTCGTTTATCAAAAACTGAGTTAAGTTCAGTTCAAAGTTCACAGAAATTGAACTAAGTTCGTGAGTTTCCGTTCAATGAACGCATTCATACCCAACACTGATATATACATATTTATGTATATATACACTGGCGGAAAAAAAAATCCCAACACCAAGAAAGACTTGTGTTAGATAAACGAAATTTGGTAGGCGTGTTTATACATATGAAAGATGACATTGATTGAAATTTCGCGCTTCGCGCATAAGTGTGGCGCTAGTAGTGCCACTCAGAACTTGCAGATCAGGTTTACTTTAAATGCGTGCTGTAAAGTTCGTAGGCATTATTTAGCTTCGAAATGTGGCGTATTAAGTTGATGTTAGCCAAGAATGTCTTTAACGAGACGAAGAAGCCACTGTCAACAGCTCACCGAGATGGAACGAGGTCGCATATTCGGGCTACGAGAAGCTGGATTTTCTTTCCGCGATATTGCAGAAAGACTTGGCTGGAATTTATCCACTGTGCATGATTGTTGGAAGCAGTGGTCAAGGGATGGTACTACCTCAAGAAGACCAGGTTCCAGGCGGCCACGGGGCACTCCTGAGAGGGAAGATTGCCGCATTCGGTGTACGACTGTGGCGCATCGTACTGCGTCTGCGGCAGAAATTCGAGCTGCAGTTGGTACCGCAGTGACACAAAGAACTGTTAGAAAACACAACAGGTCTCCACTCCGTCCTCCAATGAGCTCTGGCCTGACACCAAGGGTGTCGCAAATGGCAATGGCTTGGAGTCAGTAGAATGTACGCTACAGGGCACCTGGCTCGGAGCTGTCCTTGAAGCAACCGATTTCTAACAGTTCGTTGTGTCACTGTGGTACCAACTGCAGCTCGAATTTCTGCTGCAGACGCAGTACGATGCGCCACAGTCGTACGCCGAATACGGCGATCTTCCCTCTCAGGAGTGCCACGTGGCCGCCTGGAACCTGGTCTTCTTGAGGTAGTACCATCCCTTGACCACTGCTTCCAACAATCATGCACAGTGGATAAATTCCAGCCAAGTCTTTCTGCAATATCGCGGAAAGAAAATCCAGCTTCTCGTAGCACGAATATGCGACCTCGTTCCAACTTGGTGAGCTGTTGACAGTGTCTTCTTCGTCTCGTTAAAGACATTCTTGGCTAACATCAACTAGATACGCCACATTTCGAAACTAAATAACGCCTACGAACTTTACAGCACGCATTTAAAGTAAACCTGATCTACAAGTTCTTGATGTCATTAAATTAACGACAAGGATTTAAGTTAGCAAAGTTTAAAGTAATACACAATGAAAGCAAAAGCTAAATGTCCCATTTGGGTTTTAAATAGTTATGAAAAAGATAAGAGATGTATGGTGGCGAAATGAAAACAAATTAAGTTTAAAAACAAAACTAAACGTTTATTAAATAAAATATAAAACAGTATGATTAAATATATTTCCAACAGTAATAAATCTTTAAATTCCTTTAAGCACATTATATTATCAAATTATACATATCTAGAAAAGCATATTTAACAATAAAAGGAAAACTGACCTCATGACACATAACGAAATAAACGATATAATCGCTTGAGTGACTGTCCCTCCCCAAACATTCCATGTTTAGATATATCCGTGAACTGCCGACAAACTAAATTATCACGATTCATATATATATATCAATGCTGAAGAATACCAGGAAAACATTTCTTTAAAGAAGAAATTGCCTTACTGAAGAACATCACAAAGCACTTAAAGTTGATGCATTAAACCATCCATAAATGAATTCACTCTGAGCTTCACTTTAACGATCGCCATTCGTGACTCACAGCTTGGCATTTACTTGTTGACGAGAAAAACAGAGTCCATACATTAAAACCGGAGTCGAAGTTGAAAACTATCGAACTCCCATTAGTAACCTCATAAATGGCTGACACAAGTTAAAGCAAGAGCAAGTAAAGTAATAATTCATTAAAAACCAACAGAACTTCCAAATGGACATCCTCAGCCATCAAAACTCCGGAGAGATAAAAACACTGTTAGTGGGTAAAGAAAAAGGAGGCGAAGAGCAAAGAAAATGAATCTATATTTATATCAGCCGGGCGTTCAAATAGAACCTCATTACGCAATTCAAGGAGCAGGAACAGACGAAACCGTGATGAAAGATCGCACCGCCGATGTGCCATAGACTCAAACGGACGACGCCATCTGGCGGCGAACGTGGAACTATTATCGAGGCGGTCATTCGAATGAAATGCGTGCTCCTGAATGCATGGAAGTGGATAGCTGAAAAGTGAAAGTACGGCCGGCAAAGAAAGTAAATAAAATAAAGGACTTTACAAACAGGATAACAGGTAAGTAAAGAAATGATTGACTTTATATTATTAATAAAAGATATTTAAAGTGTGTTAAAAGATATTCAAATAAAGAAATATATGAAATGTAGAGGAGATATCTCTGGACAGTGTCAAGATAGGAATAAGGTGTTTTACACTTGTCAAATGCCCCCCCCCCCCCTCTTGACACTGGAACAGAATGAAAAGGCCAATGCCCAAAGAACTACTACAAACATGACTTTACATACTTTACAGGCATGCTAGTGTCCACATGAGCTAAAACAGACCCAGCAGCTCCAACCACTTAAAACCAGAAAAACTTAATCTCACTCTATAAAAGCATGAAACTGAAAACTGCGAAAGGATGAACAGCCACTCAATGATTTAACATAAAATAAATTTATAATAAACTTAACAAAATAAATACAACACATAATATGCACATATATTAGTAAGAAGTAGGACACATTTCTCAGACCCCCCTGTGATTCATCACAATAGTATTCAATCAGCATTTACATGATTGATTTAAAAAATTACACTATATTGAAGTGAAGGCATTCAGTATTAAACAATTTCTTAAAAACTTTTAAAATTCAAATTGCAAGTGAAACAACCATCTAACATACGTTCACCCCACAATTTGCCCCCTAAAAAGAATTCAAAAGTGTGAAGATATATTTAGTAATCCAGCAAAAACTTAAACATGAAGCAGCCCTACCCGAAATAAAATATCTCTGACTTGTCAAAGGATTATACAGCTTTAAATTCAATGCTAGTCTTCCCACATGACGTCAACGTAAAACAACTTTGTCTTAAGCAGGCAAGCCCCTGTGGCCATCAAAGGTTACCATTCGACGAAAGTTACAGAATGATAAATGCTCCGAGATAATGCTACAATTAATTCCAAGGTTTAAAACATTCTATTATCCAAAAACAGATTTTTCCTCCACGGACTTCCTCCGATCACTATGCAATATACCTGAGAATCCTGCCAAATAATAATCAAACACATAAAAGAAGAATAATATATTGTTGAAGTAAGACACCTCACAAAGGGCCTACCAACATGCTGAAAAATTAGATCAGCATTCCCTCTTAGCACTAGTGCCGAAGCACGCACACATTCAAAAAAAAAAAAAAATAAATAAATAAACAATTTCTCCATCCGGTGGTACCGGAGACCAGATAAAGAAATTTGCCTTTGGCCAAAGGTCTTCATTCACGCCGATTCATACAACATTAACACGCAGGTATATCCAACCGAACAGGAAAATCCCAGAAGATAAACTAAATCTCAATAAAAATCAATAATTCTGCTTAAATTCAAACATCAAGGAGCATTCCGTATTTTAAACCATGAAAAACAGTTTTATAGCATGACATCAATCAGTGGGAGAAAAATAAATGTATTCGTAGGTGTATAGTAAACTCTCAAGTGCAAGAAATGATCAGGTTTCCATTATAAATATGAACCACTATCTTAAAAACTTGCCACCTTGATCTCATAGAATACTTCAAAAATTCAGCAACTTTACTCAATTTACACATGTTGCATTCCCAACCTTCTCTACTTAAAAAGATGCAGCTTAAAATTCGGGCAATGGCTACCGCCAAAAAATTTTGTAAACCACCGGGAAAAGGATTTAAAAACAGTTAACAGATATTCCAACAAAAGAACTTTCCTTCTCAAACAAGATAACCATCTTTGAATAGACCAGATGTTTAAGTTTCTTCTATGACCTGACCCTTAAAGACAGGAAACTCATTAAACCTTAACCTCTCAACTTTCCAACAGACCATAAAACATAGCCAATCTAAAAAAAACTTGAATCAATGAAATTTTAACATTTGATTCAATTCTAAAATATACTATATGATTGACATGCTGATCTAAAATATTAAAAGGCCATGAGAGGTACTAGTCACAACTGCTACTTATCCATAATTCCCCCAGGGTTTAAATGCAATTCCACAAATACTGACACTCTATTAAAAATTGAAATCTGGAATCTCTAACAAAGTTACAATCGATCCAAATTGATTAAAAGTTAATCTTACAGCACATAAACTTGTTCCATATTGCAAAGAGCATGCAGGCCAAAAGGGGAAAAATTTAACCAAATGATTTTAAATATATTAAAAAAAAACCATCTTTAAAACTTCAACATATGTAATATAACATAAGAAAATGTAAAAACTTAAACAATTAAAAATATTGCACATTATATCTATTGCATTTAATAGCTACAACCAAAAAGTCCCCCCCCCCCCTCAAAAAGTTTCCATCAGGAATCAATCGAAAATCACAGTGCCTTAAAAATAACATTGACACAAGATAATCAATCTAAACCAAGAAAACATACTTAAATGAGTAGAGGAACCCATTTGGCCAGCAGAAATTACTTAATTTTAATAAATAAAAAGAAAAGAAAACAAAGTAAAAATAAACATTGTCGTAATAAAGTTTCTCAAAACATATCCCACCTAATTTAGGGATCAAATATTTAAGTGTAGGCTCAAATTCTATGTCATTACACTTAACTTAAATTCAAAAGATCTTAAGGAAAAGAAACTTATTAAAATTGCAGACAATGAGGAAAATAAAAATTAAATTTGCAATCTTTTCATATAAAAAAAACTGCTTAAAGAGATATAAAAAAAACTGAATGATTAACCCCAATTAATGGCCACAAATCCTTAATTTTAAAACATGAACCCACAAGAACCTCCTTAGAGTTCTACTTTTAAAAGGTTCCAATTCAAGGTACAGCTGCAAGAAAACTTTTCAAAATATATATTTATAAGAGATTATCAATCAAGGCAAACAGTTCAAAATGAATAAATTAAAACAAATTCACTTTTATTCACATAATATACAATAAACAAAAACAATGAATAAATCACTGAATTGAAAACATCCTAATCAACTGACTTCAAATATAGTCCAGCAATTGCATATGACTATTTAAAATGAAAGGTCAAAGTTGAAAATTCATAATAACTCAGTGACTAAAAAAAAATTTATATTTAATGTTCAAAAAAGTTATGAAAATCATATTTATTGAATTCCGTTAAAGTTAAAGCCTAAAAAAGCACAAGTAAAAAAAAACTTAACTTTGACTGAAAATAGGAAATTATACTTGTAAAAGCTATCCAAATAAATTTTTGGGTAATCGAGCTAGACCCCATTTAAGAAAATTCTTAAACAGTCGAACTTCCAAAAACATACTGATAGTTAAAGACCATTCTATTAATAAAATCAAAAGAAATCTTAAACAACTGTTAATAAAGCTATTCAATTTTAAGAATTTACATTTAAACTATTGAAAATATTGTATAAGAGGGTCAAAGGATTAACTGTAAATGAAACAAACTTTAAAATTTAAAAGTTAACCAGAGTCAGGTAGATAGGCCATCATAATCTGTTTAACAGAAATTATGACATTTCAAAAGAATTGCCCCCATTAAAAATTTCTAACCTGACAAGATTTTTAACAAAAACTTTAAACATAAAACATGATTAAAAAAAAATATTACCCCGATCAACAACTATCAATTTCTGATAAAATATCTATAAAGAGCAATAACAGACATTTAACTATCTTTAAAATCCGAAGAAAACTTCCCTCTTTAAATCTCTATATTTAAAAATTTAATTAAAAACTATACTGATCAACAGCATAAAGATTCCGAAATTTCAAAATACTTTCATTATACTCTCCACACACATTAAAAATTTATAAGAAGCAATTGTAGAAAGGTAAAACATGATGGCATACACTTTTAAATGCACAAAACGTCTTTAAAAGACTAAAAAAACCCATCCAATGAACCATCTTGGGATCTAAAGAAAAGCATGTGTTGTCCCTCCGGATCTCGAATTTGTGTGGCTAAAATAGACTCAGGAACACTAAATGTTCAACTTATATCGATAAATGTCTCAAAAAAAAGTTCTGTATATTGGTAAAAGTCAAAAACGTAAGTTTCCAAAAAAAAGTTGATATGGCTTCCAATCAGGCTCATTCATATAGTAAGTTAACATCCATCATCATTACCGCCCAGCACGCGACCATTGCAATACTGGAGGATACACCGTTAGGCACTTCTTGAAGAAAATCACAAACATTCCTCAAATACTGTAGATGACGAAATTATTAAAAAAAAACTTGACAAATATGAAAATTTCACTGAACACTTCAGATTATAGAAGCACTTGACTGGAGCACTAAAAATGATTCACTTCACAATGATCAAACTTCATCTTAACTTGAAAACACATGGATAAAGGCAGATTCTTTAGCTTGAAAATATGCAAATCAATGCAGATTCAGTCACAATATGTCGAACATCTCTCCAAGAAAAAGGTAAGGATTCAGTCAACTTCTAATATAGATGACATTTGTTTCAAAATGTAAACTTGAACACTGTCCTCTTCCATAGGCAATTATTGTAGATATGCCATGAGGTCAAAAAAAAAATTCTCAAACTTATTTACTTTATCAAAAACTTTTAATTTACTTTTAAAAAAAAATTTCAAATATACCATATAAACTTTCTATTACTTTAAAAATTTTTTTTTCCAAAATTATCAAAAATATTCAATTTACAAACTTAAAAATATTATAAACTAACCGCCCCCCCCCCATCGCAAAGCATCGCTAAATAGCTAATGGGGTTAGCGTTCACCACCATAATGCCGTACCCCTAAGGGTTAAATACGGTAATTATAAAAATAAAACAGAATATATATATTAAAAAAAAAAAACACTTAAATTACGATTTATTTAACTATTATAACAAAAAAAATTTTAAAATGAAGTTTCTATTAAATTTTAAACTATTAACACAGTTAGGAACGGGCCCATAACCGTGATGTCATTAAATTAACGACAAGGATTTAAGTTAGCAAAGTTTAAAGTAATACACAATGAAAGCAAAAGCTAAATGTCCCATTTGGGTTTTAAATAGTTATGAAAAAGATAAGAGATGTATGGTGGCGAAATGAGAACAAATTAAGTTTAAAAACAAAACTAAACGTTTATTAAATAAAATATAAAACAATATGATTAAATATATTTCCAACAGTAATAAATCTTTAAATTCCTTTAAGCACATTATATTATCAAATTATACATATCTAGAAAAGCATATTTAACAATAAAAGGAAAACTGACCTCATGACACATAACGAAATAAACGATATAATCGCTTGAGTGACTGTCCCTCCCCAAACATTCCATGTTTAGATATATCCGTGAACTGCCGACAAATTAAATTATCACCATTCATATATATATATCAATGCTGAAGAATACCAGGAAAACATTTCTTTAAAGAAGAAATTGCCTTACTGAAGAACATCACAAAGCACTTAAAGTTAATGCATTAAACCATCCATAAATGAATTCACTCTGAGCTTCACTTTAACGATCGCCATTCGTGACTCACAGCTTGGCATTTACTTGTTGACGAGAAAAACAGAGTCCATACATTAAAACCGGAGTCGAAGTTGAAAACTATCGAACTCCCATTAGTAACCTCATAAATGGCTGACACAAGTTAAAGCAAGAGCAAGTAAAGTAATAATTCATTAAAAACCAACAGAACTTCCAAATGGACATCCTCAGCCATCAAAACTCCGGAGAGATAAAAACACTGTTAGTGAGTAAAGAAAAAGGAGGCGAAGAGCAAAGAAAATGAATCTATATTTATATGAGTTTTACAGAATAGAGACTTACGCCACCCGGAAGTTAGTTACCGTCACGTGACATCCTCAGTAACTAACTTGGCGATATTTTCGTCTTGGCAAGGTTATTATCGCTCAGGGTCAGGGCTCAGCCAGCTCTTCACTTCTTAATCCGTCCATGACCGATTGCTCATTGCTCCTGTGTTAGTTATTAGCTTTTTGATTTTTTTCAATTTATCAATTATATTTAGCAATACTTTTTTTTCTCTAGTTTCAAGTAAGATTGATCAACGTAATTTTTTCCTGTATTTATAATATATATTTTATTATTTCTTTATCAAGGCTGCACGTGCTAATTGTCTTAATTTTTCTAACCCTATCTCTAATTATTTATTGTTTTTTATCTTTATTATTATTATTAATTATCTAGTAGATTTTGAATAAAATTTCTACCTTCTTTTGTTACTATTAGATTTTTATGTGTTTCTGATATTTTAATGTGTGTTACAAAATAAAAAAAAAACTAGCCAACACGTTTGCTCATTTTTTCATAATAAAGTTATGTTCTTATATCTAGTTTTTTTTCTTTCATTGAAAATTTTATATTTTCTTTATTGTGTCTGCATGTGCCAATTAGCTTAATATGCCATGTAATTTATTGTTTAGCTTATTTTGTTTTTTAAACCTCGAGCCTCTATATGCTGTTTTGTTTATTTTTATCAAATCTTTCTCCTGCTTTTATGCATGCTGTTAAATATTTTGCACTATTGTTGACACTCTTAACCAAACCAATCGGGTAGCAAAAAATAATGTTTCGAAGTTCCACTGTTTTTTATTGAAAATCTTAATGAACATGCTAAGTGCTGACTTCATTTAATAAATTTATATATTCTTTATTTCCTTCCAAAATTTGTAACTTTTTGTTTTGGTAGTAGTAGAAAACTTTGATTTTATATACTAATAGCCATTCATAAAATTTCATTTATTTTTAAGGTTTTAAGAGGGGTGTCCATTACTGAGATGCTTAAATAATCATTTTCTAGTAATGGACACCCCATGTAGACATTGCTAAAAATGTAATAACACCAAAACTTTTATAAATAGCTTATTTTAATGTGGTTAATAAAATTTAAATATTTTATTAATTTATTATATTATTATTTGGTACTTTTTTGGTTAGCCGGGCGCCAGTGTTATATATACATAAATATGTATACATACATGTATGTATATATGATTTATGTGCATATATATGTATGTGTATATATACAACATATGCATGTATATATATATGTATATATAACACTGGCGTCCAGCTAACCGAAAAGTACCTATCATTTTTAAATGGATATAAACTCTGCCTTGTATATTTTATAATCTGGCAATCGAACTAGTCAGGAATCTGGAAATATTGTGTAAGGACACAGTCAAAGAGGAGCTCATAAATGGGGTTGGCTATATGATACTGTATTAGAAGCATTTTTGTGTAAAATTTTACACATTCGATGGTTATTAATTCTGCTGTTACACTTTTAATTTATCAATCTAAAGTTCTCAGTATCAATTTAAAAGAGCATAAATTTGAATTTTATGACCTATTAAATTCGAATTTCGGTAATTTTTCTTTTAATAATGTTATTTGGAGTTGTTTTTAGATAAAGTCAGTTTCTTAATGAGTTTGTGTTTTTCATATCAAAATATCTTTATAGTCATTACCAGTACATCATTAAACAGAATTCATCTATCATCTACTTTTAAAAACCTTTAAGATCTTAATTTATTTGTTACATAAAAATGAGATCATATTATTTAAAAAAAGGTTAAACATATTCTACATTTTTCAATAGTATAACATTAATATTTTTCAATACTATTGAAAAATATTAAGGCATACAAAATGTGGTTTACGTAGGACTGAGATCAGATAAGTGAAAGTATGCAAACTTTATTAAAAATTTATTTTTGGATGTCTCTAGCTTTTTAATTTTACAAAATTTATTAAGTTTATTTTAGCACTAACGATGTGAGATTGACAAAATGATTAATAAAAGTTTAGCAATTTAGTGTGGCTGTGTATTAACAATTAATTCTATGAACAATTTATATTGATGTGTTGTGAAATAGCAGCAGTAAACAGAATAATAGTGCTTTTAAGCCAACTGTATAAGTAAGATTGACTTTTGGACAGGGGCGCGCCTGTGTGCAAAATTTCAGCTTGCGCCCTATATCGCTCCATGAAAAACTGCCGTTTCATAAAAATCTATAAGTGATCACAAATGAAATCCTAACAAAATCTATTATAAGTTTAACAAATAAATAAATAATATATAAATAGCTTTATGTATATATATATAGACAGAAATTATAAAATGAATATGTAAAAGAAAAAATACATAAAAGAAGAGTACAAAACTTGAAAATAAAATAATTTACGTTATCCATTTTAAAAAAATGACAATCATATTTCAGATTTCAGAAAATGGCTTTAAGCTGATTTACAGCTAAATTACTTCAAATATTCCATCGATAAACAGAAAAGAAAAGAAATATATATTTATCATGCCGTGGTAAAAATAAAAATCAGTAGCCTCATGATTAGTACTCACAACGTCACTGGCTATCCAGTTTAGACTACCATTTGGATATGGCACGTAAAATGCACGAAAATTTGAATCTAAAACTCTTCTTTATTAACAAGTTCACTGCCGCAAAAAGTAAGAATTTTCAAATTTCCTCTTGAAAGTCATTTGCCACCACCAATTCTGAAAGGTAAATTTCGCTTTACTAATACAGCGAAATTTCTGTCAATAAATAGGAGGCAATTTTTTTATTTTAAAATAATGGTGAGAAAGTAATAAATTAAAGCTACAAGTATACTCGTAGCGTGGCAGTCAACGTGTTAAGTATATATATATTTTAAGGGCAAATTAAATCCATCTTCATATCCCTGGCCTTTTGTATTTATGTCTATTTTTTTCTGTAAAACAGTTTCAAATAGCGTATCTGAAATAGTGTTCTCGGTGGAATCTAAAATTAAATAGAATGCTAAAAAGTGCTCAAGCTTTTTTTTTTTTTTTTGTAATGTTTCAAGTCAAATTTTACGTTCTGTATTGAAATTGAATGATTTATCACATTCATTTTAAAGAATAATAACTTTTAATAAATTATAATTAATTTATTTGAGGTAAATCCATAAAATATAATTAGAATAATTAATTTTAATAAAATTTAAAAATATTTATTTTTAAATATTTCTTTCTCGCTTCAAATGCTTGACGCCTTTATTATCCTGGTGCCTGTGTGCGCCGCACACTTTGCACAATAGGTCGGTGCGCCCCTGCTTTTGGATATGTTGCAGAGATTCAAAGTATTAAAACTAATCTTATCTCGGTGATCATCCACAATGAAAAATGAAACGAGTTCACCATCAGCACCTCTTGGGTGAACATGGAAATCTGATGTGTTTATATTGGTACTTTTCGGTTAGCCGGGCGCCAGTGATATATTTACATATACACATATTGTATATATACATATATGTATGTATATAAATATGTAAATATATCACTGGCGCCCGGTTAACCGAAAAGTACCTTTATATTTTTTTAATCTGGTAAATTGTTGAGTATCCATATGTTCTTTATGCTGTGGTGGATAAGTCTGCTTTAAATCTGCTATATATTAAAAATAGTTAGAAAGTAAGTATATAATTAACCTGTTATGTAGTATTTTTATTTTCAGCTTTATATAATCTTATTAATTTTCTTAATGATCGAATATATACCACTTTGTATTATTTTTTTTTTCTATAGTGGTATCATTTTGCATTGGTATCTGTATTTTCTTGTATAGTGTTAAATCTTTAGGTATATAAAGTTAAACATGTTTCAAAATTTTAATAACATAAATTAATAAACTTAAATTAAATAATACTGTACAAGCCAAATGTACAAAATTGATTCAAACATTTATATTTTATATAAAGTAATTTTTAGATGTCAAAGTTGTCTTTAAAAATTACTATGCACACATTTTGGAATAAACTAATTTATAACATTTGATTCCATATTTATTAGGACTTTAAATTCTAATTTTGCAAAAAGCTGCTTAATTTGTTACAATCAGGGTTGCAAAAAACCCACCTACCCAACAAAACCCAGTTGGGGTTTTTTTTGGTAAAACCCACGTCAAAGTGGGTTTTATTGTGTTTTTTACAATCCATGATATTATTATTTATATTCAGTAATTTTTATATTAGTATTTTAACCTTTTGTGTTTA
Organism: Maratus speciosus; assembly: GCA_963932465.1. Classification (NCBI taxonomy): domain Eukaryota; kingdom Metazoa; phylum Arthropoda; class Arachnida; order Araneae; family Salticidae; genus Maratus; species Maratus speciosus. Next base: position 501,110,428 of record OZ010796.1, read on the forward strand.
AAGAGTTACACTATCCTATTGAAACATATTGTGGGTGTACTGCCAAATCAGAATGTGACAAAGTCAAAAGGAAAAAATGTGATTAGGTCTTTTAAAAGCCTGTTAAATATTATGAAAAAAAAACCAAAATCAATATACATAGCTAATAATATTTTCGCATAGATAAAAAATGACAAGGTCTTTTATATCAAGATTTAACAAAATAAAACTTCATAAGTTCCCAACTGGATACAAATTTGACTTATTCCCTTTTGGCCATGTGCAACCCCCCCCCCCCCCTCCGCCCCCCCCCAAAAAAAAAACAGTTTTTGTTTGTTTGAACCTGGATTTTTTTAAATATTTCCTATTACATACAGATGCATGTTTGTTAATAAAAATAAACATTGTTGAATATTATATTATAAGTATTTTAACTTTGTTTCAAAATATTCAAATTAAATAATTACAATCAGTTATGTAGATAACTGAAATCATTTGCAATTTAAATATTTTTAAGTAACAGCTATGTATTATGCTCAAAGAATAAACTGTTCTATATAGCGAACCATAGATAGCTTGAAAATATTATCAAGCATTATTTGATTAATAAATAATAAAAGATTAAATATTTGTTTAAAAAATGTGTTCTTAGTGGGGAATATATATAAAAAGTAATCTATTAAAGTAACTTTGAAATATGTAATATGTGGTTATTACATAATATTATATGATGTCAGAAGTAAAAGCTTTTTTACAGACTTTTACACTGATTTATTTATGTTATTTCAATTCAAATTACTTGTATAGTAAGTTGATGAATAAAAGTATAATAAGATTTTTTAACTTAATACCCTATACTTTAAAAAAGTAAGGGACTCTCCCTGCCCCCACTTCTTAAAAAAAAAAAAACACCAACCGGGTTGGGTTTTTTTATAAATAACCCAAATTTTTTGCAACCCTGGTTATAATTAGAACTTCAACTTCAGAATAATTCATTTATAACTGACAATGTATCACTTCATGAAAGGTTTTACAGTTTTCAAGAACGTATTTAAAAAACAAATCTGGACTGACTCCACTTGACTTTTCGAATAATTTACACATTATGAATTCAAATAAATAAAAATTAGATTTTTTTTTTTTCAAGTTCAAATGGCTTCACTTAAGAAAACTTCATATTCCAAATAACACCATTTTCACTCATAAAGTGTTACCTTTATTCTAAAATTATCACCTAATTTTCAATGGATTTATATTTACCTGTGTAATTTTTTTTTTTTTTTTTTTTTTTTTTTTTTTTTTTTTTCCAGATGCTGCTTGTAGAAAATTTTCTGTGTTCTAATTGAAAATGTGAAATTATAATTTATTGATGCATTTTCTAACATTAAAATGCTGAAATGTACTTTTAAAAAGTTATAAAATCTGCATTTGCTATTTTGTACAGGATTTAGGAGGCTGTTAAAGATAGCCATACCCATTGTTCAGCCACATAATTTGCATTTTTTAACTTTATTGTGTTTTAAACCCCATCACTTTTTATGTGATGTAGTTTGTATTTTTGCGCTTTTTATTGTTTTTTAAATAAAGTTTGTTGAATTCACAAGGTTCTGAGATAAAGAACCACAGACTGACTTAGGCCACATGGACACACACTTTTTATAAGTATGCTTAATGTAAATATCAGACCCACATGATTTAACATTTTCCGTAATTTCCCATGACAATGAAAGGATGAAGTAGGAAGAATAAAGATGTCCTTGAGAAGACTATTGGAATTATATGCAGTATAGATGGGTCATAGATGCTGGATTATGAAATTTAATTAACCAAGTTTTCTTTTACTCATGATTTTGGAAAGAAAAGGAGAAGCATTTATTCTTGAACCATTTAAAATTAGTAACACTAAGACAATAAGAAACTAAGAATTTTTCCTGAAAACACTGTGGAAGACAATTTTTAGTTTTGATTTCCTTTATATTAGAAAGGGAAGCAGCAGACAGACAATCACCTCATCGAATTCACGGCTGAAATTCCAGAATTAGTTAAAATTCGATTTGCATATTAAAATGCACTTGGTCTATTAAGTCATATCTTGGTGGAAAAAGGAGCGGATCAGGGGAGTAAAAAAAAAAAATGACTCCACACACTGTGCATGCGTTGGAAGACTAAGACCATCCCAGTTTTCAATGTCTTGCAAGCGGTGATATCATTGATTATTTAAAATTGCTTTTTAAGCTTTTTCAGAAAGAATGCTTTATAGCGTAATGCTATGTCATTTGTCTCTCAATTCAAGGTCTTCAGTTTGATCCCAGGAAAGGGAAATTTCAATAGGTGGAAGATTTTTTAATTTTCAATATTTAAGTTAAGTCCAATTAAACAAGTTGTTGACAAATATAAAACCGGAGTTACTTGAAAATTTAAAATTGGATTTTTTGACAAATTTAAAACCGCAGTTATTGATGAATTTGTGTATGTCAGTTACTTTAGCAATTTCAATGAAACATTTTATTCAAATTCGTTTATTGTTTGCATACAATTTGATTTAGTGCGTTTTCAGAAATTGAACAGAATGTTTAATAAATATCTATAAATTATGCAAGTTTTTTTATTTATTCGGAATCATCGTTAAATTGTGTTATCAATATGTGTGCATCAAAGATACATGTTATCTGATGCTTTCGATCATTGCTTCATAGACATTAAAAGTCATGGTAGACAAAATTGGATTTACCAATCAGAACGGTTCTAGATCTGAAGCGAGTACTGGCATCATTCGAGGCATGCGCAGTCTGTGGAGTTATTACTTCCAGGATCTGCTCGTGTGGAAAACACATGAAAACCAGCCGATTTTAGCGATTGACTCATAGGTTTACCATTGGAGCAGCAAAACACAATGATAAACCTACGAGTCAACCGTTAAAATCTGGTTTTCAGGTGCTTTCTGCCAAAATATGACTTGGCAGACCTGTTGCACTTTAATATGCAAATCAAATTTTAACTAATTCTGGAATTTCAGCCGTAAACTCAAAGAGGTGATTGTTTGTGCTGTCGCCTCCCTGTCTATATATTTTTGTGTTTGTAAAAATATAATGAAAAAATAACAAATTCTTTCAATTCTCCATTTTAAATAAAGGTGGTTCAAGGGTTTTGGATTTTAATGTGTTGTTTCACATTTATACTCTTCATTATAAATAAAATTGCAAACTTGGCAGAGGCTGTAGATACGTATGTTCCAAAATCTTGGCAATCTTGAGCCTCCATGGATTTTGTTTTACAGTTGTTTATGGGCTGAGTCATTCCAGATGTACTTAACCCGTAACCGGAAACATACGTCTGTGAGCTGTGTGTGTCTACATATCTGCCCTTAATATTGCCTCTCTCCGACATTCCAAACTTATTTTTATGCTGTTATATTAAAAAATTGACCCTGTTAATGCATTACTATTAAAGATTAAATGTTTAAGTTTACTATTTGGTAAATTATTAAGTATTCTGTTTGTGCAGAGGATTTTCATGTTTCCGGTTAAGGGTTAATATTGGGTACCCTGCTGCTATCGAGGTCCAAAACATGGACATAAACTTTGCTCGTCTAGACAGTGGGCTTCCAAAAGACCCTTATATTAAATCTCAATCACTCAGGTCTAAAGATCATCCTCTAAGGACCTGGCAGATTCTCAGGTAGTATATGGTTTTGCCTCTCATCTCCCTGAAGTAACGTTATGTAGTATATATTCTTCCGGGGATACATTGAAATTCAAACCTCTTTCTCATATCAGGATGGAAATAAAGAAGAAACAGGTCTCATGCTTTGTGCCGCATGTCTCTCTGCTATGTAGCCAGTCTAAGTCAAAAAATGTGCCAATATGACAAATAATTTCACATTAAAGTAGGTTATAATAAATATTCTGTGGCATAACTCCATTCTCTTAAATTAGGAATGAAATTGAAGATGGCCCTTTCGTGTTCCCACTGGAACCCCCAACATAGCCGCTGTCAGGTCTCTGGTGTTAATGAGTAGTATGCTTAATGTAAATTACTGTTTAATTAATTTTATTTTCTTTATGTATTGTGTTTATCTGATATCATTATATACATACTTGACTTATGTACACATTCTCTTTTCTATGATATTAAGATGAGTGAGGTGTATAAAAGGAGATTATTCCAAAAGAGGGGCTACTATTGTCCAGTAGAACAAAGATAGTACAATAGCCATGTATTAGGCAATGAAAGGAACAAAAAATAATCTATTGTGACGAACTGTCAGTAGACAAGCGAGCCTGTAGATCACGTGGGGTGCTCTTGAAAATACATGTGTAAACCCCAAAGTCTGGAAGGAAGAGAATCAGTTTTTTATGTTGAAAATCTGAAGTGGAGGTTGAAGGTATTTCCTTGTGCTATGTGCACAAAGTGTTTTTTGAGATGTGCGTATGATGAGAATTCAGGCAGATCTGTGTGGTTTTATCATTGGATAAGCCTAGCTGAGTACACTTAAAAGACACGAGACTAGTGCATTTATAGTGAGATAATCTAGTGCAGGGCTGTACAACCTTTTAGTGAGCGTGGGCGCACCTCTTATAGTGGCAAACATTGAAGGGTGCCATTATTCACATGTCTAGAAACATAGAATAATATTAGATTGTTATAGTAGGGCTAAAGTTGTAAATTTGCCCTACTACTGATCTACTTTTTTATTCAGCAATTACAACTGTATACCAGAATTTCTGAAAGAAGAATTTTTACTTTAAGTAATTATAAAATGCCTCTCATTAAATAAAGTAAAAATTTCTATTCCGAATTTCTGGTATGAATTTGGACATTCTGCAACTATGCCATATAGACCGGGCGGCGGCGACACAAATGACTACGTCATCGAGTTACGAGATGAAATCATGATGCAGGACAAGATTATTAAGAGTAGATTAAGGAATGACTGGTCTGCTTCGGCATTTCTTGGTATGATTTGAGCAGCAGCGGGCGCCAACTCGCATTTTGGCGTCACTATCACGTCATCAAGTTACGAGATGAAATTGGTGCCAAATTAAAGGTAAAATAAAGTAATTTAAGAATATTTTGGTTTACCTGCGCATATCCTGGTAGAAGCCCTCGGCAGACTAAAATTTATTACAAAAAAAAAAAAAAAAAAAAAAAAAAGAGAGACATCATAATGTAGAATTCAAACCATATAAACATAATATTTGTATTACATTGCCATATATATTGCTTCGCCATCGACTTTCAAGATGAATTAATGGTTTAAGAAAAGCTTATTAACAGTAAGCGAGGAAATGACTGATTAGGCACAACTTGATACAAAGCGAGAAGAATATGGCGTCACTTCCCTATTTTGACAGTACTATCACGTCATCGAGTTACGGCTTGAAATTTTGGAACTTTAGAGATATCGATTAGTACAATACGAATATTTCAGTCTGCCTCGTCATATCTTGGTACGAGACGAGCGAAGCGGGGCGCCAATTCCATATTTTGGCGTATCATCACGTCATCGGGTTACGGCTTTAAATCCTGATGTAGGACAAGATTATTAGGAGTAGGTTAAGGAATGACTGATCTGCTTCGGCATTTCTTAGTACGATTTGTGCAACAGCGGATGCGAACTCGTAATTTGGCGTCACTATCACGTCAACGAGTTACGAGAGGAAAGTGGTGCCAAATTAAAGGTAAAATAAAGTAATTTAAGAATATTTTGGTCTGCCAGCAAATGCTATGTAAAGTATTATGTTTATAGGGTTTGAATTGTACATTATGACCCCCCCCCCTTTTTTTTAAATAAATTTCAGTCTGCCGAGGGTTTCTATCAGGATATTCGCAGGCAGACCAAAATGTTCTTAAATTACTTTATTTTACCTTTAATTTGGCACCAATTTCCTCTCGTAACTCGATGACGTGATAGTGACGCCAAAATGCGATTTGGCGACCGCTACTGCTTATATCGTACCAAGAAATGCCAAGGCAGACCAGTCATTCCTTAATCTACTCCTAATAATCTTGTTCTGCATCATGATTTCATCTCGTAACTCGATGACGTAGTCATTTGTGTCGCCGCCGCCCGCTCTAATATATATTATATGCTATACTAGCAATTCTGGTAGGGAGTCACGATATGCAAACGTTTTATATGATGCACCTTACAATATGAGCCGTAAGGCCTATGCAGAGTTCGATGTGAAATATAATTGAAATAGAAAGCACAAATCATAGTAAGTTTAAAATTACGTTTTACTGAGAGAGAGATAGGCCTATCAAAGTATTTTTTTTATTAATGAAGCGGACAAATTAACGTAAAATCATATAGAACAGTAATGATTTTAAAGAAGCATCTTAAAAAAGGGTTTTTATTTAAAAAAATCATAGTAACAGGAATCATTCAAAAGAGTGCCATAGAGCCCGCGGGCGCCGTGTTGGACAGTCCTGATCCTGACCTAGTGCATAGATAATATCCCAAATTGTTATTACTTTCTTTATCTTTACAAGAAGAAACTATTGGAATCGTGAAAGTTTTCGACGTATTTACACGTTTTAGGGGTCAGAGAACCCGAAAAACATATTTTTAGAGAATGTCAGTCTTTATGTATGTGACACAAATTTTGTGGGTGCTCTATCTCAAGAACTAATGAACGAAATTAAATAAAACTTTAGATTGAGTTAGTCCCTGATATAAACTGGCGCTGATTACTTTTTGCTGCAAATCGCCGAACATGTGGCGCTTCTGTGCTGCCGTTTTCACGATTTCCGTCAATCTCAAGAACTAATGAACGGATTTTCATAAAACTTCAGATTCCGTTAGTCTTTGATATAATATGATGCTGATTACTTTTTGGTGTAAATCGCTCAACAGGTGGCGCTGCTATCTGGCATTATTCATGATTATCGCAATAGATCTATCACAAAGACTAATGCACGAATTTTCATCAAGCTTCAGTTGCAGTTTGTTCCTGATATTAAACAGTGCTGTTTAGTTTTTGAAGTAAATCGCTCAACAGGTGGCGCTTCTATCCAGATTTTTTTACGATTTCCACAATGGCTCTATCTCAAAAACTAATGCACGTACTTTCATCAAACTTCAGATTCAGTTAGAACTTGACATAAGTTGTTGCTAATTAGATTTTGGTGCAAATCACCTAACCAGTGGTGATGCTATGCTTCATTTTTCAGGAAATATTAACAGGGCCGAAACAAGCCTTTTTGGCGCCCGGGGCAAACATGGATTTTGGCGCCCCCCCCCCCTCTCCACCACAAAGTAAATTTACAAAAATAATTTTACTAAGTATCTAATAGACAAATTATTTTTAAATTTAAAATATATAAAACTGAACTACGTAATCAGCTTTGTCAAACATTGATTCATTAAAACCTTGAAAACGGAATCAAAAGGAACCTAATTGTATTTTAATCTTTTTAAACATTTTTTTTTTTTTTTTTTTGTATAGGCTAAATGAGGTTGATATCTAGAAAAAAAAGGTTTTACTTTGTTCATTCCCCCTCCCGTTTGTTTTTATTGTCCCGGGCAGTGTTGATTTCAGGGGGTGGCCCGGGGGGACATTTCCCCTGGAGCAATGAGATGTCCCCCGGAAGATTTGAGATTTTGTGTTTTCAATGGTCAAAAAGTGCAATTTCCCCCCCCCCCCCCTCCCAGAACTCTATAATTTACCGCGCCGGAGCCACAGAAATCCCTCCCGGAGACAAGTGTCCGAATTCAACACTGGTCCCGGGCAGTCATCGCACAGGGCAAGACGAAAAAAATAAAGGAAGCTCAACACTGCTCAGCGGAAAAACAAAAACAAATTTCATAGAATTTTTTTATCTAATAGAAAAGTCTGACTGAGGGGTCGCTTTATGTTTGGTAGTGGACAATGTCTCACAATAGACTGACCTTGAAAAACGGTAGTGATTCTTCTACACAGGATGTGATTTAAAAGATAGAAGGCTAAGGCATAGACATGATACTTTTGGAATGGGAGAATGATAAAAGCCTAAGAGAACAGTTCTTTTTTCTTATTCATTTACAATTTTGTATTGTACACGAATTTTTTTATCTATTTGTAAAGTTTAATGTATTTGGTTCAGTTTTCCTTTTAAATTTTCCTGGGCTCGCGAGCGGCACCTACCCCCTTTAATCGGCTGTCCCTCAAAAATGTCTTTGCCGTAGAATGGTATTTGATCTTGAGGGCCCTCCGTACATCAACTCCGGCTCGGTAACCTCGAACCGGTTCGTGGGCCCGACTCCTTTATAGGTGCTCGGTTCCTGCGGGCTATCGGGGCGTCCCGGGTCGGGAACCAAGAGAAGGAACCATTTGGCTCCTCTAGCTAAGTGGCAGGATCTGTCGCACGCGACCAATCGTCCTCTTGGGAATAACCGGTGTGACGTGCGCTGGGCAGTGCACCGGCTTGACCGGAGTTTGCGTGTGGATCGGCCCTAACGGGCCACTCCTGGCGCCGACCTTCGGGACGCGCCGCGGGGTTTGGAACGGGGGTCTTTCCGCACGTAGGCACATGGGCCTGCAAGGGCCTGGGACCGGGAGATGGGACCCCGTCTTTCCTTTTAAGTTTTCCGGCTGCGAGACATTTTTATACAAATTTCGTATATATATTTGATACATTCTTGTATCAAATGTCAAACAAAATCTTCATTTTGGCCCGGGGCACATGCCCCCACCCCTAGTTTCGGCCCTGAGTATTAACATGTATGAGATAGAAGAAAGTTTTCGGATTGCCATATTCGACGAGTTTAACTTAAGGCAAGATTTGCTGTATCTGGGCCTATAAATGAAAATATTGTGTTTTATAATGTGAATATTTAAGTATTTTATAAAGAAATCTTCCATTTAATATTATTTGAAGTATTCTAGAAATTAATTCCCAACCTTCTTACATCTTGTCCAGCACCTAAAGCAGTGGTGGCAGTTCAAATAAGGAGTATATATTTATATTTTCATATGTGTGTTGAATTAAAATTGGAGGGATAATGGCTGCAGAGGTATACAATAGTTGGACTAGACATCTTCAAGCTACACTTTTTCTAGTTAGCTCAGAATGCCAGAATGGGTCTGCCTTCTTTTCTGGGCTTGAGCTTTTTTCTCCCACCCTCTGAAGTCCAAGTTGAGCTAACATTTATTGTTGTAAAAATAAAAGTGTGAGGTTTAATTTAACACTCTCTCCTCCCCAACTTTCAAATATTGAAATTTCAAAAAGGCCAATAAATAGGAAAGTTGCAATCAGCTGATGGATGACGATTACATCAGCCAATCACAACTGCCCAGTTGACATCCAGCCGCACCCATAACCCTCTCAACCACCAATCACAACTGCCCTTCAATGGTTTTTGACCTCCAATGGTCGATTTATTCTCCAGTTCTCTCTTATCAAGCTACTTTAAACGATAAAAATATTTTATAACTGTGTCAGAGAAAGAGAGCGTCAGTTGGTGTATTTTAGTAAGAGTAACTAGAATAGGAACAAAAGAGTGCTCTTTTTGCGACAAATTTTATTGTTATCCACATCAATATATTTTATGTTCTCGCTAATAAATAAGTGTTAGCCTCATATCTACAGAGCATATATACTCAGACTGGAAGTTTTTGTTAAAAATATGACAAATTCCATAACTTTGCAGTACTTGCCTGGGCAAGAAAGATTAAACAAGATATTTTACCATGTCACGTCAGCTGAGAATATATAGAAATAAACACCAATAGGTTGAAGGAAGGGCATTTAAATTCTGCTTCCCTGATGACCAAGTGGCTCTTGAGTGAAGTCCAGTGAGCCTAGGGCGCTTCTATATTAGTGTGCGGTACATGGGATATACAATTTGATTGATTGAAATGACTTTCGACGAAAAATTAATAGCCAAACATCTTAGAGATCATTATCACCAAACCAAACTAATAGATTAATTATTCTCACTAGTCTAATCGAACTCATATGCTCTAGTTTGGACAAAAACTTTTTAAACATGTGCCCTGCGCATACGTCCCTACTCTCATATAGATCTTCACCAATCGCACATTTTGCCCAACTGTGGTTAGGAGGTCATGATGGGGACTATGAGAAATAAAACTTAATTATGTAAAGACGATTTTGGACAAAAACTAATCACCAATATCTTAGCGCGCGTGCCAATTGCTAAGTTAATGTTTATTGACTTGGAGAACTCGTTCCACGTTCCGGCGAGTTTTGCCAGATTCTAAAATATTGTTTAGCATAGTTTGGACAAAACAGTTAGTCTGAGCAGCCGCCCTATGCGTATATCGCCACTGTTTTATAAATGTTTATATTGTTTAAGACGGCCGATGGACTTTACCCACGAATGGCAACAGTGTCATTCGTGGGATAGGTAAATCTTTCTAGGGAACAATGTCCGGTAGAATTCATAAGGACTTTATCAATGTCACGTCAGAACCTTCTATAGGATCTTTCTATATGAGATTTCCGACATACGCAGAGGACGCAAACACAGACAGACCTTTTTGTCCAAATTATGGCAAAACCATATTTCAAAACTATACCAATATAAGCCTCTTCGGGTATAAACCCTCCGAAAAAGACTGCTTATTGGACGAAAGGGAACCAGTGTTAAAATGTTCTTCACACCTATTTGTGTTTTCCTTCTGTATACCCGCGGCTGGCGTCACATGGGTCAAGTCCATTATGGATTATCTACACGAGAGATGTAGGCCCAAGGGAGGAGTGCCTTTCGTGAAGATCGTTCTAAGGGACCTAGCCCGTATTTACATAAGATTAGAAGAAAACCACGGGTAACTTCGAGCGATTAGACCGACGAGCGTGATTGGGTTTGAACGCAGCACCTCATGTCTATCAGCTTTGAAATTAGAACATCTCTCTTGCAATTTACACACCAGATGTGTAAAGTGCGCTGGTGAGCACAAGACTAGAAAATGTGTAAAATATTTTAATATACCCTGTCGGTGTCTGCAGTGTGGGGATGACTGCTTTGCGAACTATTTCTTTGTCCAAAGTTTTCCCAAAACAAATGCCCTACTAAAGCAAAATCAGAAAGCTAAAGCTAATAACTCGAAAAAAAATGTCAATGGACTTTAAAAACGAGTGGCAACCACCACACTTCTGCGGGTTTATACCCTCCAAAAAAGACGAAGGTGGATCAGTTTTAAAATGTTCTTCACGCCTATATACGTTTTCCCTCTATATAACTGCAGCTGACGTGACATTGATAAAGTCCTTATGAATTCTACCGGACATTGTTTCCTAAAAAGGTTTACCTATCCCAGACATACAAGCGAATATAAAGTTGTGGCCCCAAATCCCTCTCTTTGCTTTCAAAATTCTACTAATTTGGTCCGATCACAGTTCAGGACACATTTTTGGTCACCGAATTAAGTTCAGTCTCTTAAAATATTTGAGCAGGTGAAGCCTGATTCCGGATTGTCTATAAAACTTAGTGGCCTAAGCACAGGTTAAGCATACGCTCTGTACATATGCATATGTCTCCCCATTCTTATACAGGCACCGAATAAAGATCTGAATGCGCGCTCAGAATAAGTTTTGTTCAAACTATGTTAAACAATAAAGCAGAACATCGTAATGAACCCCCGTGTAAGTTACTGATACCATGATGTCCCCATGTGAGAGTAGTGACATAAAATTCGATTGATTGAGACGATTTTCGAAAAAATCCAGTCGCCAAGCAACTTTGAGAGAGTCCCAAAGTAATGCTTGTTAACATGTCTCACTAGGATCCTTCTATATGAGATTTCCGACATACGCAGAGGACGCAAACACAGACAGACCTTTTTGTCCAAATTATGGCAAAACCATATTTCAAAACTATGCGATTCTGAACTGGACAAGTGGGACAAGCTTGGTGATTCTTTTTTTGTCCAAGATCGTCTCAACCCATGATGTTATGCTTGGAAACTGACTCTAGACAAACAGTTCTACGTTGTATTTTCTATTTCATCTGTATATTATATCTATAATTCACAGCATGCACTACGCAGCATGTTTTTATTTATAAAGGCAGCCTACTAGCAGCAACGTAGATTAAACTAAATGTGCATACCGTTGTCATAAAACTGTGCTTTGCAAAAATACACTCGTAAAGTACGAAAGTTGCATGTAGTAGGTAAGAAAAAGGCAATATTAATAACATGAATGGTTCTGAACATTTGTAATCATATCATGAACTAAGAACGCTCAACTGAAGTGACTTCTTTTTTTCTTTTGAAAATTACTTATTCGAAAATAAAATCAATATGCAGTAATAAAAATAAAAAGAGCACCTTCAAAAAAAAATATTTTTTTTTCTTCCACTCGGCTTCTTACAACGGCTGCAGGCATGCCGGTGGCCTGCAAAAATTTAAAAAGTACTCCTCTCGGGGAGAAAATGGGGGGGGGGGGATCGCAGGTGCTTTACTTCAGAAAGTGGTCACAGAACTTTCCAATGATATATCACACGAAAAGTATCGGCAAAATTTTAAAAAAGTGCACCCCTTTTGATGGTCAAAATGGGGATGGAGGGGGGCACCGAAGGTGCATAACATGAATAAACGGTCACATACTTTTCCAAAGATATGTCACAAGAAGGGTGCTAGAAAAATATAGGGGGGGAGGGCACCGGAGGAGCATAAAATGATTAAGCGGTCACAGGTCTTTCCAACGATATGTCACACGAAAGGTGTCTGCCAAAGTTAGAAAAGTGCCCCCTGGGAAAGGGGTGCTTGGTGCAAAATGAGTTAAAAGAGGGGGGGGGGAAGCTTAATAATGTACAGTCAAAAAGCTTTAAAACGATATGTCACATAAAAAATCCATTTTTTTCCTCTAGGGGTCAAAGTAGACGCCAATAATAGAATCCCCGTGGGGAATATCAAATTCGGTTAAGCTTTCAAATGAGGTCAAATCTTGCTGTAGCTTAATTAGGAGCTGAGTTAGAAAACTGCCTTTCTATAGTCTCCCTAGGGGGGGGGGGGGGGGGGAATGGGAGGAGGGGTAAAGAAAGGTTCCTAATATGAAAGAGTGGTCCGAGGGCTTTCTGATGATAGATCATGAGAGGTTTGAAAATTGACCCCTCCTGTTGGTCCACTTTCGTGCCCCCTGAATAGACCCGAAATTCACCCAACCCCCCTACACCCTCTTTTTAAAATTTTTATTTAAACTAATAAAACAAAGTATAGCTCTGTCAGTCTGTTCTCTGTGTGATGGCTAGCGAAATCTACTGCACATAGAAGTCTGAAAATTTAAGTGTAGATAGTTTAAAACAGATCCTGAAGCACCTGAGTCTTAAGTTTTTAATTTTTTAAGAACCGCGGCCCCTTTAAGTTTTTATGCACTAAACTGTTACTAACTTGCCCCCTTTTTATCCAATCTTCTTCGTTTTCGGGGACCTTTCTCCATTTAGTTATTCTCTCCTTCTAATCTTCAGTTAAGACTAGAGATCTGCACGGGCCGACCCGTGGCCCGAGCCCGGCCCGGCCCGCGGGCCGATTTTCATTCACGGCACTCGGGACCGGGCCTGGCCCCACTCTGTTCGGGCCGGGCATAACTTAATTTTTCTGTACAGAGCCGGGCCTGGTTTCATTCCTAGTCTTCACGGCTCAAAATTTTCAGTCCTAGTTTTGAGCCAGCCCGTATCAAAATCATTGTCTCAGCGTGGTCTGGTCCATTTAAAGGTCAGTTAAATTAAGCCTGGCCCAAAAATTTTTTACAAAAAATGCATACATTTTTGAATCGCCATTATTCTACACTTAAACATTAAAATTTATTATTTTTAAAGAATAGTAGATTTCTACGCATATTAAATTATAACTAAATTAAAATACAGTAAAATGTGTGAAAAGGAACCTGCCTATGACGGAACTCTGTTTTACACTGAAAAACGTGTTGATCCATGCAAAATAAATATACAAATATGTAAGAAAAGAATATATAATATAAATACATTTACACTTGCTAAGAAGGGAACTTGTCTATAACGCATTTTTTTTTCTTTTCTATGCAGTTCCATCTTAGAAGATTTTACTGTATAGCATTTTTCCGATTTTTAACACTTCTATACATGAAATATGGATTAACAATATTAATAACTACTGAAATATTTACATACAAGAAATAGAGATTCATTAAAAAAATAAATATCGCAGCCTGCTGCACTTCTATAAAAATAAAGATTATAAACATGAAAAAAAAGTTAAGATAAATATTTTTGGTCAGAACTTCTCGTACAAGACAAATTTTTAACCAATTCGATGTAAAAATCAATGTTTTGTAGAAGTTCACTCGGGCCGGGCCGAGATTTTAACTTTTTTCCGGGTCAGGCTCGGGCCGAGATTTTAACTTTTTTCCGAGTCAGGCTCGGGCCGAACTTTTAATTTTTTTATCGGGCCGGGCCAATATTATTTTTTCTACGGGCCGGGCACGGGCCGAACTTTTAATTTTTGTATCGGGCCGGGCCAGGCCGATTTTTTTCCTCTATGAGTCGGGCCGGGCCCGGGCCTGGAAATGTCGGCGCGTGCAGACCTCTAGTTAAGACCCTGGCCCCTTGAACTTTTTGTGCAAATAAATTAATAAATTGCTTCCTTTTAATCCGGTCTTCATTTTTGGGATACTTTTTCCAATTAGTTATTATCACGTTTCCACATTCCAGTTTAGATCCTGGGGCTCCCTAGGATGCCTTAGGGCTCCCTGAACTTTTTGTGAGCGAAGCATTTTTTACCCCCAAAATTTCTCACCTTTTCAGTACATAATTTTAAAGTTATGCATTAGACGCCCTAGTGCCCTTTTTTAAACATTTACCCAATTTTTTGTGCATTTCTTCAAAATATTTTTCTAACCAATAATTCATACCGTATGCTTAATTTTGACTAAGTGAAGATCTAACGCGCTTAGCAGACTTTTTAACATATTTTCATGTTAGGGCAGGGCACTGTTTTTAACTATCAGCTGGTCGTTGGCCCCCTATTATAGCTTCCATAAAAATGGTCCGATTTACTAGCATTTTTATCTATCAACTTCTTAGGTCCTTGTCACAAGGTATCTCCCGTGCGGTGGTTCCCGATAATAATGACTTGTGAGACAAAAATCATACATGCCTCTAACAGAATTTTTTTCTTTTAAATTATGTTAACATAAAAAAATATGTACAGTGCAAGTTAATACTGTATTTACACATGTCCTATAGAGCTTAGGCTCCTGCCTATTCAGAGAGCAGCAAAAATAAATAAATAAATAAATAAATAAAAGTGCCCAGATAAACTGATGACATTCAGCTCACAGGCTCACACTAATTGTATGTTATACTCTTATTTCAAAGAATTATGCACCTCAAAAAATAAATGAAGGAGGATTAGCCCCTGTCCCCCCCCCTTTATACTTAAGCAATGAACCTCCAAATCTAATCCGGGAAGCTCTTTAACAAAATAAACAGGTATATCAAATTGAAGCAAATCAGATAATTCTGCATAAAGAAACAATTTCGCTACATTAAGCGGGGGTGTTATTACCTCCCCATTTCCCCCTTTATGTTTAACCAATGAACCTTCAATTCTAATCAGGAAAGCCCCTCATCAGAATGAACCGAGAAAAAAAAAATAAAATAAATTGGATAATTCTGCATGAAAACCCATTTATCTAAATTAAGGGGAGGGGACTTGGTTCCCTTTTATACTTAACCAATGAACGTCAAAATCTAATGAAGTAAGTGCCATATCAGAATAAACCGGTACATCAAACTTGAAGCAAATCGAATAATTCTGCATGAAAAACCCATTTATCTAAATTAAGGTGGGGACTAGCCCCCGCCCCCCCCCCCACCCTTTATACTTAACCAATAAACCTCCAAATTTAATCAAGACAGCTCCTTAAGGCTGTTCTTAACTGCTCTGCTCAACAAGCGCAAAAAGTTTTGACACATTTACAAATTCATTTTTTAAAGTAAAGGTATAAAATTGAAAAGGTGGCCAGGGAAGCAATTTGGAATCGAGCTGTTTTTTTCATTTTTTGATCAACCAATTACCTATTGAGTTATAAGCTATTTTGATCACATGAAAAACACGTTTTTCACCCGCTTTTGAGTACCCTTTCTTCCTTCGCGTCGAAATTCGGTTCAAAACGCCTACTTTGACACTCTTTTCTGAAAGATCTATTGCGTTTGCAAAAAAATGGAACAAAACAGCTCTATTACATCGTTTCTGAACAACAACACCAGCTAATTTAATGCATTTTCGAACAAAATAAATTAAAACATATGTCAGAAAGTTGCCCTTTTGGATTTGAGAACACCCTTAATATAATAAACCGGTATACCAAATTTGAATTGAATAACTCTGCATGAAAAGCCCATTTATCTCTTCATCTCAATTAAGAGGGATCTAGCCCACTTCATACTTAACTAATGAACCTCCAAATCTAATCAAGGCAGCTCCTTAACATAATAAACCGGTATACCAAATTTGGAGCAAATCAAATAACTCTGCATGAACCCCCCCCCCCCGCCCCCTTTATACTTAATTAATGAACCACCAAATCTAATCAAGGCAGCTCTTTAATCCCTTGAGGACGAGCGAAAGATATACGGCCACGTAAGGGGCTCAGAATCCGTGATTATTCTCACCAGTAAATTTTTATTGTAAATTTTGCCTTATTTAATCCGAGCACTTTCCTGATTCAATTAGGCAGAAATTTCTGTTTTAAAAAACCGATGATAAAAGATTAAAAATTTTGTAAAAGACACTCGTCCCGAAGGGGTTAACATAATAAACCAGTATACCAAATTTGGAGCAAATCGAATAACTCTGCATGAAAAACCCATTTATCTAAATTAAGGGGGGGGACTAGTCCTCCTTTCCCCCCCTTATACTTAACTAATGAACCTCCAAATCTAATCAAGGCAGCTCCTTAACTTAATAAACCGGTATACCAAATTTGGAGCAAATCGAATAATTCTGTATGAAAAATCCATTTATCTAAATTAAGAGGGGGGGGGGGGGTAGCCTCCCTTTCTTCTTAAACATTGAACCCCCAAAACTAATCAGGGAAGCTCCTTATCAGAATGAACCTAGAAAAAAAAACTGAAGCAAATCGAATAACTCTGCATGAAAAACCCATTTATCTAAATTAAGGGGGTTCTAGCCTCCTTTTATACCTAACCAATGAACCCCCAAAACTAATCAGGGAAGAGCCTTATCAGAATGAATCTAGAAAAAAAAATTGAAGCAAATAGGATGTTTCTATCAAGAGTTATCGCGTTACGTACATACATACGTACAGAACCGGCGGCACAGAGCTAAAAAAGCATATAGCGTAGCAGTGTAAAAAGTCTTATGATCAACTTCCCAGGGGTTTCTAACAATATATCACATGATAGGTGTTGGCAAAATTTAGAAAAGTGCCCCCCGGGGGTGACACAGAGGGGAGGAGGAGGTATGACAACAGAGGTGCATAACATGATTAGGCGACCACGGCTTTTCAACGGTATGTTATATGATGAGTGTCGGCAACATTTAGAAAAGACCTCCCCTGGGTTAGGCAAAATTCACTACACCCCTCCCCCCAATTTTTTACGCACCCTCATCTTTTAAATTTTTATTATGTGTTAGAAACTATCTCAAAGTTTCAAACAGATCATTGCCTAGTTATATTTTCTAATTTTGTTCGCACACTTCACCCCCCCCCCCTCAAAATTTTACGTGCCATTCTTTTTTATAAATTTGTATCATGTGGTTTAAAGAATCTTATTTTAACAAAATCACATTCTGTTGTTCCACATTCCATGATTCCACCACCAGGTATAGCACAAAATTAGTGCTCGCCACTCGCCGAGCAACACTTGAAACGGGGCGATTAACTTTATTGTCCTCACTCGCCAAACTTAATGGGCATCACTCGCGAAACGTAAAGGTTTAAAGATCGGTGACAGGGAGGAAAGGAGTGAAACTCGTTCGGAATTTACGACGTCCAGATCGGCGATTCTCCCGAACGTAAGAAAAGAAAGTAGCAAGTGTAATTCTATCCCGATTTTTCCGAAAATTTAAGGCGTTTAGTTCCGAAAATTAAAAAGAAAATCGGTCATCGGTCCGAAAATTCGGACATAAAAATATCGCTAATTTCGATATGGTCGCCGAAAAAAAATCAATTTCGTCAATCGTTCGCAGAAAAAAATCACTAAACCCGTCAAAGAATCACGAAAAATGTGAATTTTGCTCAAGGACCACGTAAAAACGCGAATTTCGTAAAAAAACCCCCCTCAAATTTCGTGAAAAGATCGCGGAAAAAACGCAAATTTCGTGGAAAGATCGTGGAAAAAACGCAACTTTCGTGACAAGATCGCGGAAAAAACGCAAAATTCGCGAAAAGTTCCCGGAAAAAACACAAATTTCATCAAAAGATCGCGGAAAAACGCAAATTCCGTCAAAAGATCGCGGAAAAAACGCAAATTTCGTCAAAAGATCGCCTAAAAACGCAAATTCCGTCAAAAAATCTCGAAAAAAATACATTTTTTTTCAAAGAATGGCGAAAACCCCCACACATTTCGTCAAAAGATTACGAAAAAACGCAAATTTCGTAAAAAGATTGAGGAAAAAACGCAAATTTCGTGAAAAGATCGAGGAAAAAACGCAGATTTCGTCAAAAGATCGCGAAAAAACGCAGATTTTGTCAAAAGATCACGAAAAAAACGCAGATTTTGGCAATGAATTTCGTCTAAAGATCGCGGGATAAAACGCGAAATTCGTTAAATGGTCACAGAAAAATGCATAGTTAGTGCCGGGGAAGGGGAATCCCCCCTCTGAACCTTTCTGAAAATTTGCTGTGAATTTATTTCATTGCAATTAATAGTAAAAATAAAATATTTAAGATTTTATTAAAATAATTCTTAAAATATCTTTCAATTTTCTTATCTCTTTTATACATTGCATTAAGTATGTCTAATTTTCTTCAAATATGTGTTTGACTTTTATTTTGAAAGCAATAATTTCTTGGTTATATTTTTCTGTTAGATGTTAATGCCAGTTTTTTTTTTCCAGTTGAGTGTAATCATATTGAATGGAAAGTAAAAGATAATTACTAAATTACAATGTTGATAGAAAAAAAAAAACAATTTTGTATGGAGCGTACATAACTTTGTTACTGGCCAGTGGTTACAAAAAACTGGCCAGTGAAAAAAATCAGTGTACTGACCAGTGGCCAGTGGGTAAAAATGTTAATTTTGACCTATACCACCAGGGAGCACACTCTATTCTTATTAAAACTGTATTGGAACAAAACTCTGTTAAACAATCTATTTGTAGATATATTAGTCGAGGGAGGTGGCAATTTAACACTTAACCGGAAACATGAAAAACCCTTGCACAAACGGAACACTTAATAATTTACCAAATAGTGAACTTAAACATTTAATCTTTAATAGTAATGCATTAACTAACAGGACCAATTTTTTAATATAATAGCATAAAAATAAGTTGTGAAAGTCGGAGAGAGAAAATATTAAGGGCAAGTATGTAGACGCAAACATCTCACAGATGTACATTTCCGGTTAAGGGTTAAAGCAAGAATTTAAGATTTGTGCAGAAATTAATATTCGAAAATAGTGGTATTTGATGCAGCATTCTTTTTTATAATTTTTTATCATATATTATAACTATCTTAAAGTTTCAAACAGATCACCTTGTTAGATTTTCTAATTTTAAGACAATGGCTTTCTGTTAATTCCACATTCCACCACCAGGGACTGCACTCTCTTCTTAACAAAAATGTATTTGAATGAAATTCCATTAAACAGCCTATCCATAGTGTATATTAGTTGACAGAGTGGCGGTTTTAAGCAAGAATTTAAGATGTTTGTTGAAATTACTATTAGAAAATAGTGGTATTAACACTTATGAAATTTTTATATTCAATATGTAGCATTTATCTCAGGAGAACCTATCTGTAGATATAATTTTTCACAAATTCGCGTTATTATTCTAATCAATGAAGCATTTCTTTTTCTTTTTAAAAAATGATTTTTTATAAAACAAACAATTACTGCTTGAAATTTACAAAATGTAGATTTTATTAAACAGCATGTAAAGATAGAGCTATTTGCATAACTTAAATTTCCATAAAGGGCATATTTTTAAAAAATTGACACCGTTCTAAAGAATCCTAGTGTAAAAATTATTTGTGGTTTCCTTTTAAAACGACAGTTTGAAAGAAAAGATCGAATTAGTTAAATAAAAATTAATATCTCAGCTTCTAATTGAGACATGAGAATAATTTTTTGAATTTCTGAAAGGGGAATTTTTTTTTGTGTTGAACAGTGCAAGTTTCGAGTTTTTACGCCCCTTAAATTCTGAGATGAGCCACTTTTAAAACCACCAGTCCCCTTTTTTAACTTAAAAGGCTACTTCAGTCAAATAAAAAGACCATCCGTTCGCTAATGCTAATCCCATGGAAGACATTTATAAAGATATCTTGCTTGAATTTAAAGGGTTTTTTTTTTTTTTTTGAGAAAAAAAAAAGTTCTGTCTTCAATCACACAGACAGATGTTTTCCAACATTAATAGTAATGAGTAGCTGGTTTCATCGGGGCCTCTAATTTATAGGTAATCTTGTAGTAATATGAAACTGGATTGTAAACTTCCAAGTAACCTTTGCAAATGGCATCGTATAGCAGCGCCGTAAAATCCTATAGTTCCATCTACCACTGCCTGCGGGTGCAATTTGCTCTATACGACTTTGGTGTGTCACTCGACATACTTCTGTCATTCATGATTGTATTCTTTATTGTACTCATTTTGCACAGATCAAGACAATTTTTTGCTTAAGACAAATTCCAACATAGAAAAGGTTCTATTTCACAGGTTTTACTGTACTTTAATATTTTTGCCTAAAAATGTGTAATATTCTTCAAAAAGAATTTTAATTATAGAATAATGGCTATTAAAAAAATATATACACATTTTTTCCAAAAGTTTTGAGTCAGGCAAGAAAATTTCAACCTGTGCATGAGGTCCTGTGAAGTCCAAATCCAACACAGAAAAAAAGTCTGACTCGGCTCAGCCCAAGTCTGCAAAAAAAGTAAGGCCTGGCCCAACTCTGAAAAAAGTGAAGGCCATCATTTTCTTTGTCCTTAAAACTGCCCTTATTTGTTTTGCTAAGGCCTTAATTTATAAGATATAACAAGATAGATAAGGGAAGAAAATTTATCTTTTTCAGTTCTCCTCCCACATCCCTAACAGACTTTGAATTTGTAGACTTTTTGGTGTATATTACACCTCCTCCTAACATATTAGAAAGATCCGGACGCATTTATAAACTTTTACAGATTTTCAACCATACCACCATGTGGCGCCACTGTAAATAAAGTTATATGCCAAGTTAGGTTGTAAAATCTTGTCAAAAGGTATGCAGTTCTAAAGAAATGGCAAGTGTTTATATTATTGTAATATTGCTTTATAGTTGATGCTCTAAAACATGTATCTTTTTTTTACTTTTTTAAACTGCATATTGTATTGTCTTTTTCTCATCACATATATATTTATTTTTATAAAAATGGAAATAACCTTTGATTTACTTGTACTAAAATTAATGCAATCTTATTATTATTACTTTTAAAGTAAAGTTTGTTATACAAACTCACAACTATGCAAAATGGGTATGATATGAAACTCTATGTTACAAATTATGAAACTACATGTAGATAGAGCATACAAAGTTGAAATAAGGCTTTAATGTTTATATACTGTTGGGCAGAGGTATTAACATCCTTAAAATTGTATAAAAAGCAAATATTTGGTGAACATGCAGCAATTTAGGCCGTGGGGCGATGCTGAAAAAGAAGCTTAGAAACAGACTTCCGTTGCAACTTTCGGGGGGCAACTTAATTTTAAACTTTTATGTTATAAAAAGTTCTTATTCATTGAAATTGTCAAAGTTCTGGATGCAAAAGTTGCACATTAATTAGAAATCACAAAAAATATATCGCACTATTTTCTCACGACATCTAACAACCGATTAGCTCAATTTCTCCCGTCTCGCACGTATTAGCCAATCGGAAGCGTACGTTTATGAATTCACTGTAGATAGCGTAAGAAAACTAGCGAAAGTTTCTCTTTTCCGCTTAAAAACAAACTTACAATTCTCCAAAATGAATTATTGTGTTAAAATTATTTTGCGATCATATGCTATAGCATGTTTGCAACTTTAAAAGTATACCAAGGTTGATTTTATTACCATTTTACTCTAGATTTCCGTCTCACTTTTATTTATTGTGACTTCTTTAAGTACTAGTATTAATGAAAACAGCCAGATTTCCTGTTTTGCTAACCGGACATCTGGTCTATTATGTATATAATACTTCATAATATTGTAGATAAAATATATTCTTATATAAAAACTTATTACTTTTTTTTTTAAACAAATTTTTAATATGTGGTGAAATTATGTATGCATAAAAATAATCCTGTAAATATTAGAATAAACACATTTCTTATATCATGCTTTAAAGTTTCAACTGATTTACTTTTAGAGGAAAATATCATGAATTTAAAAGAAGTTCGAAGACGAAAATTTTCATTCCATACTTCTAATTTTTTCGTTTTCAGATATTTGCCAGTTAAACGTTTAAAAAATCATTATATGCTTAAGTGACATACAATACATGCAGTTACTTCTTAAGTGTATTGTAATTTTTTAACCATATATATGTGTATCTGTGTGTTTTAGTTAAGGAAAATCATTTTAAAAGTAGAATTATTCTTCAGAAAAAATACATAGGTCAATATTAATATATATATTATATATATATATGTGTGTGTGTGTGTAGCATTTTGCACACTCATGGAATATATAAATTTTATTTTTTCTTAATTTCTGTTTTATATATATATATGTGTGTATTTATTTATTGCTAATTTTGAAATGATTTCATTAAATAAATAAATCTATATACACATATGAGTATATATACACTCATAAATTTATTACACACATAAATTTATTCCAGAACTGGTATGAAATAAATAAAATTTACTGTCATAAAATAATTATTTGAGATTAAAAATGTGACACGCATTTGTATGTATCCATAAATAATAATAATAATAATAAATATTAACTTCTAAGGTAATTCAGATAAACTCCATCATTCTTTTTCATTTAAGCCTCGCCAGATGGCGCCAAAGAAAAGATTGTGCTGACGATATTAGAAATTTCAAGTTAAAGAAGGGAAAAACAAATCCTGACAACTACGCGGGCATATTTTATTCGCAAGAACTGCTTATTTAATATCCATTAATGTCTAACATTTCAGATAATCTAATCAAATTTAGATACATATAAGTTCATACATTTGTTCTTTTAAACTCAGTAGACAGTTTGCTTACATTCTGAAAAACGGCGACTCGAAATGTCTGAAAGATTTGTTTTTATTGGCTCTTGTGCCTAAAAACGAGCCAATCGCGGATAGCTTAACAAAACTTATTAAAAAAGAGTTCCATGTTTTTATTTTAATTATTAATTAATGTGCAACTTTCGGATCCAGAACTTTTGTGATTTCTAAAGTTTTAAATATCATTATAATAATCATGCAGGAATTAAGTTGCCCCCCAAATGTTGCAACGAAGTTGAACGATAATGCCTATGGCCCCACGGCCTAATTGATTGGAACAGTTATATGAGAAAAATGGGTTCCCTATACCTAATACAAAGATTGGTGATGCGAATGGCAATGAAATGGTTGAGACTGACAAAAGTTTGTTCGTGCATTGAAGAAAAAAAAAAAAAGCACACAGCACTACCATATCTTAATCAGTATATTAGTTTTATTTATGTTACTGTATTGAGATATAGTAGTCTACCATTTTGAGCATTAAAGAGAAATTAGAGAAATACATATATCTCTTAGATGTTTATTCATAGAAAAGAGATTAAAAGCAAAAATGAAATATTTCAGACTTGAAATAATAAAGTGATTTTTAGTTTCACATGTACTGTTTATGGTAATCATACAGATGCACAGAATTTGTTTTAAAGAACTTTTTATATTTTACAAAATGGTTATTTTTTTTATAAGTATCTTTCTTTCCTGTGAAGTTTGTTTTACATCATCAGTGAATTTATTACTGAATAATGCAATTTTGTGTATACATAAAAATATTTCATATGTGCCCAGTTTTTAAAATTTTCTTTTTATTAATTAAATAAAAAACTAACTTAGTACTATAACCCTTTTTTTAGCCAGATTAAATTTTCTTTTGTAAGTCGCAACAATTGCTATCTAATCGCACCCCCCCCCCCCCCCTCCTCTATTCTTTTCTACATTAATAATCTTGAATATGTGGAAGAAAAAAAATGTTACATTATAAATTTGTTTTCTTGTTTTAACCTATAAGTTATTTCTATGTTATTTATTTTTAGCCAAAATATTCATTAAAACTGTTAAAATTCGTCAAACAAAAGCGAAAAAATATACTTACATAAATTGATATGTCTAACTTAAATACATACATAGCAACATGAGTTATAGGCGAGAGTGAAGAGGAATGGGACACTTTGTACAAAAATAAGTAAATCAACTTACTTTGGCACACAAACAAAAGTTTCAATTTATAGAACATAAAATTAAACACTTTTTATTGTCCTTGAGCAATATAGAAGCATAATTTGCAGAAACAATTTTATAATTAAAGAAATTGTAAGTTTCAAAATGTGTCCTGTACCTCCCCACTAACGGAGGCATGGAACAGCTATAAAATAAAGTATGATAAAACACAAATAGTCTAGCATCAACTACATATACAGTCTAACAAAGATTGTAGGTTAATAACGTCTGTTCCACAATATCAAATTCTAGTATTTTCATAACTGGAAGGAAAATATGGAATTGTCAGTCACAGATGACATTAAAAAATTATCAGTTCAATTTATTTACATTTTGAAGCAAATGAATATATTATCAGTGTTATAATTAATATATTATCCTCTAAAATATTAAATTATCCACTACCTTCTTTTATGTTAAACTTCTTGTAAAAACAAAAATGCTACTTTTAGGATTAGATTAAATTATGGATAATATACAGTATAATGATCTATAAATAGAGAAACTATTGCATCTACGCATAAACAAGTCATTAATTTACAGAAAGCATAAAAAGTAGTATACGAAGCAAATTTACTTTTGATTCTTAAAATGATCTTTTTCTTTATACAGTTGCAAGCTTATGTAGATCAGTACTATTTAACTGAATAATTGGGTACTATTGCTTCATCTAAAGTGTGTGATTGATGAGATTTTTAGAATGATATATAAAGAGAAAATCCTAGTGTCCCATTCCACCCCACTCTTCCCTATTTAAAGCATTGATTTGGATAGTTTATTAATATCTTATCAGGATATGAACACAACATTTATTCTTAAAAATAATTTTTTTCACTGTGCTTATCTGAAGAAAAAAAAGTGATTAATCATTTAGTGGAACATAGTAAGCCAATGAAATATCTACCAGTTTTACTTATAATTGATGTGCATAAGACACATACTAGCAATTTAGAATTCGTTGAATGGACTAGAGCCAGTCATGTGCATATTCTTGTCATAGCTTATTACAGAAAAAGTGGAATTCTGTGAAATAAATAATGGGGAATTTTTTCTTGAGTCACACTCAGATAAAGTTCCAGGTATTAAGAAAAAGTTTGTTGGTAAAATTTTTTAGTTTCCCTCGTAAAATAGAACCCATTTTCTTCCAGTTAATTCATGCGGCCATAGAGACAAAAAAAAAAAAAAAAAAAAAAAATGCTTATGTGTGGCCTACAACTGGTGATACACTTGTATACTATACAGAAATACAAGAAAATTGTGTAAAATGAAAGAATTCAGACATGGACAAATTCGTTTCTTATGTGGCAGCATAATTATCATAGAACTGCCAAAATCAGGTAAAGAAATGAACTTGTTTATATTTCATTTTGCCCTATACCTGGGAGCAAAGTGATAAGTTTCGACTATTATGTTACATCTTTAATACATCACAGACATTCAAGAATAAAAATTCGAAAAAAATTATTTTATATGGCAAGGATTTTATAAATTGTGTAGTGTAAAATTTCATATAAATTTTCGGTTTGTCCACTTAGAAAATTGTAAATTATTTTTAAGTATTTCTCTCTGTCCCATGTTCCCCTTTCAGCAATTCCTATTTTACACAGACAGTACCACAAACAAGCAACTTTTTGACGTAAAAAAAATATTATCATTTGATAACAGTTTTCACTGCTATTAAAAAGTGTCACAATCTAATATGAGCATGGCGAAAACTTTTTCATAAGTAATTCAAATAGCTAAAAATATATTCATAATATATAAAAGCAGTAAAATTAATAAATATCTACATGATTAAATATTAGTTTCCTTCTAAGTTTTAACAATCGTAAATTCATTTATCTTCTTCTTCTTTTTCTCATAAAACTTTTATGAGATACTTTTGTAGTGCATATGGCGCGTAGAATTCATTTATTAAATATGGAAGATGTAAACAAAAATATATCCTGTTTTTATCTGTTCGAATTCGAATAAAACAGTCGATTTGGAAGAAAACGAATTTATTAATTTTACATAAACAACATAAAATACGTTTGCGCCAAAATAGTGATGCATAACAGTATCTATCAACCCTGCTGCAGCCAGCTGCCATAATCTAACGAGGTAAGTAGGGAAAGAAGGACAGTTCAGCGTCAGCAGGTGGATTGTGGATTGGGAGGATTGAGGAGGAGGGAGTAATCCACCTTGTGGATAGAGGAGGAGAGTGGAATCCACCTGTGGGAGGCTTATGTGATTATCTTAGAGTAGGAGGGGCTAAATTTGTGAGGGGGACTTCATTTTTGAGGGGGCTTATTTTTTAAGGGGGCTTAATTTTTTTTTGAGTAGAGAATCGCACCCTTGAGAATAAAAATCAGGAAAACGGTTAGAGGGTCTACCCCCCCCCCCCCCCGATTTGTTTTTTTTTTAAGTTTCTTACCATTCTGGATTTTCAAGGACTGGATTCAAGGAATCTGAAATAATAAAATAACAATTAAAAAAGTATCAATACTTGTGGTCATTAGCTAAGAACTTTGTATTTTATCAAAATGAATTTAGTCTGCGTGACGAAAGTCAAATTGGTGAAATACATAGCTCTCATTGCCCAGGCTTAACCGCGAGGATGTTGACCACTTTAAGCCCACACACACACATTCACACACACACTTTTTTGAAAATTCTGTTTTTTTTTTTTTTTTTTTTTTTTTTTTTCTCTATAAATTTCATTTTCTATTTACACACATTTTCTAGATATATATATACAATTTTTATTTTCTATTTACAATTTAAATTTTTTCTTTATACATTTCATTTTCTACTTTCTGAAATTATTTTACATTTTTATGAATTTCAGAAATATCATGATGACCGTAGGCTAGGCTCGTTATTCCATCATGCAACAAATATCGTTTATCATCAAACAC
Organism: Maratus speciosus; assembly: GCA_963932465.1. NCBI lineage: Eukaryota > Metazoa > Arthropoda > Arachnida > Araneae > Salticidae > Maratus > Maratus speciosus. Next base: position 501,137,878 of record OZ010796.1, read on the forward strand.
CGACAAACATTTTTTGTTGTATTGCACGGTGTATAACTGATGTAAACGCTGGCCAATTTTCGTCTGCACTTCATATGTTGTCTTTTGTTCCATCAGACATTTTAGGTAATCTTTATGTTCAAGTTTCTTTTCAACAACCCTTTTCAATATCCCCTTGGCACGTTTTTTTTCTTCTATAGAGGACTTTATACTATACATTTTTGATTTTAGACCTACAAATTGATAGGCAGCTGCTCCATTTAATTCATCCTTAAATTTTCCCAAAACTTTCTTATTCTTAGTAGAATAGAGTTTATGGTCTTTGGGATAACCAGAAAAATCAAACCGAGAGCTGTTGGTTTCCATATCCTTTTGTAGGTCCTTTGTCCGAATGTGATACGTCAGAGAGTCCGTATCTGTGAAAAGAAGGGTTGAATGATTTCCAGGATAAATTGTTTTCACAAAATTATAATGAAAATCATACATGAGTTCTTTGGATAACTCGAGTATCGCAAATCCGACATAAACGGGTCGGTTCATGAGGATACTGTTTTTCTTTCTTTCCACAGCAACGAGACCCTCATCAAATATCTTGTGGCCTTTATAGTTTGGAGATGCCACTAACTTTTCACCTCTCCTCGTTTGGTTGGTTAATTCAATATTTCTCCTTTTCCTTAAATTCTCAATGCATTTTCCATATATTGAATTGTTCAGGAGCTTGAAGAAATCCTTTTCAAATTCTTTCGTGGCTTGCTTCCTTTTTTCCGTGTTGAAAGAAATATAATTCTTGAGCCAAGGGGATTGATCAAATTGCAAAACTTTATGAAATCTAGTTATTTCTAGGCCAAGTTGTATATACAGTTTTAAGTTTCTATAATGACATATATATTTACTTTTGTCGAACAAATTTGGAATCAGTTTTGGAACACCCTTGTATCCCTTCTGTATAAAACTTTTTGCATATGATGATAACATGTCATGTGTCACCGAAAGTTTTTCAGGAGCCAAAGGGAATTCATTATGAAGATTGTGTATTTCATGAGGATACTTCAAATCCATCTCGAATATAAAACCAATTGTGTCATCATCCTTTAAATTTAAAACTTTTTCTGTGTTGAAATGTCCTGGATCGACCCACCGAAACCCCCCATGCGGTAGATGCTGAGACATACTCCATCCATACAGGTTGTTTGCGTCCCAATACATGATATGCGATTTGTCTTGAGATGAATCATAGTTTGGACAAAACTCATTGTTCGCAGTTGCCAACCTGTGGGATATTTGGGACACACCTCCACGTACACCCTGTTCGATAAAAACTAACATGTTGTTGTCCGTTAAAAGTTCTAATTTAACATCAGTCATTTTTAGGCAAGCTTGCCATGACAGACTGGGGTAATGTTGTTAGATGGGCAGGATCTAAATCATAGAATTGCTTACACAATTTTCGAAAATTTTCGAAGACGTCAGCAAGCAAAATTACGTCAGTTTTTACATAAAAATCATGATATTCACCGAGCGATCGAATGTTAAATGTTTGCCAAACGTGTAGAGCATGATCAAATTCTTCATCACTAATATGTTTATTTGTTAACGTGCTGAAAAAAGCAGTTTTTTCGGGCAAAAAATTTCAAGTACATTTCCGTTTATTGACGGAAATTGCTGAAAAAGAATTTTCAACTGTGCTATGCGTTCCCTAACCGTTCTAAGTTTTAGCATATTATGCATTATATGATACATCTATACAGGGATAAATTCATATACAGGGATGTACAAAATTTTCAGTTATTTTTCGCCTTAAGCGGAAATTTTGTTTTCAAACGTGTTATGCGTTTTAATAATTATTAATATGCATCGTTTTTCACGTTATTAAACTATAAAGTTTTATTATAGTAGTCTGAATGCGCTGAAAAATGTTTCATAATCTGCTTAACGCATGATTTTACGTTCTTGTTGATAATTTTAATGATACTTTCTTAACGATATAGAAGCTAAAGGCTAATTCTATGAAAACTTGTCATGTCTGTCACACAGCTGAAAATCGCTATGCTTGTTGTCCACCGTTATTTTCAAAAAGTTTGCGTCGCGTTATTCAATTGATGAGATATATCCGATAAAATAAGTCACATTTTTCCGTTCTAAAATACTGGTAGCCAAAAATCGTAATATGTGACAGACATGACAAGTTTTCATGGAATTAGCCTGAAGTGATAAAACTATTTTTGTATTAATTATAATAGCAAATCATAAAAATTATTTTTTTTTCTAAAATTCTATTAAAATTTGAGATACGAAACAAACATTTGATACGTAGGCGTAACTTGGGCTCTATGGCTAGGGGGGAGGGGGGGTGAGTTTTGAGGCCCTTTTCTACAAATCTATAACCCCCCTCCCACCACCACCACCACCTTACCAGGGATCTGTCCAGACTTTTCTCTCAAGGTCCTATTTTTGTGAAATTGTGAAGAGCTTTTTTACATTTGTGAAAATTCTAGTCCTAATTCTGAGAATTTGAAACGAACGTTATACTCAAGGTTCTTTTTTATATATTTTTAAGAAGATATATGTATGTCAAATACATATTTTTTCTTTATGTAAAAGTGACAGGTCAGATTTTACTTTTAAATGATTAAATTTGTGAAAGATTCAGTTTAGAACGGGAAAATTTTTTGTAAAAAGACTGTTTTTAAGACCAAAGAATTTTGTGAAAGGTCCTTTTTTAAGATGAAAAGTTTTGTGAAGGGTCCTGTTTTGAGATGAAAAAAATTATGAAGGGTCCTGTTTTGAAATGAAAAATTTTGTGAAGGATCCTTTAAAGTAGGGGTGCACAACCTTTTTAAGAGAAGGGTCACTTACAAAAATGTTTGGTTTGTCGAGGGCCACATCAGTAACACAGCGATCATTCTATTTCGGGGAGGTGGGGAGATCTGTGGCCTATAAAAAACAAGATTTTAGAGAAGTGGCAGTTTTACCCCTTTAAGTTTGCCTACCCACTACATACCATACCCAATTCAGCAGACAAGGATATATCAGCAGCTTATGTTTGTATATATAACAGAGATGTAGCAAAAATTATTTTCAAAGAGTGAAAATATTCCTTGTCTTTATTCGGGGGGATTAAATTTTGCTTTATTAAAAGTGGTAAAAAATAAACATATGCATGACAGTGCCAAAAAAAAAAGTGAACTTTACGATCGAAGTTAAATTGACGAAACTCTCAATTTTTCTGCAGCCGATCAACAAAATTTTACATTTCCCCGCGCCTGATCGACAAAATTCGCGATTTTTCCACACCTTATCAACGGAATTTGCGAATTTTCCGCGCCCAGTCAACGAAATTTGCAATTGTTAACTGACTGACGAAATTAAAAAAATTTTCCCGTACGAATTGTCGAAATTCACAACTTTTTCTCGCGATTTCACCTTAGCTAATCGAAGAAATTTGCAATTTTTTCGCACTTAATCGAAAAAAATCACGATTTTTTCTCTGCTCGATCAACGATATTTGCGATCTTTCCGCACCCGATCGACAAATTTCCTAATTTTTCCGCGCTTTTTATAGACAAAATTCACAATTTTTCCGCGCCCTATCGACAAAATTCGAAAATTTTCTGCGCCCGATCGACAGAACTCGCGATTTTTTTCGTGCCCGATCGACGAAATTCCCGATTCTTAACTGATTGATGAAAATTGAAAATTTTCCCTCGACAAATTGCCGAAATTCACAACTTTTTCTCGCAATAAACTAACGAAACTCGCGATTTTTCCGCAGCCGATCAATAAAATTTGCATTTATTCCATGTTCTATCAACAGAACTCGCGATTTTTCCGCGCCCGATCGACGAAACTCGGGATTTTTCCACACCCAGTAAACTAAATTTGTAATTTTTCCATGCCCAATCCACAAAACTCACGATTTTTCCGCACCCGATCAACGAAAATTGCACTTTTTCCGAGCCCAATCGGTGAAATTATCATATCTTAAATGACTGACGAAAATTGCAATTTTCCCGCGGCAAATTGGCGAAATTCGCTGTTTTTTCCAACGATAAACTGACGAAACCAGTGACATTTCCGCGCACGGTCGACGAAACGCTCGACTTTTCTGCGCACGAACAACAAAACGCGCAATTTTTCAGCGGCCGATCGAAGATACTCATGATTTTTTTCATGCCTAATCAACGAAACTCTTGATTTTACCGCACCCGATCGAAGAAAATCGCGATTTTTTCGCGCCCAATCGACGAAACCCGATTTTTCACGCACAGTCAACGAAATTCGTAATTCCTAATTGACTGATGAAATTCGCAATTTTCCCGCGTTAAATTGGCGAAATTCACGACATTTTCTCCAGATAAACTGACGAAACTCGCGATTTTCCGTGCACGATCAACAAAATTCGCGACTTTTACGCGCCCAATCGATGAAATTCGAGGTATTTTTCAACTAGCGACTGACGAAATTAGAAACTTGGGAATTTCCTATATTGATACAAATGTTATCGGCCGAGCGATTAATGAAATTCGCGATTTTTAACTGACTGACGAAATTTGCAATTGTTTTCCGGGGCAAATTGACGAAAGTCACGATTTTTTTCTGCAATCTATGGTAAAAAATCTCAATTTTTGCCAATTATAAATTGACGAAATTCGCGGGCCACTTGTTAACCCGTCGCGGGCCACTTTTGGCCCACGGGCCACAGGTTGTGCATCCCTACTTTAAAGGACCCAATTTCTTCTTAAACAGATCCATGCTTACCCATTACACACACCTAAATTAAATTCTTAAAAACTTTAATATTTAAACAATAAAATTCAAATGTTCAACGAAAATTATTAGATAAAATTATTAAACTGGGTTTATTTTTCATCTTGATTTTACTTTTGTTGGTGAAATTAGTACTTAACTTCGAAATCTACCCTGCCTGTAGGCCGAGCCGGCAGGGATTTTTTTTTTTTTTAGTATAATCAGTTTCTCAGTCAAAGTTCGGCTCAAGGGGATAGGTGGGAGGTAAGTTGTTGACAGTTAGTCCAGTGGTCACCGTATATTTAAGTCATTGTTTAATTGAATCAGTATTTTTAATGAATGCAATCATGACCTCATCTCGTCTCAACAAATTATGTTTCCCCCTTATCTACCCTTTGCACTGTTATTTAAAAGAAAATCATTGTCGCTAAAACCTATCAGGAACTTTCCCACCCCCACTCCTCCTCAAAAATATATCCTGTCTATGAAGTAGAATCTTTAACAGTCATTTGAAACAATCTGATTCTTTATGTAGCTTAAGGTTATTCGCGACAATGCGACCGCTATCCTTTTTTGAAACTGTTGAACAATTTTCACTTAACCCATATATCTACCATGTGTTTCTTCATTTTTAAATACAACAATAGCCGTTTAAATGAAATATTTTCGTTAAATGGAATATGATTCAAGAAAGTGGTAAATTTCGATTAATCTAAAAACACTAACACTTGCACTCTAAAATTGGGAGGAGTGAAAAGTTCACTTTTTGAAAGAGTGACAGGTATTTTTACTCTTTTTGGAGTGAGTTTTATAAAAATACACTCCTTAAAGAGTGGAGTTTTCCACTCTCTAGAAAGGAGTGAGATGTCTCACTCCTGAAAGAAGAGTGACTTACGTGTGCATTGCTTATTAACCAATCAGAGCAGCAAGGCGACGACACCCTTTAAAGATAAGAAAAATGATCACTTTTTCGTCCGCCATTTTAAGATTAACAGATTAGGATATCATTAAAATTATTCTTTGGAATACATAAAATGAAGGTAAGTCTTGTTTAATTTTAAGCATTTATCCGTGTAGATATGTGGAATGTCCAGATTATGAGCTAAATAGTTGTATGTTTGTATAGCAAAAGATTGATCGTGGAGTATTCATAAGTGATTGTCAGATTTCTTCATGTAGCGATCTGAAATGTAATTGTTTTAAGGGGACCGGGAAAGCCGTATCTCCGCCATGTTAAATTCACCAACTTTATGTACCTTTTTCTCAGAAATGGTGAAAGATAGAGGTCTAGATTTTTTAGAGTAGTTTGAATAACATGTTTTACGTATTTTAACAGACCATTTTCGTTCTAAGTAAAATTCAAAATTAATTATTAATTATTTATTGAAAGTCATTTTTAAATTAGCACTTTTTGGTAAGATTTCACTGCCTAAAATAAATAATTCTCAAAAAATCATTAAATCCCTGTGTATACAATGTAACATAGTATAAGTATTAAAAAAAAATCTGAGTTCTTATGTTTAATAGATATTGAAACAAGTTGGAAATTGCTCACCAAACGTGGCAAATGAGGTGCGTTAGTACTATAACTAGTTTTAGAAATATTTTTGCAAAGCATATTGTACTGAATGTATATTTTAGTGCAATACATAAGTGCATATCCATTTCATTCTGTTCTGAAAGGCTGTAACATCATTAAAATGCACTTAAAATATTTTTTTTCCCATTGGCCGTCATGTAACGGAAAACTTTTGACTGTCCTTGTAATTAAACTATGCATCCGATTTTCCTGAAATTTGAAATGAGTCTACAAAATTTTGCAACAAATATATATTTAAAATTTTAGATCATTCGGAAGGCTGTAACATCATTAAAATGTACTTGCAATAATTTATTCCCATTGGCCGTAATGTAACGGAAAAATTTTGATTGTCCCTGTAATTAAACTATACATCCGATTTTTATGAAATTTGAAATGACTCGACAAAAGTTTGCAACAATTATATATTTAAAATTTCAGACCATTCGGTTGGGTAGTTTTTGCTCTGTTATATGCGGGTGTTGAATTCAGACCCTTATCTCCAGGAGGGATTTCTGTGGTTCCGGAAGGGAGGGGGACATTATAGAGTTCCAGGGGGGGGGGGGGGGATTGCACTTTTTGACCATTGAAAACACAAAATCTCAAAACTTGCGGATGGGAAATGCCCCCCCCCGGGCCACCCCCTGAAATCAACACTGACAGACAGACTAAACGACGAATATAGGGGCTACGTATTTATATAATTACGAACGCACCTAAAAAAGGAACATAAACATGAAAAATCCAAGTTTTGAGAAAAAGTCGATTAAAGATTTATTGCCATTAAGCTGTGAAGTACTCTTAGAAAGAATGAATAATTTCAACACTTATTTTTTATATATATAAACATGTGTGACACATCGTTGGAAAGACAAAAGTTTAAACTATTTAATGATATAAAAAAATAAAAATCGCTTTTTAGGTGCGTTCGTAGTTATATAAATACGTAGCACCTATAGTCGTCGTTCAGTCCGTCTGTCTGTCCGTCTGCCCGCTTATAACAGCGCAAAAACTACCCAACCGAATCGTTTGAAATTTAAAATATATAATTGTTGTATAATTCTGTCGCGTCATTTCAAATTTTATGAAAATCGGATGTATAGTTTAATTACAGGGACAGTCAAATTTTTCTGTTACATTACGGCCAATGGGAAAAATTATTGCAAGTGCATTTTAATGTTGTTACAGCCTTCCGAATGGTCTGAAATTTTAAATAGGGCAGATGTGCCAGTAATGGTCACCCTTTGATGTTTTTGGTTCATAAAAAAATAAGTAATAAATATTTAACTTTAATTAATTTTTTTATAATTTCCCCTTGCATGTTTTATAAAACTGGGTTATTGTTGACACTTTTAATCAAACCAATTAGGAAGTAGAAAATAATGTTTCAAAGTTTTACTGTTTTTCTGTGAAAATCTTAATGCAGAGGCTAAGAGCTGGCTTCGTTTAATTAATTTATATATTATTTATTTTCTTGCAAAATTTGAATGCTTTTGTTTGAGTAGCAATAGAAAACTTAGACTTTTATATAGTAACGGTCATTTACGAAATTTCATTTATTTTTAATTTTTTAAGAGAGGGTGTCTATTACTAGAATGGTTAATTAGTCATTTTCCACCAAAACTTTTTAAATAGCTGCTTTTAAGTTAGTTTATGTGATTAATAAAATTTCAATATTTTATTCTTTTTTTATGTATATATACTTTGCTATTTTAAAATCTGGCAATCAAACCAGCTAGGTAGTAGAAAATATTGTTTAAGAGCACAGCCAAAGACGGGCTCATAGGGATTAATACCCCTCCTTTTAAATAAAAGCAATTAAGTTACAGAAGCTATTAAAAATCTATTTTCTGTGTTAAATGTTTGGTTATTCTTATCTGAAAAAACAAGTGGGTAAGTGTGATCACAGATCGCACAGAGGATTTCGTTTAATATTCCTTTCAAAACACTTTATCCTTTTGAAATATCTGTTAGTTCCACATTTCAGAGCCAGGGGGCGCACTTGATTCTAAACAAACCTGTATCCGAACGAAAATCCGTTTTACATACTATCCGTAGATATATTAATCGAGGGGATTGGGCCCATAGCACCCGAGATAAGTAGGTGCACCTGGCGGAAAAAAATGGAACTAAAATATATAAGGCTATGGTGCATAATATGAAAGAATGGTCAAAGGGGTGTCGGCAAAAGTTGGAAAATTTCTCCCCGGGTTAAAAGGGCGGAGGTTAGAAAAATTGCTTAAAATACACAAGTTAGAGCCCAGAGGGGTAAATAATAAAAGACTTTTTGAAAATTTTATGATTTGTCGTGTGGTCTGAGGCATTCAGCTATACATATGCAAAATTTCATGTCACCAACTTAATTAGGAAAGAATTATCTCTTAGAAAGAATTGCTTCAAATACATATGTGGTAGCTCAAAGGGTTAAACGTAAGACTTTTTCAAGATTTTATGATTTGTCGCCTGGCCTCAGGTGTTCTGCAATAAGTATGCAAAATTCCAAATCTCCAATTTAATTAGGGGCTCAGTTAGAAAGAATGGCTTAAAATACACAAGCTGGAGTTGAAAGGGTTAAACATAAAACTTTTTCAAAATTTATTATTTGACGTGAGATCAGAGGTGTTGAGCTATAAGTATGCAAAATTTTACGCCTCCAACCTAAATAGGGGCTCCCTTAGAAAGAATTGTTTAAAATGCACATGTGGGAGCACAAAGGGTTAAATGTACGACATTTTCAAAATTTTATGATTTGTCGTTTGATGTGAGGTGTTCAGCTATAAGTATGCAAAATTGCACGTCTCCAAACTAATTGGGAGCTCACTTAGAAATAATTGTTTAAAATACACATGCGGGACCCTAAAGGGTTAAATGTAAGACTTTTCCAAAATTTTATCATTTGTCGTATGATGTGAGGTGTTCAGCTATAAGTACCCCAAATTTCATGTCTCCAACATAATTAGGAGCTCACTTAGAAAGAATTGTTTAAAATACACGTGTGGGACCCCAAAGGGTTAAATGCACGACTTTTTCAAAATTTTATGATTTGTCGTTGGATGTGAGGTGTTCAGCTATAAGTATGCAAAATTTCACGCCTCCAAACTAATTAGGGGCTCACTTAGAAAGAATTGTTTAAAATACACGTGGGACCCCAAAGGGTTAAACGCACGACATTTTCGAAATTTTATGATTTGTCGTTTGATGTGAGGTGTTCAGGTATAAGTATGCAAAATTTCACGCCTCCAAACTAATTAAGAGCTCAGTTAGAAAGAATTGTTTAAAATACACATACGGGAGGTCAAAGGGTTAAATGTACGACTTTTTCAAAATTTTATCATTTGTCGTACGATTTGAGGTGTTCAGCTATAAGTACCCAAAATTTCATGTCTACAACATAATTAGGAGCTCACTTAGAAAGAATTGTTTAAAATACACATGCGGGACCCCAAAGGGTTAAACGTACGACATTTTCAAAATTTTATGATTTGTCATTTGATGTGAGGTGTTCAACTATAAGTATGCAAAATTTCACGCCTCCAAATTAATTAGGAGCTCACTTAGAAAGAATTGTTTAAAATACACATACGGGAGCTCAAAGGGTTAAATGTACGACTTTTTCAAAATTTTATCATTTGTCGTATGATGTGAAGTGTTTAGCTATAAGTACCCAAAATTTCATGTCTACAACGTAATTAGGAGCTCACTTAGAAAGAATTGTTTAAAATACACATGCGGGATCCCAAAGGGTTAAATGTACGACTTTTTCAAAATTTTATGATTTGTCGTATGATGTGAGGTGTTCAGCTATAAGTACCCAAAATTTCATGTCTCCAACATGTATAGTTTCTGAGAACGGGCTCCGTGACGGACAGACAGACAGAGGAGCGAGACGAATAGGGTTTCGTCAGATGAACGAAACCCTAAAAAAGAAGGGGAAAAAAAGTAATATTCCTTAATTTATAGGCAATATTCATGAAACTGGTAAATCTGCAGATCAGTGGCCTCAAACATCAGTTCTACAGTTTTATTTTGAAATTATTTTACTTAGCATTTAAAATATTCAACTCACAATATCATTTCTTTCATATTTGCAATATTAATTATTATAAATGATATATCAAGTAGTCTCTGGAAGATTAATTGTTAAAAATAGTGAGACAAAACTAAACATCACTAACATTCCAAAACTTTTTTTTATTATTATTACCTTTTAAATCCCCCACTGTTTCAATAATTTAATGCTGCAATTGCCTGATATTTAGTATTTTAAACTATCCATCTGAAATAATTAAAACATTGATCGTCTGATAATTACAATAATTGATGCAAACAGTAAATGATCATCACAAATATTTTATTAATTACTGGTATCCTTATTGTTAAATTTATTTGAAAATAACCATTTTGTTTCATTAGTATGTTTTCATTAAATTCTGGTTCTAAATACAGTCATAAAAACAATTATATTTATTACTTTTTATGGGGTGTCCATTACTGGGCCAGAGGGTGTCCATTACTCGGCTTTTGGGCGTTTTGGTATATTTCTGTTATTTAAAATTAAATTTCGATTCACATTGGGAAATGAGACTATAAGAATGGTTAAATATTGTTGATAGATTAATATAATATTGAAAAAACTGGAATGTAATAATTATAACTATTAATAAAAAATAATTTTAAAAGAAATTCCTTAAGAGTGTCCATTACTGGCACATCTACCCTATTTAATTGTTGCAAAATTTTGTCGAGTCGTTTCAAATTTTATGAAAATCGGATGTACAGTTTAATTACAGGGAGTCAAAAGCTTTCTGTTAACTTTAAGGTCAATGGGAAAAAATTATTTCAAGTGCATTTTAATGATGTTACAGTCTTTTGAACAGAATGAAATTGATATGCACTTATAAAGTTCACCAAAATATACATTCAGCACAATATGCGGTGCAAAAAATATTTATAAAATTAGTTATAGTCCGAACGCACATCATTTGCTACGTTTGACGAGCAATTTCCAACTTGTTTCTATTTTCCTATAAAACATATAAAATCTATTTTGCTCATATTCACAAAATACAATATCTACGCGAATAAAAAAATTAAATTAAACATGGCTTATCGCGTCATTTCATTAATAAGTATTGTATTAATTTCATTTTTCAGCAATGACGGACGAAAATTAGAAATAATGATTAAGTTTAGGAATATGTTTAAAAGAAAAAAATATATATATTCCAGAGAACTTAAAAGTTTAACTTTAGACTCCATGTTCATATCAAATAAAACAAAAGCAAATGACAGCGGATAAAATATATATATACATTCTTAATATTTAAATCATGCTTAGAACTTATTTTAAAAAGATGTGAGTTTATAAGTATTGTTTTTTAAATGGAAAAATTAAAAATATTTTAGAACAATAGGACTTTGCAAAAATAGCAATAATTTAAAGAAAAAGTACGGTTTTATATTTAAAACAAAAATTAAAATCAAATCAAACATTGTTAAACATATAACATCCGCTGATTAAAAAGTTATTAATAAAACTTTAAAAGTAATATCTTTATAGGGCATGCAATAAAAGCAAACACAAAGGATAAGATTGGAATAAAATATTTTAGTTTATTACTATTAGTAATCTAATTTAAATTCGTATGTAACTTTAACTGAATTTTTCCCTAAACGTTCAGTTAGTGTTACAAACTATGAATTAAATAAATATTGCTAATAAAGTATTTTATTCCAATCTTTACTACGCTTGTATCTATTTTCATTGCATGTTGTAAAAGATGTGATTCTTGTGAAAAAAAAATGTGAAAAAAAAACAAAAAAAAAACGACTACACAAAAAATGAACATTCACTTTTATGAAAGAGTGACTATTCTCTCCTACCAGGGGTGAAAAACCGCACTCCTTTAGCAAGAGTGGATAGTCACTCCTCCGAAAAAGTGATTATCCACCCCTGTTTAGAGTGAATATTCACTTTCCAGGAGTGACTATTCACTCTTTCAGAGAGTCAAAAATTTCACTTTTGCTCAGAGTGAATAGTCACTCTAAAGAGGTTGGGCATATTTTGACTCTGCGATAGAGTGACTATTCACTCCTCCGGAGTGAATAGTCACTCCTTTTTATTTAGAGTGTGATTTTGATTCATAAAAGTGGCTAATACGATTAATTAGTGATTCAAAAAACCAGCCATTATTGCATTTTTTAGGTCTGGGATGGGTTTTAAACCCGACCCTCACCCCCTTCACACACACACCATTCGCCTCACTATTGATAAATACGATATTTAATGAGCAATTTTTACGAGTTGTTCTCAAATCCATTTTCTGGCACAATTTTTAAAATCATTTTTGTTCGGAAATGTAAGAAATTAGCAAGCTTGTAATAATTGCTAAGAAACTATATAATACAACGGTTTTTCTCGTTTTTCTGTAAAAAAAATTTTTTTTTCAAGAAGTGCTGTCAAAAGTGGCATTTTATACGAATTTTCGGACACGACAGGGCAGGAAAGGGAAATAACCGCCGTTCTGAAACAATAGTCGCTTATAACTCAAGAACGCAATTAATTTATTGAAGAATGAAAATATTGAATTACAAATCACTTCAGTAATCATGCCTGCAAGTATCACTTTATGTTTAAAAAACGTATCAATGTTTCGCGTTCTTCAACAGAGAAAAATATTTTTTTAAAACCTCTTTCTAGTAAATTTTTCTAACACTTCCTAACACTAAAAATTTGACTCTCTACAAGTAAAAATTAGTACTTTAAAACATTTTATTCATTGGGCCTTAAATTACTTAAAAATGCATAGTTGGAAATTAAAGTACATAGTAAATCAGATATTTAATCAAATATTATACATTTATTTACGAAGGAAAAAAAAAAAGTGAGCCGATTAATCATAAGATCAGAGCACTCATTAGATATAGCACTTTGGCATTAAAGTGAAATTTGTCACAAAACCCCAGATTTTCATTCTATGTTGAAAGTAAAATTATTATGAAGCTAATTTGAATTAGTTCAAATATGTTGCATCAGAATATGCTCGGAATTATATATACATATATGTACATATACACTATATAGCCATTAATGACCGGCGACGGCAACTTTCAATTTTAGACATTTTGTCGAATATTTATAAATATACTTGACAGATTCTTCTGGAATTTCAGGATAAAAAATAATAGGTATGACCTTATATTTAGAAATGTCGATTTGTTAAGGGGGGGGGCAATTAGGGGGCCAACAAAAAATCAAAGAAAAAAATAATACTTGGGATCACCCTGTAAAATAAAATGCACGAAATGATCTACCGCTATCGAATATAAATAAACAGACATTCTGTAATATGTGTATTATTTTGTGTAAGAATAGCACGTATATTAACAGAGATATAGCGATTTATTTAAAATAATTAAAAAATTCTTGCATGTTTTTTGCTTATTACATGCAGGGTTTTCAACCAAATTTAACACCGATTTCAGAAAAATTGACAAAATACAGTAGAAACAATATAGTGCAATTGGAATATAAATATATTAAATATTTTAAGAAATATGAGCAGTTGTATGAAATAATTTTTATCTGCGCATGCGCGAACGATAACAAGGATCATTTTACATAATTTAATAGTCAATTCTATCGAGCAACACTAAAAAAAATCTAGTCAAATATCGTAAAAATTCAGAAAGATGATCAATCCTGAAATTCCAGAAGAATCTGTCAAGTATATTTCTAAATATTCGACAAAATGTCTAAAATTGAAAGTTGTCGGTCAATAATGGCAATATAGTGTATATGTGTGCGTGTGTATTTGTATTTTTAAGTTCGACAATGTATGCCAATTTATAAGAGGGAAGCGATTCCAGACCATAAGAAAAGAACAACCAATCAGAATTATGGAAAGGAAATGAAGAACTATACAAATAATGAAAACATTAAAAAACTGGCTCATCTACAGATTTTCAATTATCATTGTTAAAAATGTATACATTTTTATATAAACATTGATTAGCTTAAAATAATGGTTACGCTCTGGACAATATGAATTTCAGATGTGGGATTATTAGATAGGACATTTTAAAAATCTTTTATGTCGTCGAATTTTGACAGGGACCACCTAGTGGTTAATAATGTTTCAAAATGTTTAGTAAAATATAAATGCTTTCTAAACTTTGACGTAAAAAGCAAAACATCAGTAAACATGACAATTGAAGTGATCTAGATTCAAACAGATTTTTCATTTTTCGATAACTGAATTATATTTTAAGTGATATGCGATTTTTGTGACGCTGAATTTCGTTTCAAAACACTAGCTTTGACAGCATAAAAAAAAGTATTCGATTTCATAGCTTCTGAATAGAAATACACCTGTCAGTCTCATGATTTTACAATCAGAAAACGATTAGCTTCTGAATAGCGTACCTATCGTGTGTACTTGTATTAACACGTACGACATTTACATTAATGTAAAAATCATCCTTTTAAAAATATATTTGTTTTGTGTAACCCATAATGCTTTTAGAACACGATAAAATAATGTATCTATAATTTATTCCAAACTGTATTACAACTAATCGATGTATTAAATGAATTTTATAACAAGTTATTTTAATGATGCTTATATGCATCGTCAGTAGATAAAGTGTTAAAAACAAAAATGAACAAAAATAAAAAAAATCCCTGCCGGCTCGGCCTACAGGCGCAGGTAGATTTCGAAGTTACCAATTTCACCAACAAAAACTCATCATGATTAGAGATAAATCCTCTTTAAAAATTTTATCTTGCCGCTTTTGACGAGTTTTTAATTTCATTTTTATATAAGAGCTAGTTTTATAAGAATCATGTTAAGGCAGTTTTCAAAAATATTTTTCCATGCTCAACAACTCGAAATTTTCTGACACATTTTCAGATTCATTTTTAAAAGAAAAAACATTACACTTGCTGACGTGATTTTTGAAGAGATTTATCAGCGGCTTGTATTTTTATTTTTTGTTCAATTAATCAGAACTTGATTTATAAACAATTATTTTTTCAGAAGGACCATATTTTTCGTTTCCAACCCAATCGCTTCGGGAAATTCGGTTCAAAATGCCCACTTTGACATCATTTTTTGAAATATATTTTGCCTCTATTAAAAAATCGACCATTATGGCACATTATATAGTTTCTGATTAAGAGAACCTACCAACTGGATGCGTTTGATAGCAAAAATGAATTCAAAAATGAGTCAGAAAATAAGCAGTTTGGATTTGAGTACATCCTTAATACGATATTTTTTTCTTCAACCTGTATGTATTTATAATTTGTTTTTGCTGTAAGGATGGGTCCCCTCAAAAACTTGTCTATATAAAAGTTGTAGATAGTATTAAAAATATATATAATAAATTCCATGCGATTTAATATCTCGTGAATTGACGAAGTTATGGATTTTTTTTCTTCTTCAACTCCCCCCATTTTTTGTCATTTTTATTTATTTTTATTTTATTTTTTATTTTTTTGTAAGAATTGCTTCTATCAAAAACTTGTCAGTATAAAAGTTGTAGATAATATTAAGAAGATTTATAATTAATTTAATTGGGTTTGATATCTTAAGAATTGACGAAGTTATGAATTTTTTTCTTCCCAAAACCCAATTTCTTTCGCCCCTTGAGCCCATTTTTAATTTTATCAAAAACTTGTCATCCCTAAATTTTTGGCTTTGTTTTTAAAAGTACTAATAACTTTAAACTGACTCAATACGTATTATAATTAAGAAGTTATGGGGTTTTTCGTTTTTCACAAAACCCCTCCCTATTTCCACCACCTTGGTCCGATTTTGCCCATTAACGAACTTGACCGAGATTTTCTGCCCCTTGATTTTATGTATCAGTTTGGAAGAGGCTTATGCAGAATTATGGAAATTATCGTGTCCCTAAAAAAGTTATGCATATACAGGGTGAATCTAAACTCTTGGGCAAAACTTTATGGGGTGATAGTACACATTAAGACAAATAATATTAAATAGGAAACTAAGGGTTCCAAACGTCTTCCGAAGGAGATGGGCGCGATTACAGTTTACGGCCCAAAATTTCAAATGATTAGAAAAAACGGAAAAATTGGTGGATTCGTTTGAGGTTTTTGCTAAAACTATTCTTTATGTCAGTATTTTCTTGAAAATAAATTTTAAAGATAAAGTTCAAAAAATGCCGATAGACGGCGCTTTAGACTTTGTAGTAACGAACGACTATTTTTAACTGTTATTTTTTGTATCTCATTAAATGCTTTCAAAAGCTTAGACTTAAATTTTAGCTCAAAATCTGAATCATTGGGAGTGGTTAAGTAGCGCAAACTGAACTGCGTTCAGAAGGTGGGGGAGGGGGGAGCATTTTAAATTTAAACTCCTGAACAGAGTTCAGTTTGGTCGCGCCCATCTCCTTCGGAAGACGTTTGGAACCCTTAGTTTCCTATTTAATATTGTTTGTCTTAATGTGTATTATCACCCCTTAAAGTTTTGCCCAAGAGTTTAGATTCACCCTGTGTATATATAATTTTTTTAACTGAGGGTGGTTTTGGCTTCCAGGGGTCATGGTCAATAGGAAATTAAATACATGTATTAATGGAACATATTAAAATATTTCGTGTGTCAAATGATAGTACGTCACGACGACGTGAGAAAACTCTAAAATATGTCCTTTATTAAAAAAATATTGAGAAATACTGACGTAAAAATTTCAGTTATTCATGAAATTATTCATGATATTGTTATCCATGAGAAAAGAATCGTTTAACTCAAGATGTAATTCTTTTACAGAAAAAAAAAATCTTTAGAAAACAAAACACTCAACAGTTATGCTTCCAAGTATCATGATTTATGTTTTAAAATAAGTCTGAATATACTTTTAAAGCTCGTCTAATGTGAAATTTTAAGTTGCAGTTAACTTACCCTTCAGGGGCGGTGGTATTTTTATGAAACCACTTAATTTTAATTCCCAAATGCCACAATGACACCAGAATTTTAGTAAAAAGAATTTCGGTTTATTATATATGCGAAATATAGCTTTTCTTATTTACAAATAAATTTGTTTTCAAATTCCGGTGTCATTCATTAATTTCAACACTTTATAAATGGAATTGTTTTTGTCCTTGAAAGGGTTAAGCTGTAAGTAAGCTACAATTTTACATAAAATTAGTGATGAACAATCAGGGTTGGCAAGTTTTTGACAGTGTGGCGGTTTTAATCATCATGTCAAAACCCCCTTTTTGACATAGTTTTTGATGACGACTGTCAAAAACTTAAAATTGACTCCAAAAACTGTTTAAAATTATTTTTACAATATCATTAAATTTACAATCTTTCATAATTTTTAGTTTTAGACTTTTGAGTAAACTTTTTGACAATTTTAGACATTAAAAACCACATACTCTGTACAAAACTCAAAGCATGATATTGGTTCAACAAGTTGCTTAGAAAACAAAAAATAATTGTAAGTAATAAATAAAGAATAAAAAATAATTAAAAGTATCGCTACATTGAAAATGTAAACGAATCAAACTATTAAATACTTTAATTTTTGAAAATGAAAGCACTTGGTGAAAATACTTGTGCAATTTAATATATGAAATAACCTATAAATAATATACATATTTTGATATTGTTTTAATGTTAGTCTTAATTCTAAGGGTTTTTTTTTTCCCATGGAGCATGCAGTAGCAAAAAACTACATTTGATGCCTTTTGTACAGCTTGTTTCGTAATTTGGGGTAGATAAATCTAAAATTTGAATATATCGCCTCAATTGATGCTGGGATGCAAATATACACCAAGGGAATTCATACAATTCATTTTAATTATATATATATATAATTAAAATGAACAAAGTGAAATTGAACAGCTAAAACCAAGCTATAAAAATTACCAAGCTAGAATTCATCATTTAGAGCCTCATCATTTAAGGATATATTTTACTATCTCAATATTCCTCATTGCTTTTTAAATTTTCACATTTATTTACATAATAGAAGGCTAAATTTTACTATCTCAAACATTCCTCATCTTTTTAAATGTTATTTATATTCTCATTTTTTACATTACAATTTTTTGTCTTTAAAACGTTAATTTAATCAATTGCCCTTTTATTTATTTTTATATAATTCTTTATTTATTTATTTATATTAATTTATTCCTTTTCTTTATTTTATTTTGTATTCACTCAGTACTTAAGGTATTGTGCTCTAATAACTTTTAATATCCTGTATGAGGTGTATCTTTCTTTGGATCTCTTAGCTTTTTGTTATCTATTTTCTGTAATGTTTGCGTTATAAGGAGCTAAATTTTGTCATTTTAGGTTTAATGCCGACAAAATTGGATGAAATAACACATCTTCTATGAATGAACTCACAAGCTCCTCTGATGATTCTGTGAGTCATTCATAGTTTCTTACTTTACATACTAGAGATGCAACGAATATTCGGCCCATTCGGCCCCTCTGCCAAATATTCGGCTTCGGCCGAATATCAAGTCCATTATTCGGCCTTGGCCGAATACTAATACTGTAATAAATGTTTTTATATTTACACAATATAACTTTTTAATTTGACAATTTATATTCATCATCTATAATGAAAATTTTATTTGAAATTAACAATCACTTTTTATCCCATTAACTTTCATGCCTCGAATGGGCTTTATCTACCCATTTTTATGTAAGAGGCTAATTTAGGAATCATGTTAAAATTTTTTTATACTGTATCAGTAAGTACAAAAAGTAGGGGAGAGGGGGGCACATGTAAATAATTTTTACATTTTTGACTATTTCTCAAAATTGTTATGAGCTATTGAACCAAAAAGTGATTTATATGAATATTTAGAATTTGTTTGTTCTTTTGGTGAAACTTTTGGATACATTTATCAAGAATTTCTAACTTATATCATCATTCTAAAAATTGTCTAAATTTGTTCACATGTGCCCCGGTGGAGGGGTAGTTGTGAACATAGCTGGGGTACAAGTGAACACATTCGTAAATAAGACAAATATAATTTTTTGTGAATAAAAACTGTGATAACAACTAATTAGATGCCTTTTTTCTAGTTGTGTGAATAAATCAATAAATGTTTCAACATAGATACAAGAATTTATTTGCAAAATTGTAATGCCTACTCCTTTTGAGTCACTTTTAATTGTTATCTAACTTCCAGTAAATTAAAACTGTGAAACAATCCTAAAAACATTTAATATATCTCAATGTTTGACAAGAATAATTAAATTTTAAACTAAAAAAAAAATGCATTCACAGACTTAAAAAATACACTTGTGAACTGTTCACATCTGCTCCCATATGTTCTGTTCACAAGTGCCCCATCTACCAATTTCAGCCTAACTTATAAAAAAATATATATTTTTAATTGAAATAAGGAAACAAAACTTTTTGTAAACTTACCTAATTGATGTCACTATAAAATGCAATGCTGATATTCTTCTTTAAAAAATGTCTTGAATGAATTTTTACTTTAATAACTTAGAATATTTTTTTACTTCCCACCTTCTAAAACAAACAAATTAAAACTACCAGAAATCAAAATGGCCCATTGTTCTGAAAATTCAGCCAAAAGAGGGTACTAGTGCTACCATCAATTGGTAATTTTTTGAATTTTTTTATTTCAAATTAACTGAGTAAAATATGTACTGTTCACATGTGCCCCTTGTTCACATGTGCCCCCCTCTCCCCTATCTGTAATAAGGGTAACATAATCTGTTAAAATTAATCAATAGAGCCAAAACACTGTATTAAACACTAGTGTCGTGAAGGAAATTTTCACCTTGTTATTAATAAACTTTATAACATACAAACATACTTATAACTTACTTAAAAGGTGACATGAACATATCTCATAGATCTCAGGGTTGCGTTAAATAATATTTTTTATTTGTTTATGTCACCTTTTAAGTAGTTTGAACTACACACTTTGAACTAATTTCTTCTTAGGAATTTTTAACTCATTAATTTTTATATCAGTTAATCTTGAACATGCTAATGGCGAATGATTAAAATGTGTAAACGATTATTTTACCTACAACAATGAAATCATTTATTGATCTTTGGTATGTTAGAGCATCAGATACTGTTAAATGCAATGAGTGTAATTTGTTTTTCCTTACAGATATTTCCTTCCTCTGAATCTGAAAACATTCACTATACACTTCTTAATAGTGCTATCTGCTGATACCAAGGAAAAAAAAATAATGATAATAATAATGATGAAAAAATTTTTGGTTATTGTGAGCTTTATAAAGTCTACAATGATCTCTTTCCACCATTTTAGAGGATATTCCTTTCATGTGGTTTTTCTCAAGATATTAAGATTTCTTATTTTTTATTTTATTTCATTTGAAAGCTGAAACTTACGTTTCCTAGTACTTTTAAAATTTTGTCATTATTTTAAAATGTAACAACAACACACATAATATCTATTAAAATGTAACTAGACAGTACCCGATGAGGAACTTTTGCTAAGAATTTCTTTTTTTTGGCTGAATTATATTATTGAGGCAATTTTTAGGCCGAATGTAGCCGAATATTTTTTCAGAGTAAAATAATGCTTTCAAAAATTAAAAATTTGTATATAAATAATTTTTTAAAAGAAAACAATACATTTTAATTGTGAAATATACAAGAATTGTGCATGTAGTGCATATTATATTTTGTTTTCTGGCAAAAATAAGTTTATTATTCGGCGGCCGAATAGGCCGAATATTCGTCTGTAACTTGGCCGAATATTCGGTATTCGGTTATTCGCCAAACCACTATTCGTTGCATCACTATTACATACTAGTTTCATATGTTCATTTCTAAATAATCTTTAGAACTTTATCAATTTCTTCATATATTTGTGATTTCAAATTTATTATATTATATTATATATATATATAAATATATATATATATATATATATATATATATATATTACCATTAATTAAACATAACCTGCCACCGTCAATTATTATGAATTAAAGCTGTAAGTATTAAAAAAAAAATATTATAAGAATTATTATGGAAGAAAAAAGAAAAAAGTGGACACCGACAAAAATTGAAAAGCTTATACATTGAATTACGTTATCGAGGGCACAGAATTCAATGATATAAGCAAAATGGTTGTTTTCTGTGGGAGAAATAAGCTAAAGCTAAAATTAATTTTCCCCTGTGCCCGAACAACCACTAAAATCAAGTGAATTGATTAAAAATGAAAGCAGAATAGAAACAAATAATATGAAATGGAAGAATCAATAAAACGTATTTAAATATTTATAGGATATAAAATAGAAATAATAAACACCATACCGATTAATATTTCAGTATTTTACAAAAATCCATGTGCACATGTCTTCCAGTATATCAAAAAGATTAAGGTGAATAAAACAGTTAAGAAATCACAGTAAATGATACCAAAGGATGCAGTTAATACATTTTGAAATAAAATTTGAAATACCTTGTAAAACAAATTTAATCTAATAAAAAATATATAGAAATTAATTACATTATTTAAAATGCACAATTAAATTAATAGATAACAGTTTAACAATATCGTCAAAATTTAGCTAAAAATACACCCTGGTGTATAAAATATAACTAAAATGGAGCTAGAAAAATTAAAAATAAGAGTAATATGAAAGATACAATTTTAGTGCTGCCATCTATTAATAATTATATTAAACATCTATCGCAAGATAAAAATTTGCAAGCTTTTGAATGTAAATAACTGTTTAAACAGCAAAACCAAACAAATCCTTATATATAGAGAATTATAAACCTAATATAAATCACACAAAGTATTTAAAACTATTGTTAATAAAATTTAAAAGCATACAATATGTTCTATTCGCTAAATTATTTAAACTAAAAGTTTAAATAATGTTAGAACATTGATAATATATAGCATATATCTATATGCTATAAAACAAAATAAATTCAGTAATAATTAATATAAATAATTATTAAAAATTATCCAAAAATTATTTTTTAATGAATTATATATAAGATATTTATAAAATGAACAGGAAATATCAAACATGTGGAAGTATATAGAAGGTTAAATAATACTTAAAATCCCATTACTTAAAACGCACAAATATAGAATGTGGATTATTTTCAGACATCCATAAAAATCCATAAAGTATGAATATGGGACATTCAAAAACATTAAACTAAGAGTGGCATACTATTAGTAATTAATATGATATTGTCCTTAGTAAATTAGAATTTAATAACAAATAATTGTAAATTAGATTAATGAATAATTAAGCTAATTATAATATTAATGAAAATCTCCAACTTACATATAAAATATCAAATCAACATCCACATAAAATACATAACAAAAAAATAGTAATAATACAAGAGCCCCGCTTTTTTTTTTTTTTTTTTTTTTTTTTTTTTTTTTTTTTAAATAAATAATTAACCATTGCGTATTATCCAGACAACACCACCCTCCTCCGTACTCTAACATCTACCCACCCAACCAACCTATAATATTTTTTTTATATTATTTTACAATTTTTAATTTTTTATAGATATTTTTTTATTTTATAATTTTTTTTGTAATTTTGTTTACGCATGTGTTAATTTGTGTTTATAGATCATGTAAGAAAAGTACTAATTGTATATTAATGAATATATGAATTTTTTTGGAAAACCATGATTTAATGCATCATAAATTAGTTTTTTAATATTATTGTTAATTAGAGGAGAAGAACATAAACATTTTATTCTATATAAATGATTAAGTATTATATTACGAAATACAGAATGATGTAGACAAGATTTAAAATTTGTAAATGTATTAACTGTGAATTTAAATTCTTTACGTTTGTCATACAAATCTGTGATTGTTTTATTGTCTTTTATTGTAATTTTAAGATCTAAGAAGTTAATTGTATTGTTAGATAAAAGGTTTTCCGTTAATTCCAAATTAGTGGGATAATCAACTGGAAATCGAGTAATTGCAGATTGATCAGTTTCAATTAAAATGATGTCATCAATATAACGATATAAATGTAGATTATTATTAGTAAAATTGCGTTCATAATGAGATAAGTATAAGTCTGAGAGTAAACTGGAAGTACAACCGCCTTGTGGTATACCGACATGCTGTAAATATAAAGTATTATCTTGCAATATATAATTATTATAGATAATGAAGTTAGTTAAAGATTTAAAATATGCAATATCTATATAAGATGGTAATTCCAGTTTTTTATAATACTTTTTAAATAATGCATTTATAATTTTATGTAAATCTAATAGGTCTATATTATTAAAAAGATCTTTGAAGTCATATGTCGTTATATTACAAACAGAATGAAGATTTTTTAAAATCTTAACAAGTTGATAGCTATTTTTTATACAATGTGTATTATCATTGTTTGTAGTAAGTTCATATATTTGATTAAGAATTTTTAAGAGAAGTGTATTGGCTTTATTATTATATGTATTACAACCAATAGTAACAGTCCTAAATTTAATAGGTGTTTTATGAAATTTGGGAATAAGAACTAAATATGGATAATTAAAATTAGTAGATAAAATATTTAAAAGTTTATAATAACTTCGAATTTTACGATTATTTACAATAACATTTTCATTAGTTTTTTGAAAAGACTTATTAGAAGAAATAGAATTTGTAAGTAGTTGGTGATAATATGATTTACATATAATAGCATAATTGTTAGGAGATTTGTCTACATATGTAATAACGAAGTTTTTTTGTAATTTAGTAATTTGTTGGAAATAATGCTGTGTATTAATAGAAACCAAATCAGCAATATTATTTTTTAAAACCATAGTTAATTTTTCAATTACTAATATCTTCCATTGATTAAAATATTCAATAGGCTTATTATAAGAGATAGAAATTTTATAAATAAAAATATCAATATCATACGTAAACTGTGTGATAATAGATTTAACATTAAATTTAGATGGAAGTCTATATTTAGTACCATAACCCATTAGTTGTTTCAATTTAAAATCATGAACAATATCAAGATTTCCAGTGATTATATGTCCATGATCATTGTTTATGTATTTTTTTAGAGTGGGGTCTTTGCAGTTACACGGAAAAGTACTTGCAGCAGATGTATTTTTTGAAAATGTATTATAGTTAAAAATTTTTCTCCCAATTGTATTCGGATATTTAAAGGTTTTTGATATATGAAGATTATTGATAGGAAAAAAACAATTTTTATCATTAATTATAGAATTGATATTAATTTTATTAAAAATGTGATTTGAAAAGGTAATTATCATTTGAGTATTCATGTTCTGAATTTTGTGTTTTTTTTGTATATTAATATTTAAAAGATTAACCCTACTCATAATAAGGTCAAAGTAAATATCAGAGAAATGTTTAGAGAAAGATTTACTTAGAAAGACATTTAAATGTTGTACCAGCTGTTTCTTTTTAATAGCAAAGATGTTTTTACGAATTAACAACCAGTTATAATTCTCTAAGTAATTTCGTTGAAGATCATTAATTTGTTTTGTGATAGATTTTTTGGAAACTACAACTGATGATGAACCCTTTCCGCGTTTATTACGTGTTGTTTTAGCATTTAAATTATGATTAAGAGTAGGATAAATTGGAGAATAATCAATATTGTTATTTATAGATGTGAAGACTTTGACAGGTCTGTTAAATACTTCACTGTTAAGTCCATAAGGATATATTGTGTTATAATATTTCATATATGATGATTCCATATAAAGACGTTCTGATTTATTTTTTAGAATTTGAAGGATTTCAATTGTCGTATTTTTAAATAGATGTTTATGAAAATGTTGAATTTCAGCTGTAGATTGTATATTTTTTGCTTTGTTATTATTAGAGTCTGATCGATGATGATTGATTCGTTTATGAATTGGACCTGATGTTTCACCAATATATTTCATATTACATAAGTTGCACTTTATACTATAAATAACATTAAATGCTTTACAAAAACTTGAATAGTTAGGATCTGAGACAATTTGTGTCTGAGCAGCGTATGGACATGTCTTGCACCGAGAATCATAGCACTTACGAAAAAATAAAGGACGAGGGGGAGAGTATAAATGGTCGCTGGATGACGATCCAGGAACAACCCAATTATTATTCCTGTACCGGGCACTACACTGCATAGATGCTAAGTGTATCTTGCCAGTATCGAGATGTTTACTAAGAACTGCCATATAAAAATTATGTATGGAAAGTGCAATAATTGCCATAAAAATAAGAAATTTTAATAATAAAAATTAATAATTTAATTAAATTAGCCTTGATTAAATAATAAAACTTGAGTATGAAAAAATATATATATACAATATTTACAATCATAGAAGCAGAACGCAGAAACAATCTTCAAATTATCCAAAACCAAATTATGATAACAACCCAAATAACGTAGATGAATAATATCAAGCAACCACTAGACTATTTTATAACAAATAAGTCTAAAAAGATCCGCATAACATCCAAATCCTAGAACAACTATAACCATGCAAAGACAACCAAAACGCTTACCCAACTAACTACTCAGATCAAAGTAATATGAATTTAAACTAAAGCAAATTAACATTAAATCATTGAATAGAAATAATTATTGCTACCATATTAATGTATATATAAAATGATTATCTCTACAGAATTATGTAAAGCTATAGCACAAATAGAAAATATATAGGACAATATCATACACTAACTACAAGAAAATTCAGATAAAATCATAGCTAGAAAATTAAAAAACATTAAATAAATCGTTGCAATGATAGGAATGAAAAAATTAATGGAATCCTAAAATAGGTATCAGATAACTACATGGTAGAAATCTTATTGATAATACACATAGATTGTGCGCTAATTGCAGCAAAGATCTAAGCGTATAATATTTAAAAGATTGCTAAATAATTTAGCGACCTGGGAATATATAAAAATATATATAAGATACCTTAAGGAAAAAATACATCAAAATGAATTGTTGACATTCAAAATGAAAAGATATTTAAAATATCGTAAAAAGCATACATTCATAATTACTTGCGCAAATGCATCATAGTAATTTGAATGCTAATATATTACCATTAATTAAACATAACCTGCCACCGTCAATTATTATGAATTAAAGCTGTAAGTATTAAAAAAAAAAATATTATAAGAATTATTATGGAAGAAAAAAGAAAAAAGTGGACACCGACAAAAATTGAAAAGCTTATACATTGAATTACGTTATCGAGGGCACAGAATTCAATGATATAAGCAAAATGGTTGTTTTCTGTGGGAGAAATAAGCTAAAGCTAAAATTAATTTTCCCCTGTGCCCGAACAACCACTAAAATCAAGTGAATTGATTAAAAATGAAAGCAGAATAGAAACAAATAATATGAAATGGAAGAATCAATAAAACGTATTTAAATATTTATAGGATATAAAATAGAAATAATAAACACCATACCGATTAATATTTCAGTATTTTACAAAAATCCATGTGCACATGTCTTCCAGTATATCAAAAAGATTAAGGTGAATAAAACAGTTAAGAAATCACAGTAAATGATACCAAAGGATGCAGTTAATACATTTTGAAATAAAATTTGAAATACCTTGTAAAACAAATTTAATCTAATAAAAAATATATAGAAATTAATTACATTATTTAAAATGCACAATTAAATTAATAGATAACAGTTTAACAATATCGTCAAAATTTAGCTAAAAATACACCCTGGTGTATAAAATATAACTAAAATGGAGCTAGAAAAATTAAAAATAAGAGTAATATGAAAGATACAATTTTAGTGCTGCCATCTATTAATAATTATATTAAACATCTATCGCAAGATAAAAATTTGCAAGCTTTTGAATGTAAATAACTGTTTAAACAGCAAAACCAAACAAATCCTTATATATAGAGAATTATAAACCTAATATAAATCACACAAAGTATTTAAAACTATTGTTAATAAAATTTAAAAGCATACAATATGTTCTATTCGCTAAATTATTTAAACTAAAAGTTTAAATAATGTTAGAACATTGATAATATATAGCATATATCTATATGCTATAAAACAAAATAAATTCAGTAATAATTAATATAAATAATTATTAAAAATTATCCAAAAATTATTTTTTAATGAATTATATATAAGATATTTATAAAATGAACAGGAAATATCAAACATGTGGAAGTATATAGAAGGTTAAATAATACTTAAAATCCCATTACTTAAAACGCACAAATATAGAATGTGGATTATTTTCAGACATCCATAAAAATCCATAAAGTATGAATATGGGACATTCAAAAACATTAAACTAAGAGTGGCATACTATTAGTAATTAATATGATATTGTCCTTAGTAAATTAGAATTTAATAACAAATAATTGTAAATTAGATTAATGAATAATTAAGCTAATTATAATATTAATGAAAATCTCCAACTTACATATAAAATATCAAATCAACATCCACATAAAATACATAACAAAAAAATAGTAATAATACAAGAGCCCCGCTTTTTTTTTTTTTTTTTTTTTTTTTTTTTTTTTTTTTAAATAAATAATTAACCATTGCGTATTATCCAGACAACACCACCCTCCTCCGTACTCTAACATCTACCCACCCAACCAACCTATAATATTTTTTTTATATTATTTTACAATTTTTAATTTTTTATAGATATTTTTTTATTTTATAATTTTTTTTGTAATTTTGTTTACGCATGTGTTAATTTGTGTTTATAGATCATGTAAGAAAAGTACTAATTGTATATTAATGAATATATGAATTTTTTTGGAAAACCATGATTTAATGCATCATAAATTAGTTTTTTAATATTATTGTTAATTAGAGGAGAAGAACATAAACATTTTATTCTATATAAATGATTAAGTATTATATTACGAAATACAGAATGATGTAGACAAGATTTAAAATTTGTAAATGTATTAACTGTGAATTTAAATTCTTTACGTTTGTCATACAAATCTGTGATTGTTTTATTGTCTTTTATTGTAATTTTAAGATCTAAGAAGTTAATTGTATTGTTAGATAAAAGGTTTTCCGTTAATTCCAAATTAGTGGGATAATCAACTGGAAATCGAGTAATTGCAGATTGATCAGTTTCAATTAAAATGATGTCATCAATATAACGATATAAATGTAGATTATTATTAGTAAAATTGCGTTCATAATGAGATAAGTATAAGTCTGAGAGTAAACTGGAAGTACAACCGCCTTGTGGTATACCGACATGCTGTAAATATAAAGTATTATCTTGCAATATATAATTATTATAGATAATGAAGTTAGTTAAAGATTTAAAATATGCAATATCTATATAAGATGGTAATTCCAGTTTTTTATAATACTTTTTAAATAATGCATTTATAATTTTATGTAAATCTAATAGGTCTATATTATTAAAAAGATCTTTGAAGTCATATGTCGTTATATTACAAACAGAATGAAGATTTTTTAAAATCTTAACAAGTTGATAGCTATTTTTTATACAATGTGTATTATCATTGTTTGTAGTAAGTTCATATATTTGATTAAGAATTTTTAAGAGAAGTGTATTGGCTTTATTATTATATGTATTACAACCAATAGTAACAGTCCTAAATTTAATAGGTGTTTTATGAAATTTGGGAATAAGAACTAAATATGGATAATTAAAATTAGTAGATAAAATATTTAAAAGTTTATAATAACTTCGAATTTTACGATTATTTACAATAACATTTTCATTAGTTTTTTGAAAAGACTTATTAGAAGAAATAGAATTTGTAAGTAGTTGGTGATAATATGATTTACATATAATAGCATAATTGTTAGGAGATTTGTCTACATATGTAATAACGAAGTTTTTTTGTAATTTAGTAATTTGTTGGAAATAATGCTGTGTATTAATAGAAACCAAATCAGCAATATTATTTTTTAAAACCATAGTTAATTTTTCAATTACTAATATCTTCCATTGATTAAAATATTCAATAGGCTTATTATAAGAGATAGAAATTTTATAAATAAAAATATCAATATCATACGTAAACTGTGTGATAATAGATTTAACATTAAATTTAGATGGAAGTCTATATTTAGTACCATAACCCATTAGTTGTTTCAATTTAAAATCATGAACAATATCAAGATTTCCAGTGATTATATGTCCATGATCATTGTTTATGTATTTTTTTAGAGTGGGGTCTTTGCAGTTACACGGAAAAGTACTTGCAGCAGATGTATTTTTTGAAAATGTATTATAGTTAAAAATTTTTCTCCCAATTGTATTCGGATATTTAAAGGTTTTTGATATATGAAGATTATTGATAGGAAAAAAACAATTTTTATCATTAATTATAGAATTGATATTAATTTTATTAAAAATGTGATTTGAAAAGGTAATTATCATTTGAGTATTCATGTTCTGAATTTTGTGTTTTTTTTGTATATTAATATTTAAAAGATTAACCCTACTCATAATAAGGTCAAAGTAAATATCAGAGAAATGTTTAGAGAAAGATTTACTTAGAAAGACATTTAAATGTTGTACCAGCTGTTTCTTTTTAATAGCAAAGATGTTTTTACGAATTAACAACCAGTTATAATTCTCTAAGTAATTTCGTTGAAGATCATTAATTT
Organism: Maratus speciosus; assembly: GCA_963932465.1. NCBI lineage: Eukaryota > Metazoa > Arthropoda > Arachnida > Araneae > Salticidae > Maratus > Maratus speciosus. The sequence goes on from OZ010796.1 coordinate 501,167,836, forward strand.
GTTTTGTGATAGATTTTTTGGAAACTACAACTGATGATGAACCCTTTCCGCGTTTATTACGTGTTGTTTTAGCATTTAAATTATGATTAAGAGTAGGATAAATTGGAGAATAATCAATATTGTTATTTATAGATGTGAAGACTTTGACAGGTCTGTTAAATACTTCACTGTTAAGTCCATAAGGATATATTGTGTTATAATATTTCATATATGATGATTCCATATAAAGACGTTCTGATTTATTTTTTAGAATTTGAAGGATTTCAATTGTCGTATTTTTAAATAGATGTTTATGAAAATGTTGAATTTCAGCTGTAGATTGTATATTTTTTGCTTTGTTATTATTAGAGTCTGATCGATGATGATTGATTCGTTTATGAATTGGACCTGATGTTTCACCAATATATTTCATATTACATAAGTTGCACTTTATACTATAAATAACATTAAATGCTTTACAAAAACTTGAATAGTTAGGATCTGAGACAATTTGTGTCTGAGCAGCGTATGGACATGTCTTGCACCGAGAATCATAGCACTTACGAAAAAATAAAGGACGAGGGGGAGAGTATAAATGGTCGCTGGATGACGATCCAGGAACAACCCAATTATTATTCCTGTACCGGGCACTACACTGCATAGATGCTAAGTGTATCTTGCCAGTATCGAGATGTTTACTAAGAACTGCCATATAAAAATTATGTATGGAAAGTGCAATAATTGCCATAAAAATAAGAAATTTTAATAATAAAAATTAATAATTTAATTAAATTAGCCTTGATTAAATAATAAAACTTGAGTATGAAAAAATATATATATACAATATTTACAATCATAGAAGCAGAACGCAGAAACAATCTTCAAATTATCCAAAACCAAATTATGATAACAACCCAAATAACGTAGATGAATAATATCAAGCAACCACTAGACTATTTTATAACAAATAAGTCTAAAAAGATCCGCATAACATCCAAATCCTAGAACAACTATAACCATGCAAAGACAACCAAAACGCTTACCCAACTAACTACTCAGATCAAAGTAATATGAATTTAAACTAAAGCAAATTAACATTAAATCATTGAATAGAAATAATTATTGCTACCATATTAATGTATATATAAAATGATTATCTCTACAGAATTATGTAAAGCTATAGCACAAATAGAAAATATATAGGACAATATCATACACTAACTACAAGAAAATTCAGATAAAATCATAGCTAGAAAATTAAAAAACATTAAATAAATCGTTGCAATGATAGGAATGAAAAAATTAATGGAATCCTAAAATAGGTATCAGATAACTACATGGTAGAAATCTTATTGATAATACACATAGATTGTGCGCTAATTGCAGCAAAGATCTAAGCGTATAATATTTAAAAGATTGCTAAATAATTTAGCGACCTGGGAATATATAAAAATATATATAAGATACCTTAAGGAAAAAATACATCAAAATGAATTGTTGACATTCAAAATGAAAAGATATTTAAAATATCGTAAAAAGCATACATTCATAATTACTTGCGCAAATGCATCATAGTAATTTGAATGCTAATATATTACCATTAATTAAACATAACCTGCCACCGTCAATTATTATGAATTAAAGCTGTAAGTATTAAAAAAAAAAATATTATAAGAATTATTATGGAAGAAAAAAGAAAAAAGTGGACACCGACAAAAATTGAAAAGCTTATACATTGAATTACGTTATCGAGGGCACAGAATTCAATGATATAAGCAAAATGGTTGTTTTCTGTGGGAGAAATAAGCTAAAGCTAAAATTAATTTTCCCCTGTGCCCGAACAACCACTAAAATCAAGTGAATTGATTAAAAATGAAAGCAGAATAGAAACAAATAATATGAAATGGAAGAATCAATAAAACGTATTTAAATATTTATAGGATATAAAATAGAAATAATAAACACCATACCGATTAATATTTCAGTATTTTACAAAAATCCATGTGCACATGTCTTCCAGTATATCAAAAAGATTAAGGTGAATAAAACAGTTAAGAAATCACAGTAAATGATACCAAAGGATGCAGTTAATACATTTTGAAATAAAATTTGAAATACCTTGTAAAACAAATTTAATCTAATAAAAAATATATAGAAATTAATTACATTATTTAAAATGCACAATTAAATTAATAGATAACAGTTTAACAATATCGTCAAAATTTAGCTAAAAATACACCCTGGTGTATAAAATATAACTATATATATATATATATATATATATTATTATTATTATTATTATTATTATTATTATTATTTTCAAACATTTCACCATACTGTTTCTGGAGCATCCTGAGCTGAGAAGAAACTTTTAGGGCATGGTGGAGATTCAGTTTCAAAAGCAATGACAAAGTTAGAAAATTTGGCCTTATTTCAAGCTGCCATGTTCGAGCTGCTTCCCTCTGTTCATCATTTACAAACTTAAAATATGCTAAAAAAAAAATAAAAAAAAAATAGGGACTATTTTACAATGTATAAAAATAAAATTTAACTTAAACAAATTGTTCTATGTAGTTAAACTGAAACTAACATAATAAAACTAAGATATATTATTTATATGTAAATATTGAAAATAACAAACCTTCTTTTAAGCTATTGATTTAAAGAACGTTTAATTATATTGATTTCATATTATAAATAGGGAACATTTGTGTTGCAATTGTGGTTTATGACTAATGTTTATGTACAAAAACAAACGTTTACAATCATTAAAAATCTAAGTAACTTATGATCAGTCATTGAATAGTGGCCACCTTAGCTTCACACAAACTTCTTCTTCTTCTTCTTTTTTTTTTTTTTTTTTTTTTTTTAAATCATAAACTGAACACCAAAAAGAAATAAAAATACAAATAATACTTTTTAAAATTAAATTAATAGTAGTTTCAATATTTTTAGCCATTTTTTCTAGCATGACATAGATAAGTAATTTGAATTATGATTTATAATTTTATTACAACTTAATTATGGTATATAATTAAATAAAAATTATTTATATAACATTTAAATTATTACTTAATCAGTTTTCAACTTGATTTAACATAAAATTTCACTAATGATTGCTAAAAAATGTGTATAAGTTTTTTGACACTTTGTGACAGCTTTTGACACTTTTCGCCAGTTTTCGACATGTCATGTCAAAAACCCAATCCTGTGAACTATGGGATCGTGTTATTTGATCTGATCCTATTATTAGACGAGCTTTTAAAATATGTAGTATTTCGAAAAAGAGCTTAATACCATTCAAGATATCGCTGAAGAAAACGGCTTTTCAACAAGCCTCATTAATAAACTTATCTATGAATTCAGTTTTCATAAAAATATCAAGAAAGTAACCCATAAAGATGTGATATATAAAAGGTTTAACTATTTTCCTGGTCTGTACCAGAAGTTATGATATTCTCTACTGAAACATAACATAAATTTAATAGCCAGTGTACCAAGAAAATTAAAAGAGATAATTTTACGAAAATAAGATCCAACACCGAAAGATGAATTAGCTAGCGTATATGCGATTTCTTTTAGAATTGATAGCAGTAGAATAATGTAATATGTAGTAATGATGAAAAGAAAACTCAAAGAAAGAATCCAAGAGCATAAAGCAAATATAAACTTTTGTCGCCAATTCACAATTCTCTCACGTTTAAGTTGTAATCAGAATATCACAATTGATTTTGATCATGCAAAAATTATATGCCCAACATCCAATTACTCCGCATCCACTATCAGAGAATCCATAGAAATCATGTGTAAAAATAATCAAGTATGTAACGACACCCTATCATATAATATCCTTAATATAAGGTTAAATATCCTGAAAACTTGAACAAAGTGAAGGATTAAAGTTAATGGTACGGCAGTTAAATATTTTTGTCCACGCAAACTTAATCTGAAACACTGCCCTGTTACGCATTTAAAAATGAAAGGCATGCCGGAGAACAAAGTGATATAATAAAATAAATGGAACTGCAGTTACTATACATTTTATTACTTAAGTTCAGTCCAAGGGACTGCTACTTCTACTTTCAACTCTAAAATTTATTGGCTCTCCCATTTCAAAACGAAGTGACGTATTTGTAAAAATGAACAGCAAATGGTTATTAAAATGCTCTCTGATGATGCCTCGGGGAAATACAGGTCGAAAGTATTTAAAAGTTTTAAATAATGTGTATATTTTAATCTATTACACTTTTAATCTATTTTATTATTTTTGTCGCATTTTAAGTAAAACAGTGAATTTTTAAAAGGTCAAGTTATGTATAATTGAATCAAGGCTAGGCCCTACTTCAGTCACGCGAAAAGACACGTTCGCTAATGCTATTCCTAATGGAAGAAATTTATAAAGATATCTCGGTCGCATTTCAATATTTTTAGATGATTCTTTTTGCAGTGACTAGGTCGATCTGTATGTAGGCCGTTTTCTGCTTTTTCAATTTCGTTTACAGGTATTTTTAATCAGAACACTTTCATTTTCAGAACCGTTTCCTAAAATGAAAGCATCCTCTTGAAAAAAATCCCCAATGAAAATCGAAAAAGTAAAAAACGGCCTTTGTACAGATCGACCTCAGCTAGCCACTGCAAAAAAAATCATCTAAAAATATTGAAATGCGACAGAGATATCTTTATAAATTTCTTCCATAGGAATAGCATTAGCGAACGGGTCTTTTCGCGTGACTGAAGTAGGCCCTTAAGAGGCCACCCTAGTCACGGGGGAAAATAAAACAAGATGGCCGCTGGCATTTCAACTGAATTGAAAGGATGGTCCAGATTCAAATGATTGACAAGCGATCTCTTCCAATCAGCAAATGGCCAATTATCTGGCACGATTCCAACCCCCACCCCACTTCGGCTGAGCGCTACATGTGATAATTTCCAGTAGGTTTCAGGTGTAAAGGATTTTTTTTTCAATTGTCTTCGCTTTACAAGCGTAGATCAAAGCCCACTGCTTTGTGGAGACTCGATAACGGTAAAAGCCGTAAAAAGAATTTTAATCTGTTTATGATAAAAGTGCAAAAATTAAAACGATTTGACTTTCAATTTTTTTTTTTTTTTTTTTAGGTTCTATTTACAGCTTTTACAAACATAAAATTGAAATTAGTGCAGTATAAAAACTATTTTATTTCACATAAGGCATCACATAATTACATTTAAAATCAAGGGGGAGATATTGAATGAGGGGGGGGGGGAAATATATCAGGTGCAAATATTCTAAAATAACTATCTTTTGTGCGAATTCCTTTTAGAACATAAAATTTATGAGATTTATAAAAGCTAAATAACATTGAAGGTTAAAAATAAGATGTTCATAAAATTAGGAGAGGAAAAGTTAAACAAATAAACTGTATATTTTGTACTGTACATCTGTAGAGGTGGTATAAATCTAAATCCCAGCGTAGTCATTTATAGATATAGTACACAATTTATTGTTGTTAGCACTAAAATATGCGACAGAAAAAATAAAGTTTTCCAAATATTAAAAACTTTGTGTGATGTTAGCAGAAAGAAGGATGGCAAAAATTTTAGTGAAATTTTCAGGCAGAAGAAAATTTAGATTATGGATTATTTTTACAAGAATGTTATAAAACATAAAGGAGTTTTAACAATTTGAAATTTTAAGTGCACAGGAGTAAATTCAGGTGTGTGTGGGGGGGGGGGGATTTCTGAGCACTAAATATTTTTTAAATGATGCGGTCAAATAAGAATGTTTTTTGTAGCGGTTCGTAATCTAAATAACACTAAAATACTTTTATTTTCATTACATTTTTCCATTTTTAACACTTCCCAAGAAAGTTGAAAAGTGTTTATGGATTGAGTATGTCCGTCCGTCTGTCTGTCCGTGCTCTAACTAGCGTAAATGTAGTCGGATTGCCATGTAATTGATATACGATATTCAAAATCATCATGGTCTGTTCGGTATTCAAAATGAAGTATGTATCATACATGGTTCATTTACAAATGCACTCAAAAGTATTCCGTTAAATTATGGTCTATGGAGGGGGGGGGGGGGGGAATCCTTTAGGGTGTATTTTAATAGTGTTACACAATCTTAAACATAGTTAAATTTATGTACATTGAGATACACTTTAAAACGGTTACTATAGACTATGTTATGTGTAACGCTTAAAGTATGAGTATAGGGGACTCAAAAGTAATCCGTTATGTTATACCCCATGAAGAAATATCGTTTGCGGCGTATTTGATTGATATTACTCTGTCACAAAGACAATGAAATTGATATGAATTTCTGAGGTGTCCTAAGCCTACTTTCTGTACAACATGAGCCTTTAACAATTATTTACAGGGTCAGACAAAAGAGCTTGCTTGTATATGGTCTACGAGGAAAAACTGTAGCGTATTTCGATTACGTTACATTATTTCAAACATGACGAAATAGATACACATTATTTCGATTTACTACAAGATGCTTGCATTCAAATATGGTCTGCATTTTATTTAGCGTTCATTTACAGGTACACATAAAATATTTTGATACAATACTGTATCTGACGTGTTAGCTATTAAAATTTAATGCTGAAAGTGCATTTTTCAATTATAGAATGCGCTTTTAAGATTAACTAAATTTTGCGTACTACATGGTGTGCATAAATTTTACAGATCCTATACAGGACTACACAAAAGAATTCCTAACCATTACTGAGAATAAGTATGAATTGCTTAAAGGTGTTTGGTTTTTTAGTAACAAATGCACAAGCTCAACTACATTTAGTATGCTAAGAGATGTTTGTATCATACAAATAAAATCCTATACAGGGATATTAAAAAAACAGGATACATGGACGCCTATGGAAAATAATTCCTGGAAGTGTGATTTCAGTAATTTTAGGCATGTTTTTGCTTGAATTAGATTTCAGCTTAGTATTTGACGTGTATAAAAATCTGTATGCTATATACAGGGCAGCACAAAAGAAATCAAGCATGTTTCCGCCTATTGGTAGAAATTGCAGAAGGTGAATTTTCAACTTTTTATGTATTTTCTTACAAAACTAAATTTCAACAAAGTATGTAGAATCTGTACTAATATATGCAGAACAAAAATATATACAGAGCTGCACAAAAGAATTGGAGTACCTTCCGGGTTATGGACGCAATTGTTGAAATCTGGTTTTGAAATGTATCATACGTTTTATAACTGTTTAGTTCGATATCTTCTTTACTTTATTAAACGGCGAAGTTTTGTTACAATGTTCTGGAAGTGTTGGAAAGTGTCGACGTTGACGCATGATTTTTCTTTTTTGTTTATGGATATACTCGGTTCAGTCGATAACTCAGGCACCTTTGGTATCTAAGTTTGGTGGTTCTTTCTGAGCTAGTCGGAATGAAATGATTTCGGAAGGTTTTGAGTATTTACTTGCAAGTTGACGAGAAACCATAATATTTTCCTTAGAAATATCTCTCCAAAGACATTTTGCTTTGAAAAATACAGTTGAAATGTTTTTTATGCACAATTAAATGTCTACCTATCGCTTTATTGTTAACACTTTCGTACATAGTTGAAAAGATTTAGTTACTACTATAGATAGCAAAGATTTATAATTAGGACCAAAAAAGTATAAATTAAAAAGTTTTAAAGACTTTAAATTAGATTTTTTTAACTTCATGAGTTGAGGGTAAGACAAGGGAAGAAACAGATTTTTTTTTTTTTTTTGGGGGGGGGGGGAGTTTAATAGATGACTGATTATGTAACTTATTAAAGATTTACAAACAGGACAAAAACATTGAAATTAAGAGTTTTAGAGACTTTAAATTTTGTGTGCATGGAAATAATGGTGGAGGAAAGAAAATGTCGATTTTATATGGGGGTGGAAGAAATTATATAATCGATTATTTATTGTTCAATATGAAACAGATAAAGCTGAAAATGTATTAAAATAAGATTTTCAAAGATTTTAAACTTAGATAAGCGAAAGAAGGAAACAAGGGAGGGGGCATTTTATTAGATGACTTATTTATTTACCTTACTAAAGAATAACAAATCGGACAAAAAAAGACTAAATTTTGTGCGCTTGGTAAGGAGAGCGACAGAGCAAACGGCAATTTTGATTGAGGAGGAGTATAGTTATATGACTGATTATTTATGATATCAATAAATTAACAGATAGAGTATAAAATGTTTTAGAAAAATCAATGATTTTTAAGGTTTAAATTTTGTGACCTGTAAGAAAAAAGAGGAATAAGCAGAATTATTCTTTTTTGGTGGGTGGCGGAAGTTTATTGGATGACTTATCATTTATTTACCTTAGAAAATATTTACAAATAGGTTAAAAAAATAATAAACGAAAAAGTTTTAAGAACTTTAAATTTCAGATGCTTGGTAAGAGGGAGAGTCGAGGGGGAAATACCAATTTCAGTTGGGGGGGGGGGCGGAGAGAAATTTTTATTATCGTTTGCTTATTGTTAAAATAAAGTGGCATATTGAGCAGAAAAGATTTTTAAAAAATGAAAGAGTTTTAAAGGGTTTCTATTTTAAAATATGGGTACTGTGGGGGAAGAAACAAAAGGGAGAAATGACATTTTCAGAAGGAGCAATTTACAAGAACTTTTAATGAAATGAATGCGGTGAAATAAATTGATAATGAAATTTATGACTGATTATTTATTGTTACTTTGAAGTAACAAATAAAACAGAAAATTAAAGAAAAAATTAAGGAGTTTTAAAGATTTTAAACCTTGATACTTTAAGGGGGGCAAAAGGGGAAGCAAAATTTCGGAAGAAGGGGAGGCAAAGGGTGATTTACATTATTTTTTTTAAAAATCAGAATTTCAAAGAAATTGGGAAGAGTTTTACCCTTGATTACAAAACAATACAAGAGCAAAATGAAGAACTTTTAATGCACTTTTTGCAGATTTTGCATAAAAAAATGTACTTTTATGAACCAAAAATTACTATTGAAAAATTTAAACATCTTTAAGGACTAACAGGAACCCATTGCAGGGTCACTCAAAAGTATTTTGTTACATATGGTCTATGTGGAAAAACCATTTGGTGGTGTGTTTTAATAGCGTTAAACAAATTTATACATAATGAAATTCATTTACATAATTAAGGTGCACTGGAAGAAGGTTACTACACAAAAGAGTCATACAAAAGAGTTCGGTTTTTTAAAGTTCTTCGTAGAAAAGCTGTTCGCAACGTATTTCAATTATGCTCACTACTTCAAACATAATGAAATTTCTGATGGTTTTACTGCAAGATGTTTGGATAAGAATATGGTGTACATCGCCTTTATCGTTCATTTACAGGGAAACATTAGGGATGATTGCTGAAAGTGAGTTTTAAATTATGATATATTTTATTTATGATAAGTTATGGTATAAGTTAAGTTAAACTAATTTTCTTGCACTGGCACATAGGTGGTGTATATGAATTGCATAGACGCTACAAAAAAGATTTCGTGAGTATTACCGAGAATAATCATGAATTACTTAAAAGTGTTTTTTAAATTTGAGTTATGCATTTTCAAGCTCAACTACATTTAGTATACTAAGAGATGTTTAACCGGTTGCCGGCTGAATGTCTGCGGCCGGCTGTGTAGCCGGCCGCAGACATTCAGCCGGCAACCAAATAGCCGTGAAGACATTTAGCAGATAGCAGTTAGCTGACACGTGCTATAAGCTGATACGTACATATAGCCGACAACACAATTAGCTGAAATTTACATACAGCAAGCATACAGGACAATTGACCGAAACGGACATATAGTAATAATTTTAGCAATACAGACAACTGGCCGAACGTGGCAATTAGCCGGGAGGACATTTAGCCAAAAAGACGATTAGCCGACAGGACATTTAAAAGACAAGACGATTAGCCGACGGGACATTTAGCCGATATGATATTTAGCCGCACTTTTCTAACATTTTTCGACACCCCTCATGAGATGTTTTTGAAAAACCAAAAGTTAGATATAAAATTACACAGGTGCTACGGGCACTGGTATGTAAAAAGTTTGTACTGTAGGTGAAGCCAAATGGTGTAATAGCACAAAGTGTATAACTGTGGAATATTGTAGTGTGTTCCACTGGATATAATTCATATACTTCGTGTGAGTATTATCGTCTTGTCCTCGCCGAATATCTGTACTGTCCTTCTGCATTTTTATAAATAAACTTAGTTTTGTGTTAAAAATAACTAGTGATCTATGATCTAGGAGTATACATCTGATATCAAATAGGGGAACCAGTATTAGACAAATGATATATCATAAGAGGGATGTCAACAAAATTTAGAAAGTGCCGCCCGGGGAAAAGTGCAGAAGACGCACGGAAGATGCATAATATGTATAAGAGGTCACAGGGCTTTCCAAAGATATATCACGTAAGGGGTGTCGGTAAAAGTTAGAAAAGTGGCTCAGGGGAGCAAACTGGGAGGGAGCGGCGCGGAAGGTATATGTTATGAAATTTGGGTGTCACACTGCCTTTCCAACTATATATCACATGAGGGGTGGCGGCAAAAGATATAAAAGTGCCCCACCTCTTTGAAATTTGTATATAGTATTATAAAAGTATTTTTGTAGGTCTTCGTAAAAAAATCGGATCTAAAATTATGAAAATTCTACGATCTCGAAAAAAATGAAAAATGCCCTCTTGGAGGGGTGGCGAATAGGGGGAGGTGAGAAGAAAGGGTCACAATATGAAAGAGTGGTCCGAGGACTTTCCGATGATATATCACGTGACAGATACGAAACAAGTTTAAAAATTGCCACAACGTGGGTCCTGTCTTTTGTTCCCGGAATGCACGCACCCCTTTCTTTTAAATTCTTATGTTTATTAAACAATATTTATGGAAGGGATCCGTTAAAAAACCGCATTTTAAACGATATTTATTGTAGAAAACGTCATTAAAAAATTATTGGCTCCTCCCCGAGTTATCGAATTTTTTGTGTATGTTATAAATATAACTGTATTTGTAAAATATAATGGCAGTTTAAGAGAATGACGAGTTATTGAGGTATAATGAATAATTAAAATGAATTATTTCCGTTTTATTTTATAAATTCCTTAATTAATGAGTATAATGAGCTATCGAGAGTCTAAGACTTAAACATAAGTAAACAATATTTATTTGATGGATCCATCTAAAACCCGCATTTTAAACAATATTTTTTGTAGAAAAAGTTATTTTTGTATATAATTTTGTTCGAATGAACAAAAGAATATTACGAATGTTAGTTATTGATGTTTAATTGAAAAGCTTTATAGAATAACAGTGATTGAAGAAAAAAATTACTTTATGAGGGTGACGAAATTTTGATGTTTAAGTGTATATCATAAACAAAAACGCTGAAACAATATAAAAGCTGATTTATGATGATGACGAGTTACTGAGGTTTACATTGTTGATGTAAGACAGAGTCTTCAAAATTCTTTTGGCAAAATGTACGTGTCAGCTAAATTTCATGTCGGATAATTCCCTTATCTGGTATTTGCTTGTTGGCTAAATGTCCTGTCGGATGAATGTCCATGTCGAATAATTGTCCTCTGTTGGCTAACTGTCTAGTCGGCTAACTGTCGCTGTCGACTAACTGTCATGTCGGCTAAATATCCTGTCGCCTAATTGCTGTCTGCTAAAGGTCTTGTCTGCTAAATGACATTGTAGCATATAAGTATATAGTGCTATGGCAAAAAAACTAGGTACATGGCCGTCCATGGATAGCAATTCTGAGGCTAATGTCAGACGGACGTCTTTTTGCACGCTTTTTTCCTTACGTATTATCCCTACACAATGCTAGCGGGATTGTGTAAGGATAAAACGGAAGGAAAAAAGAGTGCAAAAAGACGTCCGTCTGACATTAGCCTTAGAAGTGTGATTTCAGTAATTTTCAGCGTATTTATTTTTGAATTAAATTTCAGCTCAGTATGTGGCGTGTATAAAAATTTATAAGGAACGTACAGGGATTCACAAAACAATTGAAGTACGTTTCCGTCTATTGTTAGGAATTAATAAATGTGTATTTTCAAACGTGTTATGTTTTTCTAACTAAACTAAAAATGTAGGAAAAGGTTCATAACTAGGCACATGGTTTTCCTTTCTTGTTTTATTTATCGTCAATAATTCATCTTCTTATGTTTTTTTATTTCTCAGTTGCAATAATCATGATTTTTAGGGTTCCGTACTTAAAAAGTAAAAACGGAATTGAGTAAAAACGGAATTAAAAACGGAAACATAAGATCACTCCTGTGTCCGTCTGTCACAGCCATTTTACTCGTAAACTATGGAACGTGGAAAGTTAAAATTGGGGATGTAATAAAGACTGTTAACCCACATATTTACAGATTATTAAACATTCACAAATATATGCGGGAAAAAACGTAGAGGGGCTAATTAGGTTATTTGAAAAAAAAATATTTCCTTTGTATATCGTGCGGGATATCCGTTAAAAGATTACGTAACGCCGAACTCAAAAATATTCCTTTTAATTTTAGGTATTATATTTTCAGAGATATCGTCGGAAATGTAGTGCAAAAATATGTCCCCCCCCCCATCTCTTTCCAAATCTACTGAAACTAAAATTATGAAAAAAAAATGGAGGTAGTAGTGGTTAATTTAAGCCTTGCAGGAAAATTATAGCGATTATCCTAGGTCGCATAGTTTTTCATAAAAGCGCATTTTTCTGTTACACACAGATTTCTATATGCGGGCATTCAGCAAAGGTATCGAGGAGCACTAAAGGTACCTAACGTATCAAAAGTATGAAAGCATTGTTTATAATCATTTTCGAAAAAAAAATCGTCGGTAATTCGCCGAGATATTAAGACTCCTGTCCCTGCCGCCGAAGACACTCACGAGCTAATGCTAATCCTATGGAAAGGGATTTTTCTAATATCTCATTTGCATTTCGACATTTTTTTTTGCATTGGACAGCCTAAGTCTGTCTCTAAATCGCACCTTTTTTACTTTTTCGATTTTGGTCGCAGATATTTTTTATAAAGTTACTTTCACTTTCAAAACCGGTTCTTAAAATAAAAGTGTCATTTAAAAAAATATCTGCAACCAAAATCGAAAAAATAAAGAAAAGTGCGATTTATAGACGGATCTCGGCTATCCAATGCCTAAAAAAATATTTAAAAATGTCGAAATGCAAAAGAGATATTAGAAAAATCCTTCCCCATGCGATTAACATGAGTGCCTTCGCCGGCAGGGGCAGGAGCCTTAACACATAAAGACACGGGTAGTTTGGACATACATAATGGCATAGGTGGCGTACTCTATATGCCATCGGTTTTTAAATACTAGATAACAACTTTTAATGATATATTTGTGTAATGCAATACCCAGTAGCAGTATAAAAGCAGTAAAGGTCAAATTGTTAAAAACAGACCAATTTAATTAGAATTAATCACATAAATACTATGGGATTCGCGACTAATTTGCGTTGAGTGGATCTCTCAATACACCTCCCGTGTCTTTAAAAATTAATTAAAAACCTATCTGGAAAAACGCGGCACGGACAAAGTCGAGTTGCATCTTTGCGACCTCCTTTCGAAGCGCGCTTAGTACAACGCCAAGTTTAAACTTTGAAAAAGGATTTTGTTTCAGCTACACTGTAAAAAGAAAAATATTACTATGTTGAATTTAGTTTTATGAAATGCCAAATGAAATTTAAATATGCAGTACTTTTATTGTCAGTACCGAATTAAGTTCATCATATGTAGATTAAGATAAGATTAAAAAAAAGAGTTATACAAAATAGCAATATTTAATTTTATTTGGGCTTCATATCTCTTTGAACTTTTGTGGTATACTCATTCATACTTTTTTAATATATACAGCTATACCCAACTCTACGTTGTATAAGTTTTTACAAAGTTTAATTACTCTTTTAAATAATACAGTTAATAATTCATATATTTATTGTACGGAACCCCCTGAGCGCGAGTAATACTCATACTTGACTGTTTATTTTATATAAAAGTTATATGCATTGGTCTGCTAAGTCGTATCTTGGTGCAAACCATCTGCAGAACCTCAATTTAGTGGTTGATCTGCAGGTTTATCATTGTGTTTTCATGCACCCACCTTCAATGTTTTCTTACATTTGGGTGCAGGAAAATACAATGATAAACCAATCGATCAAATAGTAAACTCCGGTGTGCAGGTGTTTTCTATCAAGATATGACTTCTATATAATCCTAAAATTTCAGCCTTGAACTTGATGAGCTGATAGTCTGTGCAATTGCCACCCGTCGAACAAATCCCTTCCTGTGAAATCTTGTATCATTTTTTAGGAATCTGTGGACAGGCACAAAAACATTCTGTGTTTTTATACATAGATATTGTATAAAAACATTTTTTAATTCATTAGTCTCAATTTGGAGTTTTTTGTAACAAATACAGCTGTAATTTTTTTTTTTATAATTGTTTGAGAAAGTCTGTTTTTTAATTTCTCTGAAAACTGCATGGATTTTTCATTACATTGATATGTAATTCTGATAATGAATTTCTTAGAATTCCATTTCAAAGCAAAATTTCGAACTTCTTCCAATTTTACCAAAGCATTCTTTTTCTTTATCAGAAGTCAGAGGAAATAAATTTATTTTTCTCTCCATCTTTATCTTTAGATTAAGTTATAATTTTATTTTCCCCACATTGCTGATAGAATTTTTTTTTACCTTGTCAGTTGCAAGCTCACTGTCAGATATCTCCAGAAATTCTCCATCTTCTTCCTCTATTTCCAAGTTAATAATCAGGAAGAGTTGCCGTAATATCCTTTACCAATCTATTTTTTATTTATATTGTAAAGGATGTATTATTATATTATTACTTATTATGTATTTATATTACCACTAATTTACCAATCCTATATCGGAATTTGGTAAATTAGCAGTGCTTTTAGTTTATAGTCTCTACTTGAACTTGCCGATCAAGATTGTGTTAAGCTATCATTCGTTGTCGCTCAGAAACTGTTTTTATTAGTTTATAAATTAATTTGGTAAATTAGCAGTGGTTTTAATTTGCAGCCTCTACTTGAACTTGCCGATCAAGACAATGTTAAGCTATCATTCATTGGTTCTCATAAAATGTTTTTATCAGTTTGTTAAAAATGTCCTACTGACATTTTCTATGTAAATAACGCAGTCTTTCAAAGTGACAGACTGGTTGATGACGGTATTATCCTTCTCGTATAATTCTTGAAAAGCTAATGACAAATTTACTAACTGTTGCTTTGTGAGCCTTAATTTCCTCTCTACTCATTTGATAAAACTCTGTCATTGAATAATGAATTTTAGTAAACGAAAGTGTGTGCCATTACAAATACATCATGAAATAAAAATGTTAACTAAGGCAATCTTTAACCAGGATACCAATGTAAATTGAAAGTAAAGATGGAGTGTTATTAAAATTCATAGATAAAGACCAGAGAAGAATCCGTAACCAAATTCAGATTTTTGGGACTGATGTAAAAGTTTGTTGCATATTGTTGATGGAAATTAAAGAAAATGTATTTCGTGAAAATTTCAATTCCTAGCAGTTACATAATTAGAGCTCATCTGGCTAAAGAATCGATGTATTTTCTCAAATCTTCCAAAAAATAAAATACCTTATCCTCAAAATATTTTTAAGTGATTTAAATAAACGGTCATTCGACGAAGTAAGTTTTGGAGAATGGTACTTGGATTGAAACATTTCATCTCAATTATAATATTTTGTGTCTACAGTGGGCAAAGATACGTGTGGTCTTGTTGGAAAACAATGCCTAATTGTTGATTATTTGAAGCTGCTTCTAGCGGATTGCTTGATTTAATTCACTTAATTATAAACAGTATTTCTGCAAACTAATGCTATAGTTTCCAAGTAACATCTATTAATAAACAATTTTCTTGTCTCACTGAATGCGAAGAAAAATCTTCTGTGGGTAAGAAACTGACTTTTGCTTTGATTAAAAGGCCTCTTCGAAGTAGTCATCAATGTAGTCTAAATAAATATTAATATTGTTATTATTCCTTATATTCCATGAATTACGAATATAATCTGAAAATAAAAACTATGCGTAAATCTGGTTTTTGAACAATGTAGAATAATGTTGTTTTAAAAATATCGACATATTCTGTAGAAATTGAGTCGGGCCAAAATTTTAGCTTCATAATACGTAATTTTTTTGTACTGCTAATTGTACTGTCCGGTTCCGGGAAAAAGACATTTCCGTCCGAGGAGACCTGTACATTCAAATTTTTAGACAACAAAGGCTTAGAAACTGATACAATCAATTATGACTCGTATTCAATCATAGAGCCTCGCTTATAGAAAAAATTTCAGGCCGAAACGTGCTGGATCGAACCGTAGGTTCCGCCTTCACGAGGATGAAGTAGGCATACTTCTATTAAAAATTGTTACATTTTTTTTATCCTATTTAATAACTTCAGTTAATTAAGACAATAATAACATTTTAAAATAAGTGGTAGAAATTTGCTTGATTTGCCTCCGTTAGAATATTGCTTATAGATCGAATTTGGCAAGCTCAAAAGTGGAGGTTCTATTATGATTTTATGAGATATATAATTTGCAATGAAATGCTGATTTGGGTGGACTTTCTACAGAAAATTCCTTCGTGAAAACATTTCATTTATTAACATAATCAAATTAAACCTCGTGATTTTGGTCTCCTTATTCACCACCACTCCTTTCTTTAGCATTTTTTGAGTTTCTCCATCTTCACTGTTTTTTTTTTTAATGAAGGTAGTGCAGATGGCCTTTAGTAATGTGGACTATGGTGATTTCGAGTTAAGTTAAAAAACTTAAACAATCGGCTGATTTTCGTCAATGTTTTATAACGGTGGATGAAACATGAATTCGCCATTATTCTTCAGTGATGAAAGTGCAATCTAAACAATGTGAAAGAGCACCTGAAATTGCACCAAAGAAAGTGAAAACGGTTCCACCTGCTGGAAAAAGTTTCAGGAATTCCCAAGATGTGGTGATCATAGACCACGGACAAAAAGGCAGAATCGTCACCGGACAGAGTTATTCTTCTCTACAGGACCAATTGAAGAGTGCTTATTCCGACAAAATTTCCATACCTGAGCAAAAAGGTATGTTCACCACAGCATTGTTCTTGTACACATGCCTGTAGTTTTCGTTACGAAAGTCAATCACCTACGCTCTGTAGTACTTCCACATGCACCGGATTTTGCTCCCAGCGATTATTTCCTCTTCCCAAGCCCGGAGAAATGGCTCGGTAGTCGGAAATTCACTTCAAAATATGGGGTTAAAGCAGACACCACCACTTCATTTCCAAAGATAGATAAGGCTTATTATACTAAAGATAATAAAAAGTCGGAAACTCGTTGGTTTAAATTTTATAAGTTGTAAGGAACTACGTAAAAAAAAATGAAATATTGTCAAAATATTTCTATTTTCTTTGTCGGGCTGATAACCTTTCGAAACACACTCGTATCGACATCAAATTTTATTTTCCCTCCAAAAAAGAAAAGGCGGAGTTCATGAAAAATTGTCCTAGTTGTAATTAAAATTCGACCCCCTCATGCTAAAAACATGACACTATAAAGCCTGGTAAGACAGAAACATAAACAATAGATACGAAATACCGTTTTAGATTGGTTATTTGCGTCTTTGCAGATACACTTGCCAGGTATTTTTAGGGAAATAATGAGCAAAGTCCGTTTAAACCAGGATTCCGTTACAGCTGCATATCAGAAAATAAATTTGTTAGCTAGTAGACTTTCCTCTCTCTTTTTCTCTCATTCTGTCCATTATTCTCGGCAGTATTGCTGGGAGTTATCGACACTCTCTATCACAGTAGTGTTTCACTACACATAGACTAACATTTCCTCTTTTTGCTATGATGTGCTATATACCAACTCATCGACAGGGCGTGGATTTGATCTTCAAATAGGTAGCCCCTGGAACTGCGCTGCTGTTCACTGTTCAGACATTTATAAAATGTAATAGTTAACCTTACAGTCTCATTATTTTCAGATTTACATTATTATAGTTAATGATAAATTTTCGCGTTTCCTTACCGTTACAAAAAATGTCTTTCCGTTACCTTTGAGAATATACACTAGTAACGGGGAAAAAATGTAAGCGCTAATGTTAAGTCTGTGGGAGCGTTATTTTCAAATATCTCGCTTTCTTTATAATATTTTAAAATGAATTTTTTTGCATAGGATTGCTGAGGACGATCTACAACCGGGCTGTTTTTTACTTTTTCGATTTTTGGTTTCAGATATTTAAAAAAAAAATCACTTTTACTTTCGGAACCGGTGGAATCGTTTCTGAAATTGAAGCTATCAAAAAAAAAAAAAAAACTATAACTAAAATCGAAAAAGTAAAACCTAGCCTGGTTGTCGATCGTCCTCAGCTATCATATGCAAAAACAAATCATTCAAAAATATTAAAATCAAAGCGAGAAATTTGGAAATAACGCCCCCATAGACTAAAAATTAGCATTTTCATTTCTTCCCGTGTCTGAAGTGTGCTCTTAACAAATTTCGCATTTTCTGCGACTTTTAAAGGTGTACTGTCCCCTTAAAAATTACAAATATTAAAATAATAAATATTAAATTATTTTTTTTAAGTTTCGAACAAATTCATCAACCCTTTTAAAGTTAACAATCTTTAAAACTTACGAATTTTAAGTTCTTGTTAAATCTTAGTAAATTTAAATTGTTCAAATTATGAAAAATTAAAATGATAAAGTCATCAATGAAAGTTCTTAGGCATGTTTTAACGGCATGAAAAATATGCTAAAAATTAATATAATAAGAAAACAAATAATGCAGATGAAATTCAACTTTCAGGAATTTCTACCAATTAACGGAAATATATTTGCATTTTTTGTACAGCCCTTACATTAGCAACAAGTTTTTATACACGCCACATGTTAAGATAACATTTATTCCAATATAAACATGCTTAAAACTACTTAAATCGCACTTCCAAAAATTATCATCCATGGCGTGCATGCATTCAATTCTCTGGATAGCCTTGTATATTATTATATTTATATTTTCCAAACATATCGTTCTAAATATAGTTGAACTTGAAAATGTAGGATCTAATTTTTAAAAAAAATAAGCAATTCACTCTCATTCTCAGCAATTCTTCCTAGTTCTTTTGCGTAGCCCTATACATGATGTATAGAATTTAAATATATAACCTTGTATGCAGAAATTTAGTTAAAAACGTAAATCATAGCTGAAAACTCAATTTCAACAGTCATCCATAATAGACAATAATTCATGTACAGTATTTTATCCAACATCTTTTATGTGCCCCTGTAAATGAAATAAAATGTGATCAAAATCATCTTCTAATGTAAGCATCTTGCAATAAACCTCAGTAACATATATGAATTCCATCTTGTTTAAAGTAGTAAAACATAACTAAAACACGCTACAAGCAGTTTTTTCTGTAATGAAACTGAACTCTTTTCTGTGACCCTGTAAATGAATGAAAAATGCTTTGCAACCCCTTCAGGAAGTATGTTTTATTGCACCTCATAAATTCATATCAATTGCATTATGTTCGTAACAGAGAAACATTAAAATACGCCGCAAAGGTTTTTTCTTCATAGTTCATAATATAACGAAATGTACTTTTGAATTCCCCTGTACACGTACCTGTGCACTTCAATAAGGTGCATAAATTTTATGTTTAAACTGTTTTACATCATTAAAATACACCGCAAATGATTTTTCCCACATAGGTCATAATATAAAAGAATACTTTTGAAAGTCCATGTAAGTGAAGTATAAATGATTACGCGCTTTATTATCAGTGCCATGTATCCCATGATAAACTTCAACAACGTATTTCAATTACATCACAATTCAAGTATATGTACGCTAGTTAGACCACGGACAGACGGGCAGTGAAGCCAATTCATAAACATTTTCCAACTATGTTGTAATTTGTTAAAAATATGAGTACCCGTCCAAACGTTTTGTGTTGGATATACATATAGAAAATATAGAGGTTGTAGAGAAAAACGCGGGACCTGGTAGTAATTGACACTATATAACCTGGTAAGGCGGAAACACAAGCAATAGGTGCGAATTACCGTTTCAGATGGGCAGTTTCCGTCTTTGCAGATACAATTATAGTAGAGCGCCGAACTCCAATTAACCGAACTTCCAATTATACGAACAACCTATTTCTCTCAAAAAAAATTTTATCCGAACAACCTATTTCTCTCAAAAATTTTTTTTAAAATGATGATGAGACTGTGGATGCGATTTAAGATGTAAAATAAATTGAAGAAATGAAAACGAATGCCCTGAAAATGACCCAAGTCCATCGCATAACGAAGCCTTTGAGTGTTTGGAAACAGCTATGAAATGGCTTGAATGGCAGAAGAACTCTGATCCTATTCAAATAACGTATTTAAGAAGAATTCGAGATATGGCAACATTGCAAAGATCGTCTTATTTGAAGCAAGCAACAATCGAAAGCTATTTTGTTTAAATTATAATCTCTGGAGTTCAGAAAATGATAAAAAGAGAAAAAGAAAATTTTAAATGATAAAAAAGTAAACAAAAAGACAGTTTTTAAACACGCTAGCACTAACTGGCGCTACCAGTCCTAAGCCTGGATAAAGTGTGAAGGTTTTAGTATAGTGAGAAACACCCCTTAAATTGTCTGTCCATTTATCCGAACTTTCGCTAATCCGAACTAGGTTCGGTCCCGACTTGTTAGGGTAATCGGCGCTCTACTGTATAAGATATATTAAGGGGAATCAGGGAAATATTCCGTTTAAACCAGGATTCCGTTACAGGTGCGTATTAGAAAATAAATTTGCTAGCTAGCAGATTTTATAAAATGTTATATTTTACCTTACAGTCTTATCATTAACTATAATAATGTAAAACTAAAAAAAATGTTCGCGTTTTCTTACCGTTACAAAAACTACCTTTACGTTACATTTGAGAACCCACATTAGAAACGGCAAAAAAATGTAAGCACTAATGTTAAGTCTACGGGAGCGTTATTTTCAAATATCTCGCTTACTCTTTAATATTTTAAAATGAAATTTTTTTTTCATAGGATAGTTGAGGACGATCTATAACCGGGCTAACATATACTTTTTCGATTTTGGTTTCAGATGTTTAAAAAAAATTACTTTTTCTTTCGGAACCGGTTGGAATCCTTTCTGAAATTGATACTATCCTAATATTAAAAAAAATTAAAAACAAAATCGAAAAAGTAAAAACTATTCTGGTTTTCGATCGCCCTCAGCTATCCAATGCAGAAAAAAAATCTATTAAAATAAAGCGAGAAATTTGAAATTAACGCCCCCATAGACTTAAAATTAGCGTTTTTATTTATTCCCGTGTCTGAAGTGGGCTCTTAAAGAAAGATGTGTAACACAGGACAAATTTCAAATTTTCTGCGGCTGTTAAAGGTGTACTTTTTCGTTAGAAATAACAAATATTAAAAGTAATAAATATTAACAATATTCCTTTAAATTTTCAAACAAATTGATCAAAACTTTCAAAGTAAACATTCTTTAATACTTACTAACTTTTTGTTTATCCTTTGTTTATGTTAGTTTGTTTATGTTTGTTGTTGTTGTTTGTTACTTTATGTGTTATATTTGTTTGTATGTTGTTGTGTTTTTGTTTGTTATATTAACTAAGTTTTTGTTAAATCTTAGTAAATTTAAATTGTTCAAATTACTGAAAAATTAAAATGATAAAGTCATCAATGGATGTTCTTAGGCTTGTTTTGACGGCATGAAAAATATGATAAAATTTAATATAATAAGAAAACGAATAATGCAGATGAAAGTAAACTTTCAGCAATTTCTACCAATTAACGGCAGTATATTTGCATTATTTTGTACAGCCCTTGCATCCGAACAAGTTTATATACACGCCACATGGTAATGGTAAGATCAAAATTATTGCAGTATAAACATGCTGTAAACAACTGAAATCGTACTTCCAGAAATTATTATTCATAGGCGTGCGCATGCATCCAGTTCTTTGAATAGCCTTGTATATTATTATATTTATATTTTACAAACACATCTTTCTAAATATAGTTGAACGTGAAAATGTAGAATTTAATTTAAAAAAAAAAGCAATTCACTCTCATTATCAGCAATTCTTCCTAGTTCTTTTGCGTAGCCCTATACATGCTCTATAGAAATCATATATATAATCTAGGATGCAGAAATTTAGTTAAAAAAGGATATCATAGCTGAAAACTCACTTTTAGCAATCGTCCCTAATAGACAATACTTCGTATACAGTATTGTATCCAGCAACTTTTATGTGCCCCTGTAAATGAAATAAAATGTGATTCACATCATATTCTAATGTAAGCATCTTGTAGTAAACCTCAGTAACGTATACGAATTTCATCTTGTTTAAAATATTGAAACAGAATTAAAACACGCTGCGAGCAGTTTTTTCTGTAATAAAACTGAATTCTTTTCTGTGATCCTGTAAATGAATGATAAATGCTTTGTAACCCCCTTAAAAAGCATGCTTCAGTGCACCTAATAAATTCGTATCCATTTCGTTATGTTTGCAACAGAGAAACATTATTAAAATACGCCGCAAACGTTTTTTCTTCATAGTCCATAATATAATGAAATGTACTTTTGAATTCCCCTATACACGTATCTGTGCACTTCAATAATGTGCATAAATTTTATGTTTAAATTGTTTTACATCATTAAAATACACCGCAAATGATTTTTCCCACATAGGCCATAATATAAAAGAATGCTTTTCAATGTCTATGTAAGTGAAGTATAAATTATTACACGCTTCATTATCAATGTCATTTATGCCATGATAAACATCAACAACGTATTTCTATTACATCACAATCCGAGTATATGTACGCTAGTTAGAGTACTGACAGACGAGCAGTCAAGCCCCACTCATAAACATTTTTCAATTATGTTGGAGAGTGCTAAACATCTGAGTACCCGTCCAAACGTTTTGTGTTGGATATACAAATAGAAAATGTAGAGGGCTTAGAGAAAAACGCGGGGCCTGGTAATAATTAAAATTCGACCCCCTCAACTAAAAACATGACACTATAAAACCTGCTAAGACGGAAACATAAACAATGTGTACGAAATACCGTTTTAGGTGGGTTGTTTCCGTCTTTACAGATACAATTGTAAGATATTTTTAGGGGAATCATGAAGATATTCCGTTTAAACCAGGATTCTGTTACAGTTACGCATTGCAAAATAAATTTGCCAGCTGACAGACTTTTATAAATTGCTATATT